>JALIZF010001697.1:0-597813 GCA_029948255.1 Telmatactis stephensoni | reverse complement strand
TATCAAAAATCACAAGTATTTTATTGAAAAAGTACAATAAGCATACGAAAAAACAAGTATTTACTGTATGCGTCAAGAATTTCCTAAAATAAGTGTTCAGCAGGATTACACTGAAGCATTTCATTCAAAAAGTAACATTTGCAAAATATATTTTACCATATGCATATATATATTTGCTATTTTTGATTATGACAAAAGTGGTTTCATGAACCCACGAAACTATATGAGAGTGCAATTAGCCATTTCCCAATCAAGTATGGGACAGAGTACTAGTTTGTATGTTTTAAAATGCAATTAAGAAAGAAACTCCATGACATGAAGGAGCTCATCAAAATATACAAGATTCCAAATTTTGATGGTATTTGGCTGCATATTTTCACAGTAGTAGACTTTCAAAGATTCATAAAATTACAAGGGAATGTATGGATTGGAGGGACACAGTCCTTCCAAACCATACATTTCTTTAGAATTTTTCACATATTTGAATGGCTGTCACACAGTCAATATTCCACAGAATACAACGAAACTCCATAATGTTGTATATTTTGATGTGGTCTTTCATATTATGGGGTTTATTGAGTTGATTGATTACAAGAACTTTAACTTATGAAACCAAGAGACCATATTACTAAGAGAGCTAAACTCGGTATTGATGTCTGTGCGATGTTCATGGCGACTAAGGACCTATTTTTAGTAACTTCGCCATTGCGCGCACACGGCTCTCAAACAATAGAATGTGATTTTTGACGTGCCTTGCGCGCGCGATGGCAGATGGCAGAAAATGCCTTTAGTCGCCATGAACATCGCACAGACATCGATACTGAGTTTCACTCTCTTAGTATTATGGTCTCTTGATGAAACCAATAACTGGCTAAATAAACTATTGCACCTCAGTTGTCATGAATTAGGTATGCAATAACTGCGCGGATTTGGTTGTAGCGAAAGCCAGTCGCATCCCTAATTTGGCGGAGTAAAACTCCTTCTCTCTGGAGGTGCCCGAGGACTTCACTGAACTTATCCGGCGTAATCCCCAGGTCTCTCAGTAATCTCCTGCGTTCTTGTGGAGTTCCATCGCCTTCAGCCACCATGTCTATCACGTAAACCTCGCAAGTCGCTTCGGCCACGCTGAGCTTTTTGGCTATTTGGCCAAACGTGTCGCCGGCACGCCATCGTTCAAAACAGGATTTTTTCTTGAAACTGGTGGTCATTTTTCCATATAACTGTCTCATTGACACAGCCTAGAATTTGCAGAAAAGAATTGCTTGGAGTAATAATTCATGCAAAAGCCAGCAAACGTGTTTCGTGTTCTGAACAGTCAGTGTTACCAAAGAAATGTAAGAGAGGACAAAATATATATTGTGGACGGATAGAAACGATAATGGGAAAGGGAAAAATAATAGATGGGAGAGAAGTACGCTGTGGGGCTATGTAGAACAGAGTAAACGCTCGTGCAACTTACCGACAAACTTTTAGGGCGCTTCATGATGTGATTTGGTCCTGCTGGACTTTCCGCGCATCTTTTGTTTCTGAAATAAGCAACGATGTTGAGATTGAGTTGATCAGTAGTGTCCGTACATGCTATGATTACGTGTGGCCTCTTACCTTTGGCTGCTACTCATTTCAAGCGGTGAATTTAGTTAGAATACTGAAATGATTCCAATACAATATCAAAACAACTCTTGCTGAAGTGCGGTGCTTCAAGTAATGTGAGCTGGACAGCGAGGTGACCAGCTAGCAAAAACAATAATGAATGGGCCATTCAAAAGGTGTTGGCAAAGGAAGGAGTGGCATCTCATTCTGACCGGTAATCATGGAAGAGTTACTCTTCTGAAATTTGGTTGCTAATCTTTGATTATTTGGATGCTTCTGGCTTAGTAAGAGTTGCAATATCTTGCTTTGTGTGGTGGAACAGGATTTTCAGTAAATAATCCACTAGCCGCTTCGAGAAAAAAGCTTGACGAATGAGAAGAACTCGATATCTCAGGGATTGGAGCTACGTACACAAGAATTCCGCTCAAGGTCAGTCAAAGGTGTCATGTATCTATGGCTAGCACAGATATAACGAACAGACATATCCTACAAATCACAAAAGTATCGGAATTCCTTTAGAATCTGGACGTTTCAAAGTGCCCACGGCTGGATGATGAATTTGTGTTTCATTGTAAAGAGAGTTTCGGAGGAATCTACCAACTAGATATTTCGAACAATCCCAATATATCTATTTTGGGTCTTGCATACTGTGCGTGCTCATATTCTGAACTAAAGTTTATCTTGGTACATGGCATGAGGATTCCGAAACGAGAATGTTTATTTCTCAGTAAAACTTTTGACTCTGTCCGAAGAGGGTAATGCCAGATTGAAATTGGACCTGAAGAATATCCTTTGCGGATTTACCGCACATTCAAAAGAAAAATTTTTTCAACTTTAAGATGACTAATTTTGTGGGACACATTTAGGACCTTGTGAACACTGAACGGTTATTTACGTCTTTGTATTTTTGTTCGCTAAACTAGCTCTCTTGTAATTATGGTAATCTGAGATATTCTAGTTGACAGACAATGAAGAACAAAGAACTAATATCACATTTCCAGTACTTGTTTGTGAATTAGGTAGTATCTTATGACATAAACTCGTTTTTCTAGAGGTTCCCCATTTCAGACAAAGTGGAAAACTTTCATCATTGTAGAAATCAACTTTATCAAATATATCGTTGAATTTGTTTTTATGGAAACAGTTTCTAAAGGTTTTAGTTAAGGAAAAGAATTCAAATTTGGCGGTTTTGGCGCTATTAACCAATGAACAGCTCGCAAATAAATCCAATTAATATGTTGACAAACGGCCCTTTTTGCAAGACTGTAGTCAAATCTGCCTACTTCTTATACGGATCATTACTTAACAGGAATGTGTTCATTAATAACATTTTTAGAAATTGATGGCTTGGAATGCAAAAGGCAAGAGGTAAAAGAAAGCTTAGATGGCTGTACAGAGGTAGCCATCAACCGAGATACTGTTGTTGAGCAACTGATGTCTCTCTATGGTGAGACTGATATCACAAAAGGAAAGTTAGATGTCATGTTCCAAGGTGAACCAGGTATTGATGCAGAAGGTTTGACCAGAGAACTTTTTTCCCTTACATGGGAAAAACTCATCGTGAAATACTTTGAAGGTACAACCTTCCACACACCACGAGTGGATCCTGATTGCACTGAAGCAATTTTTGAAGTCCTTGGAAAAATTACTAGTCATGGTTATGTGTTAACAGGATATTTTCCTGTTTTGATTGCCCCTGTTGTGCTCATCTGTCTTTGACAACTTTGCCATGACAGAACGTGATCTTATGTACAGCTTCCTGTCATTCTTGACTGATGCAGAAAAGGCTGTTGCAGAAAAAGTGCTTGACTCATCTAAAGTACAAGTCAGCGACACCCTTTTAGATGTCATGGCCAGATTCAATGTCCACCAAATTCCAATCACCAAAGAAGAAACAAGAGCCCTTTTCTTGGACATAGCTAAATGTGAATTTGTATTAAAACCAAACATGCTGATGTCAGCCTTTAAAAGAGGGATACTCCATGCTCATCCAGAGTTGTGGCAAATGTTAGATGCAAAGAAAATAAGATTGTTGTACGCAAAGCTTGAGCCCACAACAGACAAAGTATTGGAAGTGTTGCAGCCTAGTGATGATTATGAGCCACTAAACCAGGAAAGAGATTGTGCGTTTGAGTTCTTACGCCGATATGTAAGAAGTCTAACAAGAGAAAAGGTCAAAGCTTTTCTTCAATTCATAACAGGTAGTAACCTACTTCTAGCTACTAAAATAGAGGTGGCCTTTACTAACTTGGCTGGTCTGCTGTGACGCCCTATTGCCCATACGTGTGTCAATAGGATTGATATTTCAACTTGCTATGAATCTTATAGTGCCTTTGCAAAGGAACTTGATGCAGTTCTAAGCAGGGAGGAATGCCTACTGTATTCTTCCATCTGTTTCAATGTCCCTAATGTTGATATTTCAACTTGCAAAAACAGCTTTACTGTCATGTCATTTCAACTATTCAAAATTAAAATGGCAAATATATATGCCTGGAAACTACACAAATGAAGTTGAGTTAAAAATTATTTTCATTCAGATGCTTAAAAAGGTCAATGATAGCTTCTACAGGTACATGTATGCTCAAAAACCTATAGGCTCACAAGATAATAATCATTTCAAGTCTTTCTGCAACATGTTCAAATTAAAGCCACTAAAATAAGCTTTGTTAAAGAGAAGAGAAGAGAAAATGGAAATTTTATTCCATTAAAAATGATATCCAATGGATATTCTTATGTACTTGGGTTTTTTTTCATAATACAAAACACAACTTTTATATATTTTATAAATGAAGGCTATATATTTAAATTTCATGAGGAAAGTTTGTTGAAGATTATACATGTAGTTATGTCTGGAAACTCTGTCATACTGTATGATACACATTATGAAATAATCCTTGCACAGGTAAATGTGTATATGAAAACCAATATTATTAGTAGATTGGACTTGGTACAAGTCCAATCTACAGTCTAGTGACATATTTTCCAAGACACCATTAAAAGTATACAGCAATGTTTTGATTAGTTTTAGTTCATACCTTTTTAGTTTAAAAAATTATATATTTTGTACATTCATTTATTTAAGTACAATGTCTTAAATAAATCAAATTTTGAGTTTATAGTGCTCCTTTTTTCTTTAATATTATGGTATAGATGAGTACAAACACTAAAAGTGTGCAACATAAAATTACTGAATATTGCTATATTAGACCTGTGAACTATAAGACAGTAGTCACTAAATAGCACTGAATAACACAAAAGTCTTTGTTTTCTTTTGTTAAATTAGTGTTATTTAGTACCAATTATTATTATTTACTGTTTAATAGCAATATTAAGTACTATTAGTACAAAACATTGCACAGTATTAGTGTTTGTACTTTACCATTATAGCACTGTACATCAATTATGAGAAAAGATGAAAGTAAAGTTGCATGGCTTCATTGAAGTTGGCAGGCAAACGAAGTGCATCTCTTTGGAGTACTCAAAAAAACTATCTGCATCTTCACTTCCTGTGCGGGATGTTTCAAAATGGCACATAGAATCTGCCCAGTCAAGGTCACTTTCTGGAACAGGTGTTTTATAATCTTGTGTTCCTTTTAATAAATGAAAATTGATTTTAGGCTAACAGACATTTAATGTTTCAACAGTCCATGCAAGTACAACTCAGAGTCATTAAACTCTTTAAGATCAACTAAACCAATTTGCATTTTCTTTAAAGAAAATGTATTTAGCAACAAAATTTATTTCAGCAACAGAATGCTAAAATATGACAAACTGTGGATCCTTTAATTACACTGGACTACAACTTCCACTCAGAGTTCTTTGCATTGCCTATTGCCCCATAGTTCATATATACCTATTTCAAAAAAGGCTGTCCTTGGTTTTGGTGCATACTGCATAGTGAATACAGCATATCAAGACTGATATGTATTATGGACAATTATTTTGTAATTGGGTAACAAGAGGCTTTACTAATGTTGATTCTCTGTTTCCTCTCAATTTGTTTAATCGAAGTAGACTTTTTCTGCAACTTTTCTACTTATAAAAATTGTGAAAAATACTCAAAATATGATAACCACAATGCATTTTGGTCTTGGTATGCAGTATTCACTATGCAGTATGCATTAAAACTGGGAAAACCTTTATGAAATAGGTATACATACATGCATGACAGCTGGACATTACATGTATACATGTGTTATTGGTGCATGAAAATATAGGGCTTTGAAAAACTGGGCACTTTTTAAGATCATTTATAAGAGAGAGCAAAATGTGGATCATCTTTTTTAACTCACCATTTCTTTCAGGCAGAAGATATAAAATGTTTGGCTTTCCATGAGGGGACACGTAGTTACGCGTTGGTCTAATACTGTGGTTGTTCCATGTATTTGCAACTCTGTCTAGATCCTCTTGTATTAAATCCATGAAACAAAATCTTAAGCACAACCTAGTGGTAAATGAAGTCAAATTTATTCGCAATTATTCTTTATAAAATTAATATCCTTTTGCACAAACATTGAGACAATTCTAGTTGTCTCGCTGCCTCACTAATGTCTGCATGCTCAGATTTTAACAACACTCCTTCCTTCATTGGTTTTGATAAAACAATCAAATTGCAGTGGCGGATCCAGGGGGGTCGAAGGGGTCCATGGAACCCCCCTTGAAAGTTTGATTTTTTTAGTCAATAGAAATATGTCATATAAATTTTAATGAAAAAATATTTGAAGTTCAATTTACCTTTAAGCTTAAGTGCCATTACTAGATAGTAAATTAGATGATTAAAGGCAATTTGTTTTTGTCAAACATTGGACCAAACAAGAGAGTATTATACACAGTTTAAGAAACGGAACCACCCCTTGAAAAAATCCTGGATCCCCCACTGAATTGCAATGCCTTACTGCACGTACTGTTTTCAAGTTCATTGTCATAGTACCCATAAGCTTTTGTTGTGGGGTATGATTGGTCAAATTCACATATTAAGGTAATATTGTTTGAAAGCAGTTGAATCTTTTGTTTGAATCTAAGCAGACATGAATAAAATGGAGGGAACAGAAAGTCTCACAATGTCTGCGCAGTAAGCTACCATAAAATACCCTTGGGTGGTACTATGATGGAACAAATGTCAGCCCTACAGTGTACAAAACCACCTTTAACAAGGCCTACAAGAACTTCAACAACTGATTCAATTGTATTCACTTACAAATGATACTCATTGCCAATGTCTAGCTTTCCAAACTCAACAAGTTCCTGTGGAAAAAAATTAACAGGAAAAAATTTAGTCTACAAATTTACACTGACATCTCAATCACCCTCATAGAGTTTCACTCCTTTTAGGAGGAGTTGCAATTCTTTTACAATTTATTCTACAGTTCAATTGCTTATTAATGATATTAAACAAAGGTTTTGATTCAAGGCTACTGCATTGAAAGTACAAACAATGTGTAGTGTTGACCACAAACCTAATTTGTTCTCATTAATTTCCTCAAAACCTTTCCTCAAAGCCTTTCTGTATACACATGCATTTTCTGCTGAATATTATGTCTTCAGCATATCTATGTGGCATACTTAAACTAGTAATAGTTCTCACTAAATCTGCCCCCGCTTGAATATCTGTGATGAACTTCTAAAAAGAATGTTCTGTTGTGAGTTTCAATAAGGTGAGAAAAAAATGTTGAATAAACGAAATTATAAGAATTTGTTACAGTCTTTAACATAGTCTTGTGGTAGTGTAGCAAAAAAGATGAATAAATGACTTATATCGTATATCAACTTTTATTTTTTCAAATAATTTATTAGAGTGATTGGACTGTGAAATAGTTCCTAAGCTAATAGACAATAATAGACTCTGCACAAATTGTTTTCTTTTGTTGTGATACAACTATTAGACACTATTAAACACCGACTATTAATAACTGTTTCACAGTCTGATGAAAACCACTCTAGCAACATAGGGGCCCATCCACATGAGGTAGGGTCCCCCTAGGTAGTAGGGCTATCTCTTTTGTTTTGTATCCCCCAGGGAAAAGGAAAGAAAAGAGATAGCCCTACTACCTAGGGGCACCCTTTCTCATGTGAATGGGCCCTAAGTATTGATAGTACTCTATGAAAGGAATTAGAAGATAATAACTACAGTAATGTAACACAATAACTAAACTGATAACGTATCACTAATGTATACAATAGAGTGAGTGCACTTAACCCGTGAAATAGTTAGTAGACTACTAGTTACTAGTAGATCTTATTTCCATTGTTTTCTTTTGTGCCTATTGAACTATTACACACTAACATTCAGTTAGTGTTTCACGGATTAAGTGCGCTCACTCTATGAATACAGTGTTTAGTTTGAGTCAATTCAATGTGATATATATCAGAGTGATTTTCCGTCATCTGTGAAAAGAAAATGACTATTTGTAGTAGAGTGGTTTTCATAAACTCGTGAAATAAAACTTAACTTATTAAACACTACTAAACTCTAAAGCTTTTGTTTTCTGTTTGAATTTGATTATTACACAGTAGCTAAACTTTGTTTCACGGGTTTATGAAAATCACTCTTACTAGTAATTTTGTGTTCACTTCATTTATCTGTGTTGAGATTTCAAACTGTACATTTACGTTATTATTGGTAACATGTTGCTTGTCAGTTACATGAGCAAAGACCATATCAGAAAACATAAGAATATCACTATTCAGTCCTTCAACAGAAATTATATCTTGAGGTGGTGGTATGCTGCTAACACTGTCATTTAATGTGCATTGTGAGATGTCAATAAGTTCATAAATGGCAAAAAAACAGCCATTTCTGTAAACATTTCGCAAAGACTCAACACAGTGAATTACTTAATAATGCAGAAACCTACAAATAAAAGAAATGTTATAAAAGTTAGACATGTGAATCAACTTTGGTCTTATAACTTTTTACTGGTATCGAGCTGTTCAGCTTGCTTATGTTATGACATGTAATGTCAGAGGTTGCAGTAAGCACAAAGAGACTATTAAATGTGGGACTAAGATCAACATAAATGAAACCAGGTTTTTGATCTGTTTTACACACTCTGTGGTTTGCTGAAGCTTTGGTGGATCGAGTCTGTCGATCCCCTTAGGTTGATGATTTGTGTCTAACAAATCAAGCTATGTAATAAGAAATCACTAAATAATAAGAAAATAACGTTCACAAAATGTTCGTTATAGTCTGCTAGTGGTTTCTGGTAACTAAAACTTTACAAAAAACTAAGATTGATTCTATTTAACTGAAAATGCTTACCTTGACTCTTTTCCCTGGATACTGAAACCTCGTGCGAAGCGAAAAGGACAATTATTCCCGAAAGCCTTTGCCATCTTCGAGTTTCTTAGCGTAATCCTTCATGTATGGTATTCATTAATGTCTTGTTATATATTTTACTTCAATGAGACATAAAAATTATGAGACATGGTTTTGCTATCCCAATATCCAGTTGCGCGCCTAGCTGATAAATCGAGATTTTTTCTACCAATACAAACAAAATATCAAACCACTCTCCTTTATACGTGCGGGGACTAGTAATATGCCTCCTCGGGTTTTGGCCTCTGGGCCAAAACCCTGCGGGGGCAATTAAATACTGCTCTGGGTAATTTTTCCCACTTTTGTTAGGATAAACCACAATGGAAAGTGAATAGGACTGTCTACATGTAGTGTGAGCTGAACTTACCTGAAATTTTTCAATCCACCATGCTGCTCTATTTCTCTTATAGAATGACCACCATGCCTCTATACGCTGAAATTGAAATCAATAGTGAGATTTTCAATGTCACCTTTGTGGACTATCTAAACTTGGCACATTTTGATGACATGGGGATATATACAACTAATTGTCCATAAAAATGTCAAATTATCGCTTGGTTAGACTGTATTATCAATATTACAGCAGGGATGGCAAAGATGAGAAATGACCATGAGAAATGACCAAAAGTCTTTAGTTAGTAAGAATACATGTACAGTTGAAAAATATTTTAACTTTCAAAATCAAATTTCAGCCCTGGCAGCAATTTCAAAAGTGCTTGACAACCCCCTGTATAAACACATGTACAGAACCAACCTGATTAAACACTGATTTTCCATATCGATGTGCAAGGTCACCTGACAATTCATCTGTATCATTTCTTCTGAAGGTGCATTGAATAGCAGCAATCAAAACATTTTCTGTTCCAGGATCTGTTCTAGCTACACGTGGACATCCTACAATATTATTGAAATGTTATGAAACAATATTGATTAATATGATTTTTTGTATCTAAGCAATACAAAACATGTGCATGTCTCTATACTGTGATATAAACACGATGGAAGATGTAGAGCACGAGAAAAGCAAGCTTAGGAACAAGAGGCGTAGCCAAGTGTTTCTCTTGCTTTTCAAGTGCTCTTCATCTTCCAGAGTGTTTATATCACAGTACAGAGACATAAGCGATCATTTTATATTGCTTTTATAAAATATTTTCAACGTATTTGTGTATAGCCATGTCTCTGTCCTCTGATATAAACATGATAGCCAGCCAATCAGCACGTGTATTATATCTCAAACATTTTATAAAGATATATATTTTTTATTTATTAATAATAATAATAATAATAATAATAATTTATTTGTAAAGCGCTTATACAAATCTGCTCTTATAAACTTGCAGTATTACCACCAATTTCTTTGACACATTTGAGATAGTAGCCACACACAATTTTGGAATCTTTATTACTTGCACCAACTTCTAACCACATAATTCTCCTTGAGTATCTGATAAAAACAAATGAAGTATGCTAAATGAATTCTCATGATTTTCATTTTTTGACACTAGCTAAATAATATCAAGAAGCATAAAAAACTGTAGGATGCTGATGCTGACATTGAAGATTGACCAGGTATTCTCAGCCTATCAGAAATGAGTAAAGATTTTGAATGAATAGTAATAATTACATTGTTCCAATATTTGAACATCATTGCCAGGGTATTTATTGAAATTTGTTATAAGTGCCTGATGGCTCAATTAGAGCAGGTCATGCAGTTAAAACAAGACCCTAGATGTCAAGTGAATAAAACAAATTATAATTTATTGGTTGTGTTTGTAAATACCCGTCAATGCATGCATGTATTTCAAATCCATATGGACGAAGCTTATCAAATCCATCGATGTGCCACGCATAGTTTGGCCCCTTGTTTATATAAACTCTTCATTGTAGTCTATTCATCTTTCGTGTTTGTACTCCTATTGGATCCAATTCCCTCATCAATTCCATCACTTTATCCCTAAAAGAACATGATAGAAGGTTAATTCAAGCTGGGGGATGAGACAACATCACAGACCAGTCAAAATGTTTGGATACAGTACGGCAAAACACAACACAGACTAATAAATTTAATACAAAATCTCAGTGTTTAATACAACCAAGGTACAGCTACATGTAGATATTTTCCAATATATAAATGGTTACCTTGGAACTCTGATTCCATAATCTTGTTGAAGAGTCATCCACATTGTTCTGTAGCCAGACAGTGATCCAGGGCCAGAAAGCTCATTCTAATTTAGTAGAATAAATTCTTAAGTTAGTTAAATATAGTCAAGCAGCAATCGCTTTCATGTCAAATTATTTCCACACTCAAAATTTGTCATATGGTTGGCTGAACGGATAACAAGATATTGCCTAAATAAAGAACGTTTCGTATGAAACATATAAATATAAACTAGATGTAGTCAGGCTGTTATCGAATATGAAAGTTAACTTACTTGAATTGCTCTTCTTAAATCGTGTTCAGACACATCAATCCCTCTTCTCCTGGCATTCTTTGTGCGCAAAATTCTCTTCAGCTTTGAAAGACTATTGAAATACAATAATTACTAGCAATCAAATTATAATAATAGTCAAAATACGCTAAAATTTATTTCACGGTACGAGCTTACAAACCTCATTTGTACTCCATGACGAAGAGAAAGAAGGCTTAGTATTGTGGAATAATTGTAACCATATTCAAAATAATTACTTATAACATCGTCCACTAAGAAAAGCGTAAATAAATTTATGTTAGGACAGCTACCAAATTGAAAGAAATGCTTAGAAATATACGCAAAAGTTTTACCTGATGCAGCCGCCATTTTGAAAAAAATTCAGCCTTTCATCCTCAGGCTTCCTCGGCCAAAGGGTCCCCAATCTTGTCCTCTCGTCCCGACAACTCGTTTGCGACAACTTGTTCCTGACAACTTGTTCCCGACAACTTGTTCCCGACAACTCATTCCCGACAACTCGTTTCCGACAACTCGTTTCCGACAACTTGTTCCCAACAACTCGTTTCCGACAACTCGTTTCCGACAACTCGTTTCCAACAACTCGTTTCCGACAACTGGTTCCCGACAACTCGTTCCCGACAACTCGTTTCCGACAACTCGTTTCCGACAACTCGTGACCCCTATCGGCTTCCGTACAGCAGTGTCTAAAAGACATACTTGGATTTGACACCAAGATGAAGGCAAGGTTTTGAAGCGGTGAGTTAATTAAATTTGTTCTTTGAATCTTGCAAGCGAAAAACAGCTAATGAAGGTATGAATTATATATAATCAACCAATCCTTTCCTGAATTATAATACAAACTGTGAATTATGAAATGTGAATTTGCTGTTTCAAATTAAGGAGACTCACAAGGGTTTTCTAAAAATTCAGCCAACCAACTTTAAGCTATTGTTACTTGTAAATCACTGGTCAATGCTCAAAGGAGCAATGGGAACGAAAACTGATCACTGATTGACGGCTAAGAAAACCCCAAACCTATTGAATTTTGATAAAAGTTCCACACAATACAACAAAAGTCGCTGTAATTCGTGTTGGTATTTGACTCAGTTCAAGTAAACATCTAGTAGAGTGCAAGCAACCATCTTCAGAGCTAGTAAAACCAATTACATCAAGTGCAAGCATTGTATTTCCTTGTTGTTATTAAAGTTTCTGATTTATTTTTATTTTCACATTTTATTTTCATTTTTATCCTGTACAAGTTCAGCCATGCAAACAAAATTATTAGCGCACATTACAATTAACATTTGGTTTCCACTTTAGTATGTTATTTGGTTTCCACTTTAGTATGTTATTGTGAGGGGTCGAATATGCAAATCAGTCAGGTTACTACTTCGTGTATGACAACAACTATTCAATCTATCTATTGTCTAACTAGAATGGTGCCATACATAAAGTAGTAAGCTATTGTGTCACTCACTCACTCACTCACGCACTTTCCTGTAAACTTCCGGTCTGTCAAACTTTACTTCCGGTCTATTCTTGATAATACCATACGGTGCTAACTTGCGTTAGAGTCGTTTTCGTATGAGTGGGAAACTTACCGTATCGTATCATAACTGTACCAGTATCATAGTTTCTATAAAAACATTCGAAATTCCTGCTGTAACCGTATCGTATCGTAGGCCGTACGGTGTTCCCCCTCATACTCTATAATAATTTTCAGCGACCAGAGCTTTGAATGTAATGTAACTGTTTTAGATTTGTGTACAAGCAACAATTTAGGCACACAATCTAAGCTGGGTAATACAAGTTTTTAACATTACCTCGTGCTCTACATGTAAGTTACATGTACACGGGTCTGCACTCCGCGAAGGTCGATTGTACGTGTCGGATGTTGGCGAAATTGCCAATAGATTTGAATAAATAGTTTCTTATTCATTGCCACATTCTGTATTGAACTACTCTCACTCTGCAGCTTGGAATAATTTTCATCGCATCTCCAAGTTGATCGAGCTGTTCGATATACTCGGATGTGAAAACAATGGACGTTGTAGTCGCTGTCTTCAAACAAAAAAATCATCGCAAGTCCAATATCAACGAGTCATCCAAGCATTTAGTGTTTGTACTCTATCAGCACGAGAGTAAATGTTGAAATAAAAAGCAAACGAAATCATATTTGAGTACGAACTGACGCCTGCTGAAACTGGAGAAACTGCATGGCCATGGAATCGCTACGGCCCGGCTGGCCAAAATGGCATCAAAAAAGCGTATTTGAGTTTAAGTTTGGTGGCTATTATGAGTACTTTTATGGAGTAATTTATTTTATTCATAGCGACATTTGGTTCATAGAGAAACTTCTTTCGTAATTTGTACATGTTCAATAGCTATGCTAAGCGTACAGCCATAAATTAACAATATGTATAAAAATATAACCTTTCTAAACGTTAAATTGCTCAGTGGCTCAAGTGGTTCGTTGCTGGCTGCGGGTCCAAAGGTACCCTGTCAGAATCACGGGCAGACCGGTTTCTTTTTTTTCTTTTTCTTTTGCTTCAGTTCATTATCTTTTTTTGTTCTTTCATACTCAAGTCAATTATTTTTCGCTAAAGAAATTACATTAGCTGATATTATTAATAATTATCCAAATGACTCTTTCAAAATTCTTTACAGATGGGCCCAATCTTAATTTTTAGATTTGTGAGAGCAATGATTTATCATTTAGAAAAATATATATTGTATTAATTGATTTATATTTTTGCCTTCAAATAAAAAACTCATTATTTAACTAAAATCCACAAGTTACTTCGCCATTGGCGGGTTGATTAAATATAATGCTTGATGTAGTTTCACCTGCCTGGAGATGGTCATTCAGACAGAAAGCAAAACGGGAGAACTTAATATAATAACGTTATTATTTTTGTTTGCAGTTCAAATAGACAGCAACATATGACAAGTTTAAATGAATTATCGCCAAAGCAAAAGCATGCATAATGGTTGGACTTATCGGCACTCACAAGGATGAGCAGTGGTGCCAATGTCGGGCACAGTGCCACATGACTCTTAGCTATCAAGGGGTGCTCCCGCACATGAGAACCACTGCCCACATGCCTCAATTTGGAATTAGCCTAAATATGAATTTAGCCTCTTCTAAAGCTGAGCCAAATACAAATTAAAAACAAAAACAAAAAAACATTCGTCAACATACTTTTCCACACAACGAGCTGGTTGAAATGATTGCAGAAAAGAACATACACATGAGCGAGTGCTGGTGGCAGAACAACATACGGGAAAGATAGAAAAAAAGATAATTAATAGAATATAAAAGAAAAAGAAAGCAAAAAAAACGTCCGGAGCAAACAATGAACATACTTCCATTTCTTACGCCATTTGCTCATTAAAACAGTTGATTACACAATAAGAGCTTTGCTTATAGTTCTGGCTATGTGCTTGGTAATGGTGGGTAATATTCTTGATGCATCTCAATGTTATTATATTATCTTATAGTCCAATTCAAAAATTATACAAAAGAGTGTATACTAATAATTGTTATTTCCAAACAAACAAACAAACAAAGAGATTAACACGGACACTGCCCTTTTTTCTACTGATGGTCTTATATATACTGTTATATACTGTTACATATACTAGTGTCAGCATGAAAACAGCAATTGCAAATGTCGAGTTAACTTTTATTCCCTCCTTTTTAAGGATTGGAAAAATAGACATGGATATTTATGATGATGTGACCACTGTTCGAGTGAACCAGTTGCCTTATGATATCGATGGGCTGTGCAAGTATGTACTACCTTGCGAGAGTGGCAATTTGATGGCTTCAAGTAAAGATGGGAGGCCATGGAGACAGTGGGTTACATCCAATAGATCTGTACACAAAGGTGTAAGGAGAAGAACTGCATGCAAAGGCTCATGGAGATGTAACAATGACAGGTGCCCTTTTTTTAAAAAACGTGAAACCAAACACTGTGGATGTCGTGGTGGGATGCAAGGAAAACACACATCTTCCAGGCATTCAAAGCAACGCCAAAGGTGCCGAGGATGAACTTAGCTGAAACTGGCCACTCTACATGGACAAAAGCCAGAACCTGCAATTTGACCTTAGTTGATGCAGCACAACACGATGTTGGTGAAGCTATAAGGCTTGAAAAGATGCTGGAACGTTTTGTTGGTGGCAGTATTCACCCCACAGGAAAAGGCCCAAGCCAAAATCAGATGGATAGGAATGAACAGGTGAGGGCCAAAGAATACAGAGAAGAAATTCTGGAAATGGATTTTCAAGGAGATCCGACAACGTCATCGTCAGCCAGCAACTCCTCCCTGCCTTATGCACCTTCAACAGCAGCCAGCAATGCCTTCCCGTTGTACATACCATCAGCAGCAGCCAGCAATGCCTCCCAGACTTACGCACCATCAGCAGCAGTCAGCAACACCTTCCCGTTGTACAGACCATCATCGGCAGCCAGCAATGCCTTCCCATTGTATGGAACCAGGGGCGGATCTAGGGGAGGGATTATGGGGGTTGCAACCCCCCCCCCCCCCCCTATGAGATTGATAGAATTGATTAACTCTGGTAAAACACACCCTATCCGATAGCACCAGCAACAGCAGCATTTATCTCATCGCCCCTTTAATTACGTTCTTACTAGTAGCCTGATGTCCTTCAAAATAGGCATCAAACAATTTTATTAGCATAACTTCTAATTTTTATATGACTTAATTAACAAAAAATTGACTTAAATTAATAAATATGATTATTGAAATTATCATTATCATAAGATCTAAACTCAGAAAAACTCCTGCCAAACAAAGTACCTTGTTCGCACCAAACGAAAACCTGTGCCAGCGCGTGAAGAGAACAAGTTCTGTGAGATCAGTCCTTAAACTTTTCATCTGTATTTGAAGCGAAAAATGAAGCGTATTGACCGGGTTTTTTTCGGAAAAGGAGGTAAGATTGGAGATTTAATTTGAAATATAATTTGTGCATTCACTTGTGCCCAGGTGAAAGCGAGCTCAATGTCAGCTTAAAAGAGATATTTAGATAAGCTGCCGCTAGGGTAAGAGCGATTGACATGTTGTTGTTAATAAACTTTTTAACAAGACGCTCCCGAAGGGTACACTGGGTGCCTGTAGTGCAACCAGCACAGTAGTAAAGACCTTTATTGAATCGGCTAACTAAAAGTAAAGAAGTAAAACTTTTGTAAGTCCAGCCAGTTGAAAAATAGGAGCTTGTTGTTGACCTTCATCTGATCACTGTCAATTTGTCTTTCAGCAGCTACTAGTATGGCCTTTGGCCTTCTATTATCATGGGTATTATATATCTCACATGCAAAAATAAAATATACCAGTTTATTATTTCACTTTATATCTAAATTGTTGCGATAAAGACTTCTACAATGGCGTTTTTGACACAATAACAAATCGTGAATTTTTTGGTTCATGTTTCAGATGTCTTTTATATATTATGTGGTCTGGTGTCTAGTGTGTTTATTCATTCACCATTTTAGCTCCTAATAAACATATATTTTACAAAAACCTCTCAAGATCTCTTAAATGCTTGAATGAGAAATATAATTGACTTGCCTCTATGTGTGTTCGTTTAGCAACATGTAGGGTGAGAAATTTCCAGCTCAAAGGAAATACTCGGAATCACGAAAGCTTGGTTTCAAGTACGCCATTTAGAATTCAATATTTGGTCAAACTATTGGAGATCAAGCTAAAAATAACAGCCCATAATGAAGCTCTTATAAGTGTCTAGGTATATCTTGAGTTAAAAGCTCCACTTTCCATTGTTCTACTCCTGAAACAGCCTGTCTCTGAAAGCTATTTTCTTTGAAGTTGGCCATCTTGCATTCCTAAAGTTCCTGGCTTGCCTTCACTACGAAGAGTTTGCACTCGCTCAAAAGTGATGAATGAAGGGCATTGTTTCTTACACTCTTATCCATCAGGAGTGCATCACGTCACCGATTGCGCAAGAATGCCGCATTCGCGAGATGAACACAGAAAAAACCTTTGTAGTTTATAACTCGTTCACGGCCTATGGCCTGGGCACGAGTAATAAATTAAATGTTGTTTTGAATTAAGTTATAGATGTCTTAAACGATACACTAGTGAAGTGGCATGCAAATGAATAAGTTTTGATAAAATTTTTGATCTTAGACTAACAATGAATATTTCATCTCAAAAAAATATCAGTACAAATAAAATTGCATTCAGTGTAAACAACCAAGAAGACAAAGAAGAACAAAACAATTCAGCAAAACGATTGAGAGGTAAACTGACATTTTATGACAAGAAAATAACCCTGACGGCACAATACCAACAGCAAAGTAATATCTAATATAAACCCTAAAGTTTTCTAGCTTCTAAGCATTTTATATAAATATTCACACCGGGGCCAACCACCCCCCAAAATGAATCATTTAAGAATCATTTTCTAATAACTTTCTAAGCATTAGATATATTTTGATGAAACTTTGTCAATGAAATAAAACCATTCTGGAAAATTTTTTTCTTCGTATTTTGATGACACAAAATTGATACTATGACGTCATTATCAATGTTGCAATTTTTTGGCAATTTTTCAAATTATGAATTCAATTTTTCTAAGTGACCAGTTTGAAAGGTACTATCCAGAGGAGTTCAAATCTGAAAACCATTTTATGATAGCATCAATATTTGATGAGTTATGAGAAATTAAATAATAGACAAACCACCCCTCCCCCCTCACCCAATTTCTTTAGGAAGATTTAGGAAAACAAACCTCTTAGTAAAATTTTTTTCTGTAATGATTTAAATCAGTCCATTTTTGCCTTAAAATACTATACTAAAAATTTTCTAAAATCGTATGAGATCCGAATTTTGAATTTCATTCTCAATGTGGAGATATTAAGGAAAGTTTCATCATGACGTCATATGATGACGTCACAAGATTTTAACTTTTTGTTTAAAACAGACAATAAGAGAAAGTTGTTCACAAATGTGTGTCGCATCTTTTCGTGCTAGACAAGTACTACATATGTAAATTTTATTTGGTCTTGATACAACGATAGAAATATACAAAAATAATTAATTTTGAAATTCCTCAATGATATGACGTCATCAAAAGCAACTAATATAAAAAAAATTATAACTTCTCACATATTTATGCTATCAACAATCTGTTTTCGGCATACATCTCCTCGTTATCTAGTCTTTCATTTTGCTCACATAAATGTAGATTAACCCTTGTTTGTAACATCATCAAAAAGCTGCAACATTTCTGGTGACGTCATAATATCGACATTTTCTGTCAAACGTCAATCAAAATGTTGTGGCGTACAGTGTCTCGCAATAGCCTAAGTTTAGTCCAGAAACTCCTTTTCGGTCAAAAGATATAAGGAAATATATATTTTTGTCACGCTGTGATGAGCCATTTTGGGGGGGTGGGGGGGGGGGTGGTTGGCCCCAGCGTGATTGCATCATTAAGGTGACTGACTGCTTTTGCAAAGTTATTAGTCTAATGAATTGCACGCTTGGAAATTATCACCCTACTTTGGGCAAACTTTAAAAATGCTGCGCAGAGCCTGGGTCTAAGTTTATCAAAACAAAGATGGCGACTCCTAGTGAAGAAGCAGTCATTCAATCCATAAACTCGGCATTGGAGAGGGAAAAACATGAACTTTTTAGACAAACTAACAATTCCCATACTCTAAATGATATTTCAAAGACCATAAGGAAGCTTCAGTCGGTTTGTGAATCAGTGGTCAAGTCAAATTACGGCTCAATACGGGAGCGCTACAAGCACAAATTAATTCCAGTTTATCCTTTACTGCAAAGGCAAATGATTACTATCAAGAACTCAATTTTCCGTCAATTAATACCCAGAATGAGTAAAGTCCACCCCTGGATGGTATGTTTTGACGTTAGTATGGCATTAGAGGTTTTTGAAATCCTAACAAGACAAGTATTTCGTATGACTTCGTATGGCTTAGAAATAGAGGAAACAGAGCAAAAAGTTGTGTTAAAGTTTACAAGTTTAAGTCATTTTGAGAGCCTTTTTAAGAAGTTTGAAGAATTTGATGGTTTTGGAAAGCAACTGAAAGACGAGGGACATGTTGACCTTATCATAAGTGATGCAAAACCAGGACAACTAACCTACAAAAAGGAGGAAAAGATTCATGTCAGTCTATCCTATGGCTATTGGAATGACTTTGGCATAAGGCAACACTGAACTATATGTTTCTTTATTGAAATAGTACTTGACAAAATGTACTTAAAATGTACTTAAAATGTACTTAGTGCATTGTGAAACTTTGTCATTCAAGTAACTCATTACCTTATTACAAGCAAATCATTAGAGGGTACATAAATCACTATATACTTAGAGTTAGCAATGATTTTGTTATTTGTATTTCTGATCAATGAGTTCAATTGAACACATACTGTGCAACATAAATTTTAAAAGCACAGAAGGGGCATTAGATTATACTAATGATAGTGTTCAGTTCTGTTCCTTGATATAGTTTTTGTGCTCTAGTGTCTGATTCATTTCAAATATTTTGCACATATACTTGTAGGCTTCATTTGGGCTACAGACTTCTCAACTTCAGACATGAAACTGCGAGAGCAAAAGAAGCACTTGTCTTTATCTTCATCTTTAGATAACCCACAAAAGCAAAAATGTTGTGGGTCTGAAAGGACTCGGCTTGGAATAAGGCTTTTATTAGCTTGATGATATGCTAACAGTGAGTGCTGGTGAAGAGGAAGCCATATTTTGCTCATGTAATCGTGTCGACACTTGAGGCCAGCGCTTCTTGTAGAGACTGTTTGTTGCATAGCTGGCTATCTGCTTGTGTTTGGCCTCTCTGCCTTGCATAGAATTTATTCCAAGCCCAGTTCCAAACTTGTCATACACCCAATGACTATGAACAGGGGCCAAATGTGCCACACTCCAAAAAGTCCCAGGTATATTAGTCCCAGTGAGTAACCTTATTGCTGTGAAGTAATCGTGACCCAAATCTGGCATATCTTGTAGTGCGCATTCATCAATGTGATACTTGCAAAATCTTGATGCCAGGTCTCTCAGTTTACAGGCAATAAACACAACAAAGACAAGCTTCATCAGCAGGATAGAATCATCCGATTCCCCCCTTATTGCTTCTACTAAGTACATGAATCAATGGAGAATCAGCTTTGAATCTTTGCCAGTAAGCCTGTAAGAAAATTTGTTGTCCTGGTTCCTTTGCTCTAAGAGCCACTTAACTAGCTGCTTTTTCATTCTTCCAGCCTTCACTTCACATTCCAGGGCATCAAGATATCTATACATAGCACTGTTGGGTGGTATTTCAGTGATACTACTCAGCTTTAAAGGGAGGTTGCTGTAACAAATTGCAAGGTGAAGCAGTATATTATGCAAATGCTGCACTGCATTATTTTTTAAATGCAATGGCTCTACTAGTTCTTTGTCACAAAGTTTACCTATCAAGGGCTGGAATTCCTGTCTTGATTTTTTGCTTGCAATGTATGTTGTGATCCTGTTTCTCATAGTTTGCTTTGAAAGGTTTGATTTTAAACTGCTTTTGAATTTTGCAACATCTTTAGCAACATTAACTCTCTTCTCATAACACCAGGGTTTCCACTTACAGTCCTTTGCTTTACCAAATTTTGCATTTAAAGTACAAGAGTCATTACTTGAGACATCAGCAAAACTGGAAAAATAAGTAACTGCATTATTTAGCTCACCAATTAGGAAGGCAAGAAACTTCATGTCAGATGGAACTAGCTCAAATGAAAATGTCAATTCCTTTCCTAATACTTGAAAGGATTTTTTTTCAATAGTTTCAATCTGAGTCTTCAAAATCTTTACAAAATTAATAACAGCAGGGTGATCTTCCTTGCAATTTGCTCCAAAAAGCAAAAAGTTATCATTGGGACTAGCTATTCTTGATCCTACATTTAAAAAGCTGACCAGAAATGACATTGACTGGTCCCATTTGCCAAAGGGTGCCCCATCCCCTCCAATTGCAACCTTAAAGCTGCCTTCCTTCTCCCCAAACCACTCTAGCTTTGTTTTTCTGAACTCATCTGTTGAAAGGTGGAATTCACTAAGCTGCAAGAGAAGTGATTCTAAGTCTCTATACATGCCATCTACATGCTGATCCAAAGGTAAACTTGAACATAAATTTTCTCTAACAGAAAACATTGTTCCTATGTCTATTTGTCCAATTTTGGACATCAAGGTACTGTATGGAAGTGTTTGTGGGATAGGAATGCCATCAGCAAAAGTGATCCTTTGTTTTGAAAGATACCTTTCTTAGTTATTTTGCCAGAGTTTTTCATAGTTAGAGCTGCCCGAGCCTGCTCGTATTTATAATAGAGAGAGAGACCTGATAAAGTTTTCTTGACTCTTTTCATATTCCTTTACTTTATTTATGATATTTTTTGTGGTGGATTTTCTTAAATTTTCCTGGCATATTTACATATTTCTCTATCTGTTCCTCTCCTGCATACTTAACAACAGTGCTGAACATACCATCAACAGCAGCAGCCCTGTTTTCTATTGAGCCACCGTGAATCTCAGTTGCAGTTTGCAATGTCTCTAGTTGTCTATTATAAAGACTCCTTCTTGGAATATTACAGCTGCCATCCTCAGTCATTTGTGTTGGGCTTTTTTCCCTTGTGGAAGAAGCATTTTGAGTTATTATAAATGCCAATGCTCTTTTTGGTTCTGGTGTTCTGAAGGCTTCATTGTTGGATGAAAGAGCCTCATGTACTTCTTGTGTCTGAGAAATAAACAAATGAATGAATGAATAAATGAATGAATGAATAAATGAATGCTTATAATGAGAATTGTGGCCATTTGTTACTGTAATATTGAATTTATTCAGTCCTTGAGCTTTTACTGGACAGCGGCATCATCAGAAGATGATGCCAGTGTCTGACAAATGCTCAATAAAATAAATTAAATATTACAGTAGTGTGTGGCCACATAACTCTTATTATATTTACATCAGCGTGCTACTGAAGGACAACCTCAACATTCTAAATAAATGCTTGCTAGCTACCAACTATTGGTATTTGTCATATTCACTGTATTATTGTTATAGACATGTACAGTTTTAATCCTTTTGCATATGGCAATAAGATGATACTTTAATATTATTTTCTGAAACCTGGGATTTCAAATACAATTCCAAAGCATTTTAAATTGAATAAACTATACAGCCGAGTGCAGTGATTACTTATCTAAGTTTGTCTGAATCAAGATGGAGTTTTGCATTAAATTTTTCTAAATCAAATACCTTTTTTTGTATTCTAACCACTCTTTTTTTCAGAGAAGAAAGCTCCTTGGACTTAGATAGGAATTCTTGACGAAGATTTGCTCTTTCTTGAGCTAGATCTCCAATTGGAAATCTTCGCTTCTGTGAAAACACCAGCGACCTTCGAGAAGCTCTTCTCTTCTTGCTCCCCATCTTCAGGTTTCAGATCGATCTTGATCATGGTGGACTTTGCGACAAATGTTGATCCATAAAAAGCTTTCAATTAACTATTTTTGACTTATCAGCCATCTCTATAAACCATCTCTATTGTGGTTTTATGGTTTCCTTTTGATCAAAACACAACTATTTTAGCCATAAATTTCTTCCAAACTTGAGGGGAAAACGTCTAAAAATGCTTTAAAAGTGCAAAGAATTACCTTTGATGCTTGATGAAGTGAATTTGGTGAAAATAAAGCAAAATATAGCTGTATTATACACCAAAATAAAGCTTGAAATGCAGCAAAATTGAAAAAATCCTGGATCCGCACCTGGGACCATCATCAGCTATTAATTCAATATAGAAGGCATCAATGATATGGGGAACAGTGAATAGCTAATATGATAATGAAGTGAAATTGTTTAATTTTAGAGAACTGAAAAGTCAGTGATTGTGATGGAAAATCATGGCACTTGAAACCGTTGGGATCTTAGCTCTCCAGCATTTGTAAGTGCAAAAAATAGATTGCCAAAGAAACAAGAACAAAAGCTCCTTAGTGGTCTTCACCAGCTTGCAGCAGAAAGAATATTACTCCTCGAAATGAAGAAGAAATATGCAGGTTTTTATATTTTGTAGATCAATTTATGTAGCTTTAATATCATCAGCATTGTTTCTGCAATCAACACATTGAAATTTATTATTTTAATCATGCTACACTCAATCATTCACAAATGGGGAAACCCTTAATACGCTTTTTAACAGTCATACAACCAATGAGAAATACATTCTACATGTACTAGGCTGTGACTCTGTTCTACATAGAGTGGATTTCGTATGACTTTGAAAAACCATGGCACACGGCACGGTCATGGCACAGTCACAGCACGGTACAGCCACGGTACGGAACCTGCCAGCTGACGTCACTGCTACATAAGATTGAGGCCAGCTAGCTAGCTGAGCAAGCTCAATGAATGATGTTTTGGAGAAAGTTCGCTACTGAAGTTCTTGAATCTATATGTATTTATGTGTAAAATATTCTTAAGTAATATTAAATTTATTTGGTGATATTTTTGTCTTGTGTTTTTGTTTGATTTTGTCATTTGATTTAAAAGCTTTATGCATTCTTCCGAAGCAGCACTGAGCACGTTTTAGTGCATTCTACTTGGCATGAAAACAACGTTTACAAGAAAACTCTTGTGAAAAGCCCCAAAAGCCGGAGGTGAGCGACTGAAAAGGGCCCAAAAATTGATGTGCAGATGTGTTTACCAAATTTAAAAGGCCTACGAAAAGTTGACCGGCTTTTTTGTTTCCTGTATCAATACAACATGACTCTATACACAGTTTCTTTTTTTCCTTTTTTCCTTTAAATGAATTCTAGAACTAGGTATTGCAGGCTTTGTGCCAATCATAACTATGTTAACCCAATTAATGGGCAAAGAAACAACTGCCCTTTCAAAGACTGTCAGTGCTGCCCATGTCAGACCATACAAACCAGGAACCAGCGAGACAGGAAAGACGACAAGCATCACAGACACAACAAATAGCTGGCAGTGTACTGAAATCGGCGCTTTTAAGCGTGATTTTGAATAACTTTTTATAGTCAAGTCCGATCAACTTCAAATTTCACATGTGAAGATTACTCATCAAAAGAAAAAATTTCTTCTATTTAGTTTTACCAGTGTTACCATTTTGATGACGTCATAAATATGGAAAATGAAACGAGGGATATGCAAAATTTTAATAGCGCATTTGAAAGAACTCGTTGAGATATGTGCAGACACCGAACAGAATAATTTGACAAATCCAATTTTGCAATCTAAAAGATATAATTTTCTTGAAATATTGCTGTTTTTAGGTAAATCCTAGCAGGAAATTCTCAAGTTTAAAAAAAAAAAATCATATCCTATTACAGGTACGACCTTTTTCCGGGATCTCTTTTCGGTTTTGAACATATCTCAATGAGTTCTTTCAATTTATAGCACTGTTTTGTGATATTCAGTCATTTGTTTTTCACGGATATATAACAAGACGAAGCTGCCCTTTATGACGAACATTGGAAGGGCATTCAGGACTTTCAATCCCACTCAGGTATGATTATAAATATACAACCCTGGGCCATTTACGTTTTATACAGTTTTTTGAGTCGATAAGCTAGCTATGAGTTATCAGTCATGAGTTGGCATGCAAAATTGAAAAAAACCCTAATATACCTGATATGGCAATTAGCAAAATGAAATTGTGATGCAAGTTCCCCTTTGGTATCATTATGAAGCATTTAAAATCATTATAAACAGCAGATAATGTCTTGATTGATATGGTATTTTCTTTAGGTAATTTCTTTGCTTTGCACAGATAAACTCTTGCTAAATTAAATACTCTGAATAATACTATGCAAAGTCATTGAATATGTATATTCTGCCGCAATCACAGTCATTATTAGCATTCCTCTCGGGTTCTTAGCCCCTTGGGGTTTTGAGCTGTATGCTCATTGGTTAGGGAATGGTACTCAAGTGAAGGATGCTCTCTTTCCTGTGTATTGAGCAAGACAGCCAAACATCGTCGTGGCATTTTTGACAAAAAGCAGTAAATGGCTTCTAAATGGTCCTCACTACCTGAAAGAGTTGCTACATCTCTACAAACCAAAACGACTTCTCAGGTCTGCTGACAAGTGTTTACTTACATCACCAAGTTACAACCTTAAGTCATATGGATTCCACGCATTCTCAGTATGTGCCCCAAGACTATGGAATGCTCTACCTATCCACATCAGACAGTCAGAGTCAATTACCTTATTCAAGAAACAGTTAAAGACTTTGTTATTTACGTTTTGAACTTGTGGATTGTAAAAAAAAAGCTCCAAAAAGCATCTAGTATTTATCAGTTTATCATACATCTTCAGCAATGAATTCAAGTTTTGGCCGTCATGCACGCTACAGTGAGTCTGATGTAACGCTCCATATTAAAGTATGCATGTTATTCATTGAAAAAAACCCTGAATTATGACTTGTAATTGCTACTAAAGGCTAAGGATTACACAAAAGGCACTTCATAGAAGTAAAAAAAAACTGAACTAAATGGGTAAAAACATTCAGCTCTCAATGCTTCATGGGCTTCCGCTTCATGGGCAGTTTGATTTGTTAAACAAATGATATTAATTCTCATTCTTTTTAAGATCAAATGATAGTTTTTTGATCGATCATATTGCACTTATTCTACTAGGACTAGTTGCAAATCTAGTTAGTTTTATGATGCCTAAGTTAGACATTTCTTGATCAATTATATAATAGGATAGATATATATGCTTAAGAGACTAGTCACAAGTCTAGTTTATGTTAAACTAGACTTGTGACTTGCTTATGTTAATTATAAACTCTTATATTTCATTGACTAAATTTTTTCATTGTTTTATTTTAAGTTTATAGTTTTTTAATCGATTGTAAAGCGCTTTTGAGCAAGTTTAAAAAAGCACTACATAAATAAATTTATTATATTATTATTATTCCTTGTGAAATAAACCCTGGCTTAAACTTGTGTAATCATGGGCGATCATGGGGATCAAGTTTCCTCAAGTCCCTCGGGCTAATGTTCCAGTCATTCCTGCTGCTTGCAGAAGTAAATTGGTTTTCGTTTTGTTATCATTGCCTTGAATTTCTTGAGCATTTGAGTTCTCAGTTAGTTGATGAGCATTGCTAGCTGTTTGGCCCGTGATCGTGGCAAGTTTAGTTCTAGCGTGTATATCTTTAAGTTTTTAAAGAGTTGAGATTTTTTTGTATTCATAGTCGGCCCGTGATTGTGGCTGGTTATTGCTGTGTTATTAAGTATTTCAAAATCCTAAGATGGCACTGATCTTAAGATTTGAGAGTTTGAGTATTTGGGCCCATGGTCGTTGCAAGTGCAGTGTTTTATTGGTTGATGAATGGCCCGCATTCATGGCAGTTGTGAATTTTCCATTCAATTGTTGGACCGTGATCATGGTGATTGTGTTTTTCTTAAGTTTCTTTTTTTGGCTGTAATTGTGGCAATTGTGAATGTTATGTACTTTTGTTTGTGAGTTCTCTTTAAGTTTTTCTATGAGGCCCGTGATCGTGGTGATTGTGACTTTCTCCTTTATGTTTTGGCTTGTGATCGGGTTCAAAGCTATTAATTTGTAAACACAGCAAATTTTCACCTTTTGTGTTTTGGAATGTCGTATTATTCAAATAGATAAAGAGTCAGATGTGTTCTTGCACAGTTGTAATACGGAGTCTTTGTTTGGGTCTGAAAATTTGAATTCCCCTGTTCTTTTTCTTAAGTTAGACGGGACCTTTTAGTGTTAAGACACAAGTATTATAGTCAATAAAGAAACTCTATCAATCTTAAGTCAAAAAAAAAAAAGAAAGAAAATAATAATAAAATATAATAAAATTGCAATGTAATACAATGTATCCATAAAGGTCCACTTGGTCCGTCAGTCCAGTTAGGGAATATTGTTTAGCAACACTTGTTGCGTTAATGGGTGAGACACCACTGGGTCATGCAAGATAGCAACACTGGTTGCGTGTAGGACCACTGGGTCCGCCAAGTGAGTGTCTAAACGTCGTGGGTCGAGGGTTGAATGTCGTGGGTCGTGGGTGGAATGTTGTGGGTCGTGGGTAAAACGTCGTGGGTGGTGGGTAAAATGTCGTGGGTCTTGGGTAAAATACCTATATAATTTAATTATTTTTTATGAAACTAACAATGATACCAATTCCATATACTTTACTAATGCTTAAATGATTCTTATACAGGTACTAATAATATTTTGTATACCAAATACCACAGTTTACTTCAAAACGATTTGAAGGCATGTCACTTAACAAAATCCTCCATTTTCACATGCTCGCGTTATTCAGTAGTGAGATTTTACTTCGCCCCTGTTTTAACCTGTCGTCCTTATTATTTATTAGAGCCCGCTGAGTGATAGTCATGCCAGCCAAATAACAATGCTTCAAATTGGTTTTTGCTTGATTTCAGTTAATTTTTCGAAAACGTTGCTATTACAGAACAATGATGATTACTAGTAAAGGAGGTGAAGGTATAAATTTCTCACTAACAACTACCACAAAATCTGTCACTGAACTAAAATCAATAGCGTGTTTGTTCCGAATCTCATGACACCTGTCAATACACGTCACAGCATGATTAGTTCTCTAATAGACAAGCCATGAATGGCTGGCATGGTTGTAAGGTGATGCAAACTGGCCAGGTCAGAAAGTGCTGGATTCTAGTTCATGGTACCACTTGGTATCATCTCTCTGCGTCTTACTATTCTGTCGATCACTTTCATCACATTTCAACAGTCAGGTTTTTGAATCCCTTTTTGTCAAGCTTTGAGAAACACCACGAGCAAAGATAAGATCGATAAGATCAATGGCATTCGGTAACTTATTTAGAAATGAATTAGCCGTTCCTTTGTTGTATTGGATATTTCAACCAAAAATCTAGTTCGCTACATAGTTGCTGAACTCCAAAAGGCCCACTCAAGAGAAATTGCCGCAGCTGAAAAACTGGGTGAGGAATTGTTTGGAGAACCTCAAAAGGACAATGGAAGATTAATTGACGAAAATTCCATGCACAGACTGCGTTGCGATGGGAAGAAGAGAAAAAATAAGACAAACGCCGAACCAACAAAACGCCACAAAAAAGGTACAACAACAGAACGATCCACAAAAAAGGTACAACAACAGAACAATCCTCCTGCAAGGCTGAAACCTGCATTTGGTGCATTCGTGATTGGCATGTTAAAATATCTACACCCATCTGTGAAGGTCTGTTATGGGTGTGGTCAGACGCTCAAACCAAATGACACCATTCCAGCAGCCCCGCATGATTTAGTTGTTGATTCAGTTGCTGTAAGTGGCTGTAAATGCTCATTCTATGACACCCAGAATAAACAAGTAAGGACAAGCAACGAAGTTACGAATGCTTATTTCCATCTCAATCCGAACTGTGTCAGTATGCACCATCTATTTTTGTGGTTACTCTCGAAGAGAGAACCACTATGTTATCGTGTTGGTAAGTCCGTCCGTAACTACTCTCCAGTTTCCATCGGCTTCCAGCAAGGAACGCCTGTACGTTTATTTATTTATTTATTTATTTATTTATTTTACGTTTATTTATTTAGTCAATATATATACGAACTACTAGAATGCTATAGGTTAGTTAAATTAGTTACAAATACAAAATGAATATAATCATTATTGTATTACTTACAGTTACTGTTAATATTTTAAATATATATCTATTTATATATACAAATAGAACTAATTTCAAATAGGGACATCAAACTCAATATAGATTTGAATCAGACCTGAAGTTAGATGATATACTTATATATATTTAGATATATATATATATATATATTTAGAAATTTGCATTTATTCTCTGTTGTTATTTTTTATTTAATTATTGGACCATACTCATGTATGAAAATACCAAAGTACCAATAATAAAGTTATTGTATTGTATTGTATTGAACGAAAGAAAAAAGTATGGCCACAGTTGCCATAGTAACAAACTCTCGACCGAATTTTCGACTGAACGAAACCTTACGGTTCTCTGCGAATCGCTCTCCGACCTCTCCCGATTTCGTGACGAAAGAAAACGGAGATGCCTCATGGTTTTGTCCTGGTGCTCATCTGCTTCGCTTTTCGTAAGTAAAGTACGATTAGCTTGCTTTTTATTGGATTTATCTATCACAGCTTTTATTGTACACACTTGATAGGAATAATGAAAGCTTTTTTAAGTGGTTTTCAACTTTTAGGCCGATCTTTATGGTGGTATTATTACGACATGAATCGACGATCTATTGATAGCAACAGAGTTGAAGATGTCTCTTCGCCAATGCAAGACACACGAAAACAAAACAACAAACAAACGAATTACAAACAGAATCAGCCCCATTGTGGGTCTATTGAGCCTCATATTAAGAGGAATTATGAACCAAGTCAACCCCATTGTGGGTATATTGAATCAAATCAAAACCAAATCAAAACAACTCAAAACCAAATCAAGCCAAATCAAAACCTTATATGAACCGAAAGCAGCTAAAAAGTTCGAAAGAGAGTAACCACATGCGCTCTTTGAGCGGCTTTAATTTATACCTGGTTTGATAGCTGTACCTGATGACTAGTACCTCACTTGACCGATGGACACAAACAACTTTTGAAAGATATCACCGGCGTTAAAGTTGTATGAACGCAATTCTCGCAATTACTGCTTGTATTATTATTGTCTTGTTTTGTTAAGTGACATGCCATCAAATCGTTTTGAAGTATTTGGTATACAAAATATTATTAGTACCTGTATAAGAATCATTTAATCATCCAAAAATAACTAAATTATATAGGTATTTTACCCACGACCCACGACATTTTACCCATGACCCACGACGTTTTACCCACGACATTTTACCCACGACCCATGGCATTTTACCCATGACATTTTACCCACGATCCACGACATTCCACCCACGACCCACGACGTTTAGACACTCCCGTCCGCCAATAAATAATGCAATTCTGGTTGCATGTAGGATCAGTTGGTCCACCAATTCATTAATGCAACACTGGTTGCGTGTATGATAAATGGGTCCATCGAATCATTAATTATATTTAGAAGTATCTAGGAGGGTGGGCATCCTGTAAGTGTGAATATATAGAGCCACTTGGCCTGTTAGAATAATGGTATTGAATTAATAAGGTTTAACTTGGGCTTGACATTGTAGTTCGTAGTTTTGAGTGATATTTATGAATAAAGCTTGTTGTTTTCATTGATGGTCCAAATTTTATAAGGTATAACAGTTTTAGAAGAACAAACAAGACATTTAGTCAACCTGAGGCAAAAAGAGCTTGCCACTGGCACGCCCCTCAGGTGCGTAGGTGCCAAAGCACCATCGACCGCCGAAAGATAATCAAAAGGGTTCAAGAAGTTTAAGGTGTGGACAAGCCAATTCAAGGAACTACGCGCCCTTCCAATTGACAGCCTGACAGTCTCTCTTTACTTAGAACATCTTATTAGGTCAGGGGCACCCTATTTGGCCTTAGAATCGGCCAATTACGGCATTAGGTGGGCACACAATATCTACAATCTACCCAACCCATGTGATAGCCTGAATGTATGAAGTATGTTAGTGAAATGCCTGGCAAACCCAGTAAACAAAAAAGAGCCAGAAATGTTATCCATGATTTGCAACCTTTACGCTAGTCCAAATCCCAACCTTTCCCAATTACACACAGCATGTGTGTCACGGCATATACATTATATATAATATTATATATAATATACAATGGTTTTAAAAATGGATATAAAAATGTGCAGTCATGTCGAGTTATACATCGTAAAAAGTAAAACAGATGTATACAGATGTATACAGATATGGTTCAAAAGTTTTGCTAGCAAAGACAGATTCAAACACTTGCCCCTTTAGTCTTTTATCAAGATATATCCAAGAAGCCAATATAGATTTGCTTTCCCAAATACCATTTTTCCACAATTTACATGTTGATTCACACAGGGGGTACAGTCTATGCACACAAGGCATAATAATAATAAGAAAAAGTACTTACCAAGGGAGAAAGGTGGTCGTGGAATGCGATTAGTGGAGCGTGAGTACAAATTGATTAAGATGAAGATGGTGTTGAAACTGTATAAGAACAGTAACCCCACCATGGCAGTTGTACGGGAATTTGAAGAATGTGCTGCAAAAGCTGGACATCAATCACTGGTATCAGAACCCAAAGGTATGCAGGAGAGTTGGGTGTAGAGCTTAAGCTAACCTTTCCAGACACAACAATTGGTGTTGAAGAGGGGAAGGAAATACATAGTATTAAAGCAGTTGCACATTTAAAAGAGTCTCAAGAACAACAGATAACAGAGGTGATGTGTAAAGAGCATTGGCAAGGAAAGTTAATAAGAGCTAGATGGGAGGATGACAGCCTGAATGTCAGAAATTGTTTTGCTTGGATGAAGGACTGGGCATCGTGTCCTACCTATGCTGTAGCAGATATGGTAGAGCTGTATGAACAACTTCTACCGACAAGGTTGTATCATGCACAAAAGACACAAACAGCGAGTGATGGAGACGCAAACTGTAGACTGTGTGGCAAGGTTCCAGAAAGTGTACCACATGTACTGGCAGGTTGCTCTTCTTTGGTACAGAACAAGTACTTAACCAGACATAACAATAATGATTTAAAAGTGTTGTATTTTGAATTGCTTTTAGATCTTCATCTTGTGGAATCTGTTCCGGCTTGGTACTCACCAGAGAAACCCAAGCCTGAGTACTGTTCAAGTGAGGTGCAAGCGTATTGGGATATTCCAACGTTTGGGGAACATCAGGAGTTACAAGCAAACAGGATTGACACAAAAATTGTTAACCATGCAACCAAGAGTGTCACCACCCTGGAAATGAGTTGCCCGTGGATAGAAAACAGGAAAAAGAAAGATGAAGAGAAGACCCTAAAGTACGCACCATTGCGCTGGGAGTTGAGGATATGAAGTCCATCAGTATAATATCGTAATGGATGTACTAGGGGGATGGTCAACAGAGATGGAGAATTCAGTACGAAAATTGTTGGGCGTGAAGACAAATGCTGTCTTAAGGAACATGCAGAAATCAATTATCTCAAGTACACTGAACATTGCCAGAACATTTGAGATTGTTACATGAACACTTAACAAGAGCGTATATGATTAAGATTACTTGAATATTTAAGAATATTTAAGATTAAGATCAGTACATGAGCATTAATGATTGATACTAAGATAACTGCAAATACACTGCAAGAGCATTTAAGGTTAAGAAGATGATAAAAGTTCTGCTATAGCGCTTAGATCAACTTCATTACATTAGCATTATTTGTGAGCTCAAGACCAATAAGATTATAACATGTTTCGGTTACAGTGTTTAAGATTAAGACTTTTAAACAAGAATAACAAAGGTGTTTAAGATTAAGATTATTATATAGACGTTACTAGAACGTTTAATTAACTTTGAGGAATTATCGTGCATATGATGATATTATATACCATTAGCTTCGTATGTTAAGGCCTTCGGGGAGCCAAGTATACGTTTCTCTTTTTGTTATATAGATTTTAGCTAGTTATATATCAATTCAAGGCCTAAATTACTGTTTTATTGCATCTTAGGTATTTAAGATTTTAAAGATTTATAGTTAAGATTGAGTTTATAGACCTTTATATTTCACTTAAGTTAACACATATTTTTTAATAGTTTATAGTACAATAGGTAACGCCGTATATTATTGGAAGTTTTTAGGAATTAAGATTTTAGAAGTTTTATAGTCAAGATAAGATTATTTGATATATTTGTTAAGAGTTTATAGTCCCATAGGTTACACTTAGCGCCCTATGAGGGCTTCATATATGCATTCATAATAATAATAATAATAATAATACGTAATTTCTATATATAGACAACCTCTGTGGAGATTTAATTCACACTACAGGTGTAAGATACTGTTTAGCCTCGACCCCAAGACCTAGGGCTTAGAGACTAAGCACACTCTGCAGAATGAGGGTGGTCCCTATGACCACAGACGTCTGCATACCACCCAGCACGTCCGGAATACCGAGATCTTTCAGGTACCCCTCAAGATTACTTGACATGACCCCTAGACAACCAACAACCAACGGAACCACCTTTGTTGACACCCGGTGCAACTCTCCTTTGCAAGAGGAGAATATTTAGCAATTTTCTCCTCTTCCTTCACCTCCACATTACGATCCCAAGGCACCGAGAAATCAACAAAGGTCCACTTACAAGCCGCCCGATTCAACACAGTAACATCTGGACGATTATGTTCCATCTTCTGTGTTGTCTCGACACTCCTGTCCCACCAAATAATAATAATAATACAGAATTTCTATAAATAGACAACCTGAGTGGAGATTTTATTCACACTACAGGTGTAAGATACTGCTTAGCCTCGACCCCAAGACCTGGGGCTTAGAGACTAAGCACACTCTGCAGAATGAGGGTGGTCCCTATGACCGCAGACGTCTGCATACCACCCAGCACGTCTGGAATACCCAGATCTTTCAGGTACCCCTCAAGATTACTAGACACGACCCCTAGACAACCAACAACCAACGGAACCACCTTTGTTGATAATAATAATAATACGGAATTTCTATAAATAATAATAATAATAATAATAATAATAATAATAATGATAATAATGCATGAAATTAGGATTTGAATCGAAAATAAAATAAAGATGCCATAATAACAGAATTCAAAAAGCTGAACACTTGTTTACATTGAAGCTGTGTATAACATAAAATTCAAATAAATTAATTAAGATATAAATATATAAATTAAAATAGAAAGGTGAAAAACTCATGATGAAAATTATTTGCAAAGAATAACTAGGCATAAAAAATATCGATATATAGTTAATTTTAATTTATTGATTTAATTTGAATATTCAGATTATTCCGATTCATAATTCGTTAGTCCATATATGGAGTAAGTTTGCTAAGCAAACATCAGACGGGAAACTCGTCAGACAAGCTTACTCGTCTCGGATGGGAAACTCATCTTTAGTGTGAATATGGGCAATCAAAGTTCTGGGAGGATTGGAAAGGGCTCATAGCAGACGAAAGGTTTTAAATTACAGATTTTCTTGAACAACATGTGGAGAGGGAGTCATGCACATCCAGTCGTGAACATGTCAGTCAAAGTGAACCCACACACCAACCCACCCCACCCCCAGATATGTGGGGCTTTGGTGGGAATTTGTTACCTTTTTAGCGGCTTGTGGTGTTCCCACTACGTGGGGGATTGAGAAATTCTGTGATACCTGCTTATAATGTGGGGCATAATTTAAAATTCCAAGATGGTGGCTATTGTTTCTGCAAAGACTATTGGGTAATCCAAGATGGCAGCCACTGACTTGGGGACTGGGACAGAGTCACTATCTCCTCGTGGAATCATGGACAAACGGGACTTAGGCAAAACGAAGGTGAGATTTTTATCCCTTTCTGTATGCTTTTTTGAGTCATGCTATGATTTACTTTCTTTTGTTTTATCTTTGTTTTCTTATAAACAATATGATTCATTTTGGCTGATTTCCTATAACTTAATAGAGATTTCTCATTACGAAAAGTTTCAAAGAGCATCTATTTGAATGACAAGGGCAGCATTGTTTTTGTCAAGAATCTGCTCTTTTTGTACGGTATGACAATGGAGATTTATTCAGGACACGGGTGAATGTTGGCCACCTTTGGAAATGTTTGCCCTGGACCTAAAGCCTAGTTTCAATATAATCGCTAATCTGTGCATTGAGCTCATTACTTCTTACACGTTTTGTATCTGTCATGCAATTAATGGTGCAATCCGTAAAATGCATATCCCAGTGGTGTTACAACTTCTCGAGTTGAAACCCCTCCTCTATGTTAACTTATTGTTTAGCATAATGTTTAATTAGAATGAACCATGCTGACAACTAATATTTTTCATTTTTATCCAATATTTGTAAAACTCAACATTTAAAGGTGTACTTAAAGGGGATGAAAATCAATAAAAATTTAAAATGACTTGAAACTTGGTTCAATGTATGTATATGTCACCAATAGTCACCAAGCAATATATTTTCATCAAATTCCAGGTACAGATAAAACGTTATCACGTATTTTAGCATCTACATTGTGTATCTATGACGTCATGTTTTACAACCCTATTGTTCTTTTTGATCTTAACCCAAAATTTCTTGGTGATAATATGATTAAAATGCAGAATTTTTGGGATAGTAGGTTTTATATTTATCTATATTGGTCGTTAATTGATGTCAACTTAGGAATTAACCACTTTCCAATTTTGACCTATTTTCATCCAAGTACCCCTTTACAAAGTTGAAAAAGTCACATGACAAAAGGGTTACATGACACTTTTCATGAAACGGCTCTTATTCTTTGTTGCTGATGGCAGCCAATATCAATATCACTTCCAATTCGGAAACTGAAGTCATAAATTGCCTTGGGCCGAAGACGCACTTTATCTCTTCTGGCTATGTCAAATATCTGGAGGCCGTTTGATGTGCCAAGCACTTCCAAGAAAACAAAAAGACGTAAGTTTTGAATTTAATTCAATATTTTTTAAATTTGTCTTAGCTTGTTCCAACATTTCTTTGCTTGTTACAGAAAGTGGCAACCTTTTAAGAGGTCATCTTTGTGTGGTTTAGTCTACAACACACTTAGCTTTATTCAAAACTGCTGAGCGAATAAAAAATGTGGAACCCAGCCAGGGAATTAAATTCCAGATATGCTTTAGAAAACTAAATGCAGATCTGTTTTTCACTTTCAGTTAAAAAAAAACACCAGGCACAGGTGAGACTTCAGTAATATCTGAAGCTTATATTACCGAACGAACAGCAGGTTGGGAATCTGTGGCACAATGCGCCAAAAGATTGATCATCAAGTCATCTAGTGTACCAGCAAATGTCAAGACTTATTACCAGAAGTTAAGCCTAGCAGCCATCATTTCTAGATGCCAGAGATGCGTAAACAACAGTATCCATGTCGTCCAAAATGAAAAACAACAGGCAAAAACAGAGAAAGCGACATGCAGCAACGTGGCGGAGAGGTCCACTAAGAAGAAACAAAGAGAGTCCCCAAAGTTTGCATCTTGGGTATCACCTCAACTAGATAGTAGCTCAAGTGACGAACCTGAGTGGGACATAAAATATGCAACCAAACAAACTCTGGAAAAGAGGAAGGATAGAGAAAATCAAGAGAAATGAAAACGGAAGAAGAAAGACCAGGCAAATAAAACAGATGTTGAAGACACAAGCCATGATGAGCCACGACCTAAGAAGACCAGGGACAAAACACAAAGATAAGCTCTGGAAAAGCACTCCCGTATGTGTGATGCTGCAATGAGTACAATGCACAAAATGCAAGTTCTGATAGACAAAATCAAAGATAAAGTTTGAGACTTGAACGTACCTACACCACTAAGTTGAAAGTAATGATTAGTTTTATTGCTTCAATCTTAGTAATGATGATTTAAATAAAAAAATGTCATTTGAAATAATGCACTCTTGATTCTTGACCAAAACAATGCTGCCTTTGACATTCAAGTTGAAACTTTGCGTAGCGTAAAAGTAGCATAAAATTTTCACATTGCGAGAAATTTCTACAAGCTTACAATAAGATAATACTTGACTACTGACTTTCTTTTCTTGTGTTGTCTTTAGATCATATTAGAGTATAATGAAAGTCGAAAAGTGCTTGTGATAAAAAATGAAATGGAAGAAGAGATCAATAAAGTATTTGAAATACTGAAAAACCATGCGCATGCTCAATCGACCAAAACAATATGGCGTCCAAAAGGGAAAGAAGAGACGAGTCGACTAAATTTTATAAATGCTTGAATGAATTGAGTACAGCTGATTTTTTGGGGCATAATCCAAGAAACGGTCCTTATTATGAAGTGGAGAGGGTTATTTCTCGAAGGAAAGCTAAAGAGCAGGTACGTTTCAGCTTTTATTTTGTTTAAACTAAATACTCAAACTAAAGTTACATATTTCAAGGTAACCTTTTGTTGCTTTTCCTTGCAGTATGAGTATTTCATAAAATGGAAGGGTTACAACAGTGATGCAAATACTTGGGAAGCCGAAACAAATGTAAATGGGGTAGCTTTGAGGTTAGCTACGATTCAATAGTTTGGAAATTAAGCTTAAATAAGCTTTTGTTATAAAAACTAGTCTTTGATAACTCAGTCTTTGAACAAGTCTGATTTATACATCAATCTGCTAATTATTATTTTGATACATTTTAGACTATACCTTGTATAAAGAATACCTCTTATTTAATATGTTATTTACATGTTTTTTTGTATTATTTTTCAGATCATACCTTTTTCCTGTGCCTGAAATGAGTCGGGTGAGTGCTAGCAAAGAGGCACTACTTATAGGTATTTTAGATATGTATTTATCATGGGTTACGTAACTAGCACACAGGGTGTGCTAGTATGTGAGTAGTGTTTTCCTAAGGGAGTTAACAGTTCGTTAACGGGATGCTGGTATATAAAGGGAAGTTGTTGATTATTCATTCGCGTCCAACTTTCTTCGCGGCGTGTCTTGTAAAAAAAACTACTATGGACTCTACTGGAGCTCATCACATTTCCGAAGAAGAACAGCTTCTTGCCGTTACATCTGAAGACGACTCGCACCTGTTAGAAACTGTCACAGAAATATCCACGGAGGGCCAAGCAGCAGCTTTAAGCGAACCCTCCCCACCAGACAACAGCAGCGATTTAGTGGCGACTTTTTCCTTATTCAAGAGCTACCTTGACAAAAAGTTATCTTCAGTTAAGGAAGACTTGAAACACGAAGCCCAGAGTTCTTCGTATTCCATGGCAAAGAAACTCAAAGCCAGTTCCGAGATCAGCTTCAAATACGAAGGCAATAAACAGCAGCACAAGTTCAACTGCACCCTCACAGACCACGTGGCGGCTGCAAAGAAGGCATTGCATCGTAAAAAGTATTCACAGGTCGCAAATTCTCTGGACGAACTCGAGAAGGAAATCAAGAAACGTAACAAGCTTATCAGGTTGGCAGACAAATCCCCCACTGGGTGGGACTTAGTCAACGAGTATCTCTCTGACGAGCTGGCCAGTGGGTCGGAGGACCAAAAAAGGATTAAAAAAGCCGAACAAGCGGCACTCAGAAAAATGAACCAGAAAAAGCAAGCCAGTAAAGTCCCAAGAGCACGTTCCCAAGCTTTCCAGTCCTCTTCTACTGCTTACACTAGCCCAGCCGCTGTTCAAGCTAGTTACGTGCCAAATTCCCAAAGAACCACCTTTCCACGCTTTTCTCCCAGGAAAGCCGCGCCCACTGACATCTGTTTTGCATGCGGACTTCAGGGTCACTGGAGGATTGACTGCAGAAAGACTACTCCAAAATTAAATCAAGCCACTGCTGGTTCTCGTACATCTCGTACAGGAGGTAAACCTTGAGTGTCCTCGATTGAGGTATTGATATTTGTATATTTCGTTTGTAAATGATTGCATTTTGTCATGGATCCTCTAGATAATTTAAGCTTCTTTAGAGAGATTAACGAGGATCTCGCTGATCAGCTAGAGCACGATGACGATATATTTGAGTACGAGCAGAGTGACAGCCCACCTACGCTCAAGGGTAGGCTCAAGGCTCACCTTCCCTACTGGGATTTCATCAATGCAAACAGTTTTGTTCTAGAGACCATTAGGGAGGGCTATCGCATCCCCTTTCTAGAGACTCCAACTCGCGCTTATTTTAAGAATAACAACTCGACCATGGAGCACAGGGATTTTGTAGAAACCGCCATTTCTGTACTGGTCCAAAACCACGCAGTCGTTGAAGTTCCTTTTATCCCTTGCATAAATAATCCGCTTTCGGTTTCCATTCAGTCTTCCGGGAAGAAAATTAATTTTAGACTTACGTCACGTTAATCAGTGCATCTGGAAGCAGAAATTGAAGTTTGAGGATTGGCGTCTTCTGTTGTCACACGTCAGTAAAGGGGGGGTTTCTTTTCAGTTTTGATCTGAAATCCGGTTATCATCACATTGAAATATTTCCAGAACATCAGGGCTTTCTGGGGTTCTCATGGGTTTTTCACGGAGTTGCGAAATATTTTTGTTTCACCGTACTTCTTTTTGGCCTCAGTTCCGCTCCTTTTGTCTTCACTAAGGTATTAAGGCCCCTGGTGAAATTCTGGAGGTTTAACGGGGTTCAAATTGTCCTTTACCTCGACGACGGGTGCGGTACTTCCAGTTGCCTCGACGTTGTCGAGCAACAGGCTAACTATGTCAGGTGTTCTCTAAGGGACGTTGGGTTCACAGTTAATAGTAGCAAGTCAGTTTGGAATCCAGTCCAGTCTCTGGTTTGGTTGGGTCTCAAGTGGGGCCTCACCTCCGGACGTTTTTGTATCACCGACAAACGAATTTGAAAGTACTTAGAAATTTTCGATGGTTTCTTAAATGAGGCTCCATATGTGACGGCGCGCAATTGCGCTACGTTGACCGGCCACGTGATGTCAATGTCCCCAGTCATAGGACAGTTGACTCGGCTGAAGACCAGACACATTTACAAGGTGATCGAATCGAGATCCTTGTGGAACTCGCGCATCAACATCGGGCTTCATAACAATGCACTGAACGAAATATTCTTTTGGAAGAACAACCTCGTCAGTCTGAACTCGAGGAGTTTGTCTACGTACAGTATTCCAAAATTATTGTGTTTTTCTGACGCCACTTGACAGAAAACCGCCACTTGTCATCGCATGTGGAACCATGGTGAGCGTGCGAAAAGTTCCACGTGGCACGAATTGAAAGCCATTCATTTTTGTTTGTTGTCGTTTCGTTTCGTGTCTTGTAAAAAAAAAATTAAATACCCAATGTATAATGATTGGTTTATTTTGAACTGGGCATTCCCTGGGGCTGGTATTTTTTCACTCCTTTCCCAATGATTCATTAAGGGTCTTTGGCACCTCCTGTTGGCAGTAGGCCTTGCCACAAGGCAATTCAGAGGCCAGGCACAGTTTCTAAGTTTCCATTAGTTTCGTGCTTCTTTTATTATTCTATAGGTAATGATACTTGCATCATCATATTCTCATTAAGCCTAGTAGAATTTTTGTTTATGTACATCATACGTAGACATGGATATTGTAACCAATTGATTTAAATGTTAGTTGTAATTATATAATACATCGTTGTTTATGCCTAATAAAGACACACACGCCTTGTCGTGTGGACACACTCCTGTAAGTCTGTCTAGTATTTCATGATATATGTTTTATATTCGGTTGAGCAGGGGAGCGAATTAGAATATAACACTTGAAATCAAAAAGCACAAACCCTTCAGTAATTCAAATTGAGCATGATGTCTTCCGTTATCTCTTTCCTGGTCATTGTGTATCAAATATATCTCTGGAACTTTTTAAACATGATTTTGCAAAATGTAATTTTTCTTGTGATTGGTACAAACTTTTTGACTGTATTGGTGATGGGGATATGGTGGAGTTCCTAGTTAGAATAAGGCTGTTTTTGTCTAAAAGTCCCAAAAATCATACTCTTAAAGGAGATAAGGTTGTAGCTGTTCCTCGTTTTCATACTGAAAAGGCGAGTATTTCTTTTAACAAAGTAGCTTGCAGTCTGAATTGATATATCAAAGAAATTAAAGTATATATTATACATGATTTTTAAAAATAATTTTTAGGTTTAAAAGTAGCTATGAATAGATGTAAGACATATTTTCTTGTTAAAAATTAAATCACACTCTAAAAAGCTGTGAAAATGAATTATTATTGTTTATATTCATTGTTTCCTTTTGCTTTGCCTTTTTTCTCTAAGTTCCTTTTTCCAGTATTGTGTATTTTTCATTTCATATTTTCTTTTGGATTTCTCATGTTCCCTTAACTGCCACTGTCTTTGTTCTAACATTAGAGACCTTTAGATTCGACGACGACTACGAGTACGAGTACGAATTTGGAGCGCACGGAGCTTGGGTACGGGTGCTGTCGTACTCGTCGTCTGCTGTCAAATGGTAACGTTTAGATTGTAAACAAATACGAGTTCTGGGGACTTTAGATGTTTTTCCACGTTATTTCCATGACAATTCATAATGTTTTCGAAGAAAACAATCCTGGAAGCTACAGCAATGCTTTATGTAGAAGATTTGCTTAATGAAGATGAATTCGTGGCAATTTTTGTCGATCTGACGAGAAAAAACCCACCTTACACGTACTGGAAGCACGATCGTATTGAAGAACAAATACAAGACATGACTGAGGCAGAAATAAAAGCCGAATTTAGATTTGCCCCTTCTGAACTTCCATTACTGATGGAAGCCTTGAGGATTCCAGATGTGTTTAAATGTCCAAATGGTACTGTGGCATCTGGTTTTGAAGGTCTGCTCATGTTGCTGAAGAGGTTCGCTTATCCATGTCGATTGAGTGACATGATACCGCGATTTGGTCGCTCAGTTCCTGAAATGAGTTTGATTTTAACCGAGGTAAATATTGCTAAAATTAATTTTAATTTCCTTTGATCATATTATGGTCATGCCACGCTTCAAAGAGTTTGAAGAAAGGACATTTTTGCACAGGTAATACGAAAGTTTCAAGAGTAATGCAAGCAAACAGTGCAGCTGAGAAAAGCGACGTACAATTTCTGCTTGATTTTATTTACGACCCAGTGTTGCTCTTTTTCTCTGTCTGCCTCTCTCTTTTTCATTACCAGCTTTGATATTCCTGAGAGAAAAACACGAATTATATAGCTATCCTAATGAACCAGTTCTCAAAATTAGTCAGTATGCAAATTGCATGCAGTTGTTTACATGTAACCTACAACTGGAAAGAGGAATGCTATAGATACTCATCATCAAATGGAGGGTGAGCCATCTACCTTGGCTAGCCGCACAGGTTATTTTAGATGGCTTGCATCTAAAAGCTTGTTTAATGTCTTCAATGCAATATTTGTAAATAGCTTTATAAATCGTGATGCTAAATAAAAATATGTATGAATTAATGACATGAAAAGGGTTCCTTTAGGAGCCGAAAAAATGCAACACAAGTGAATGGGAATCAAAGCTATATTATGCTTATTTTAAACTACATACACACATCAAAATAAAATAATAAACATACCATATGCCCAGTTCCTTATATGACTGACTATATAGTGTAGGTTATGTTTATATCAGAGGACAAAGCCATGGCTTTCTCAAAAAACAGCCAAAATATTTCATAATAGCATTGACTTCATGATATTGGAATAATAGGTTACAGATTATATACATCAAAGACATGGTCATCTTTTAAGAGATTTGGACCAGCCATGGTTACAGCCACAATGTCTGGAGAATTTTGCTAATGCTGTTTACCAGAAGGGGGCTGCTCTTGATAACTGCTGGGGCTTTATTGATGGAACAGTGCGTCCAATCTGCCGTCCTGATGAAAATCAGAAAGTGGTCTACAATGGCCATAAAAGAGTGCATGCTATCAAATTCCAGTCTGTGGTTACACCAAATGGTTTAATTGCAAATCTTTTTGGTCCAGTTGGTAAGTGTCCATTGCAAAACTTGTAGAAAATTTGTAGACAATGATGAGTTTGTTTATAGATTATTAAGTTCATAGTAAATTTGTTTTTGGTTTGAACATATTCAAACTTTTTTTCATTTTTACTTCTCACATTAAAGCTTGTCAATATTGCAGTTAACAATCTGCATACTAGTACTTGGGTTCTGAAAATGTTCAAACGAAAAACTGTTTCAATTAAAGCACAGCATTAAACTAGTGTTTCTGCATTATCAATAATTATTTAATTTTCCATTATGGCAGAAGGAAAACGTCATGATTCTGGAATGCTCAGAATGTCTGGTCTGCTTGACCAGCTGCACCAACACTCATACACCCCACTTGGTCAACCACTTTGTATTTATGGTGATCCTGCCTACCCTCTCAGAGTCCATCTTCAAGCCCCCTACAAGTCTGCTGTTCTCAGCCAAAATGAACAGGCATTCAATGCTTCAATGAGTGCTGTCCGAACAAGTGTAGAGTGGGTTTTTGGTGACATTATTTCATATTTTGCTTTTCTTGATTATAAAAAAAATCTTAAGATAGGTCTCAGCCCAATAGGTAATATGTATTCTGTATGTGCTCTCTTAAGGAATGCCCACACTTGTTTGTATGGATCAATGACCAGTTCATTTTTTAGTGTACAGCCTCCAACCATCCAGGAATACTTCCAAATTTGAGGCAACTTTATTACAATATAAGTATTATTACTGAAAATATCATGCCTAAAACCAACCTGGTTGCCTTCAGGTTGACAAGATTCATCAAGGAATACATGTATGAAATTTATAATTTATCATAAATTATTTAAAAATATATATTAGTTTTCAAAAATTGTCACAAATCTTGTATAAATATAAATATGTAAAATATAGTTTATACTTTCTGACAATATTAACGTTTAGCAAAATACTGTTACTCAAATATAAAATGTCATTTTTTCATTGTTTTCAGCATTTCGTTTAATGTGTTTATCACAGCCATATTCATGGCTTGCTGCTGCTGCATGACCATTTGTTGTTGCTGGATCACACACTGCATCAACCCCTTTTGCTGTTCTTGTTCAACTTTTCTAAACTCAAGCTCCATTGCTCTCAGATGTTGCTCTTCTTCTCTTTCTTTCTTCTTGACTTCAAGTGACTCTTTAATGATTTCATTGATGCCCATATGCATGGAGTTACGACTCTTTTTTTTCTTTGGGGGCTCAGCAATTTCATTCTCTTCTGTATCTGAAATGGAACTGCTGCAATACAGCACAATACGTAGTGTTACTACTAGGATTTGGTTTCAATTTTATAATTATGAACATTCAATTTGGTTGCCATTTGTGTATGTACAGAAGGAACTGTGAGGAGTTTAACAGCAAGGAAAGCAGAAGGGAGGGGTGGATGAAAGGCTCTAAAATGTCAAAATTCACCAACTGAGGTAAATCTAAATTCACTTGTAACATAGTCAAGTGATTAATATGGCTTTTTGAGTGTTCAACAGCTTTTTCACTTTTTTGACTCTATAGAGGCTAAATTTGCACCATCACGTGATGGCAGCCATGACAGGAGGTACAACAATAGTCTTTTCCCCTGGGAAACTGAACTCTTTGTCATGTAAACCCAATTAGTCAAGACTCTATTGTTCCTGCCTCCTGCCTCCTGCTTCCATCACGTGATGGTGCAAAACATTTATAACACTTGATAGAGCTAGACTTTACTGAGACTAAAATAAACACATTATACTCTGATTGCTATACAGCTAGAGTGGATTTCATAAACCCATGAAACACAGCTAATTAAGCCCTACCTCACCCTAATTCTTTTGTACACTTTATTTATGAAAACCACTCTACTGCATACTTGAAAAACTTTAAAGCTAGTGCTCAAATTAGCATATACATAAGTTAAAAATTTAATTGTAAATCAATAAGAGAATATTTATATGTACCTATTTTCACCAGCACTCCTTTTTCTTGTCTTGGAAAGGGACTCTGTTGCTTTCCTTCTCATTTCCTCTGCACATTCTTTCTCAGTTTTGTCTTTCTTTACTCGTTTCTCACTTTCTTCTTCCATTCTTTCTGTTATGTCAGTAAGGAGTTGCTCCACTTCTCCAAATTCCACCTCCACCCCACTGGCCTTTTGTTCTTCCTTCTCTCTGGTTTGGAAATCTTTCAGCAGCTTTGAAAATTTATCCCTCACAGACCTTTGTGTTACTTTTAATCCTGCTTTCTCCAGCCGCTTTGCAATAGATGTCCATGCAGCACCTCTTTCTTTACTCCCTTCTTTGAAAATGTATGGTTCTTCAATAATGACTTCTTTCAGCAACAATATTTTTTGTGACTCTTCCTTCCATGTAAATAGTTTATTATTTTTATCCACTTCTTTCTCGTTTTTCTTCACCTCCATCTCTGTATATATATGAGAATAAATATATGATCATCCCCATTATTTTCCTCTGTGTATGTAGCCTGGTGCCAGAGGCTTTATTTATTTTTTAATTGATTTATTTTACGATTTTTGCGACTTTACGAGATTTTTACGTTTTACGAGTCAGAACGTAAAACGTGAACATCTCGTAAAGTCGCAAAAATCATAGAATAAATCGGCTAAAGAGATAAAGAAAGCCTCTGGGACCAGGGTACTGTATGTGCACACTTTAGGAGTATACATTTGCTGATTAATCCAGTAGCACAGTGAGATTGCATACTGACTTTTTTTGCATACAAACTTATTTGGCATAGTACATGACATGAAAATTCCTCCTTAACAGGATGCTAAAAGGTCAACTACATGTACAAGAAACTTAATATCAGATATTTGATAAGTTAAACGAATAACACACCAAATATTATTATTTTCTTAAAAAGAAGAAAGTTGAAAAATTCGAGACTGAAGTCAAAAATTAAAAAGCGTAGGACGATTCCTGTTTAGATGTTTTTAGCCGAAAAGACTGACCTACAAATAAGGGTAAAAATATTGCTGTTTAGAGTTTTCAACCAACAACTTTGAAGCTTATCTATTTGTCTGAGGTCTAACATGTGTTTTCCACAATATTTCAGACATCTAAGAAACAACAAAGATGAATTTTACACTTACCAGATAACTCGTACTCCACACTACGAGATTTCTTGCCAAACTCGTACTTGACAACGCGACGGCGACGAGAATTTTCCCAACAATAAGATAGCGTTACCATGTCACGGCCGCTGAGCATGCGCATTAAGGCTATATCAGGAAAACTCGTACTCGTACTCGTAGTCGTCGTCGAATCTAAAGGTCTCTATTAGGACATCTGCAGGAGCATTCCACTTGCTTGACTTCCTTAACACAGTGTTCCGTGCGACATCGTTGTTTTTTTTTCGACACCTTGCCCCGAAAACCTTTTTTTATTCCACCCCATTTCTCCATGAAAACTGGAACATGAAACACCAATGCATGCATGTAAGGAGTAACATTTGCACGCCTGTAGCCTCTATGTCTATCTGTGAGAGATGTAAACATAGAGATCCATTTCTTTGCATCGTCAAAGAATTGAGATATTTCATCTGTGGAGGCTTTTTATTTCTGATTATAGAATAAAGATCCTTAAAGGAATGCCAAATCTTAACCACTTCATCACATGTATTTAGATGTATTACTTTACCAGTTAGTTTTTCTGGCAGTTCATTTAGGAGCTTTTTCTTATCTGATGCTAACAGACTTGTTAAATCATATTCTCCAATGGATTTTCCGTTGCCGTCTGTCTTTTCCTAAATGTCAAATGTTACTCCACAAGATCTTATAGGTTGCACAAGTTTGTCTTTGTGTACAGTTTTAGGTTCACCTCTTTTTTTCTTGGAGTCCTCCCTGAGATCCCATTCATTTACATCCAGAATCAGATTTTTAATCAATACATCCATTATTCTAAGGAGTAGATGAAGTTCATCCAAAACAATATGGGCTAAGTCAATATCAAGAAGGGTCTCATTTTCACAGCAATAATTATCTTTCTTTTTTGCTTCATTATCCTTGATGTCTTGAAGTGTTTTATTCATTGGTGATTCATTGTAATATTTCAAATTATGCTCCATGTCCCACCTGTTATCTTTGTACACTAAGCACCAGCAGCATGCATAATTAGATTTAGCACCTTTCAGTCCAAGCATTAACAGGATCACCCCCAAGAAAGAATTCTAGGCCAATATTGTCTTTCTCATTGAGAGGCAGTTTTTTAACTTTGACAAGCTCATTTATATTATTTAACACATCAGAAAATGCCACCTTTATTGTTTGATAGCTTTCCAATCCTTTCACTAATGCAATTGCAGTGTTTCCCTTTGCTGCCAAAACATCCTCGCCCTCCTGTAGAATTGCAAATGATAGTATGATGAAGCTTGAATTCCTTGTCATCCTGGCCCCATCCCCTGATATTTTGATACGAAGAGGTTTTTCGCTGTTTCTAAAATCCTGATTTGACTCAAGGACAAATGGTAGTTGTGCCCCTTCTGTATTCCCAGGTGTGGCTAAAATGTTACAGAGATCATTTAGTTGGTCTCTTCTTTGTTTTATAAGGTAGCACCAGGGCAGATGTACATTATCATTCAACATGGAGCACAAGACCCGCTTGAAGCAATTGACGGCTTTGCACAGTCCATCATCAGCAAATCCACATCCTCTGGTCTCGTTAAGTTCCTATCCAACAACAAGCAAGGCATCATAATTTCACCTGAGGTATATGACATATTGAACAAGCTTCTAAAATCAGATGAAGATAATGCAACTGGAGATATTCAACTTATGTGTAAACTGTTTTCGGGGGGAAAATCAACACACCACTTCTCCACTGAAAAAACTCGAACAATCGAACAAAACACACCATTTGCCATCCTCGGTTCAACACAGCTTGTTAATGCCGCCAAACCAATCGCAAAGATGGATCACAGTCACGGACTTATCGACAGAATCTTGATCGCCACACCTCTAGCTCTCAGACCATCACTCACACAAATGGAGGAGGCAAAACTAAACCTCCAAACGACAGAAGTCACTCAAGACTTCAATGAACTATTTAAGCGAATTTCTGACGTTGAAGAGTCCACAGTTTTCAAGTTCGACGCTAACAGCCAGAGAGCATTGAGACAAACAATGGATGATTTCGTTAATGAGGTGAATGAGTGCATACTACAAGGACAAGTGCCTCCAAAATCCAAGGCACCAGAACTTATTCCAAGAATAGCAGTTACCCTGCACATCTTCAACCATTTCATGGAGGAAATACTTCATGGACAACCAGATTACAGCGATCCTCCAACTACCATAACACATCAAACACTGGAAAATGCCACTCAATTTGTTAAGCATCTGGAATCGCAGAAGGGCATCTTCTGTCAAGTAAGTTTGCAATATTACTCTCATTTGAACTCTTTTTAACTGCAAATTGTAATATAGTTTTCTTAATTCGCCCAATAAAAACAATCTAATCAATCATACTATTTACCGTTCTACAACTTCAAGCAAACATTCAATGTAGTTTTTTATAATATAGCTTTTTTCTAATGAGCGCTGTGATTGGCCGAAAAGCCTTAAAAACCGTGGTATATTTCCCCAGTAAACCACGGCTTCGAGGAAGTTGTCCTCAACATTTTTCTTTCTTCTGTAAAAAGGTCAAAATTAAGAGAAGTTTTCATTGTAAAGTGTTTTATAATTGTTTTCAAATACATAAGCAGGTTACGATTCTTTCACAAAACCTATAAACTTTGATTTGCAATTAAAAGCGACAGATAAAAACAACTCTGAAAATGTGTTTGGCTAATTATATAAAAGCTTGGACATTTTTTCACAAAATAAACACAACACAAAACTTAAACATAAAACATAAACATATATACATATCAAATTCCAAGATAGCAAATGTGTGCCTCAAAACTTTCACTTTCAATTCACGGCAAAGCTTCAGAGCTAAAAAAGTATAAAAAGCACTTAAATCTGCTTAAAAAGTTTTTCATGAAAAAAATTTTGCAGTGAAAACAAGTATACTCAGACACATGAAAGTACAAAAAAGTACCTCAAAACAGGAAATTTATAGTTCACAACTTTCACTTTCACAGCGTCAAATTGACGGCAAAGCTCTAGAGCTAAAAAAGTCGCGAAAAATACTTAAATCTACTTAAAAAGTTTTTCACAATCAAGAAAAAAATTTTACCAGTGAATACATTTATAATTAGGCACAAGAAAGTACAAAAAAGAAGAAATCTCAAAAGAAGAAATTTGCAGTCCACAACTTTCATGTTCAAACTTCTTCAACGCTCTCGCAGTAATCAGCAATCTTATTGGCTCATTGATGATTCTTGGAAAAATTGATATTTTCATCTCCAAAATTTAGATTTTATTTTTAGTTATTTAGCCATTGCCGAGCCTGAATACGTCAAAGCCATTGAAACACTTCAACAAGATGGATTTGGACGTCTGGTAGAATTCAACATTCCCAGAGCAAGAGGTGTTCGTTAAAGCCATGCCTAACCAATGGCAATCAACAGTCACCAACACCATCAAACATGACTTCGAACAGGCCCTGCAACAGCCATTACACAAATATATCACCCAAACTATGAGAAACTACCTTCAAGAAAATGGACATATGGGACACTGATATACCAATTCATTACTAATTCAAAATTAAGCAGGATTATCATTTCCTTAAACAATCAATGTTCATTAACATCCACTTGTAAACTGAAAGGCTCATTATACATTTCACATTTGTATACAAAAAAAATTAATCATACCATTTGTCGTTTTCAAACGTTTAAAAGTACACAAACTTATTACAATGTAATTATTCTTCATTCTTTAAGGTATCAGGGTACCCCAAAGTTTCTCAAAAGGGTCGATTTTTACTTTTTTACACTTTCTGATAGAATACACAATCAGCTATGATTTAGTGGAAAAATGTTTTCACTAGCGATTATTAATAGCGAGTTATAAACAAAAAACTTTTTTCCAGCTTAATCCCTGGCAATGATCTGTTGACATCACTTGTCAATTGACCTGTCATCAAGAGAGCTTGTCGGTGAAGAATATATTTGTCTAAACTATCGAAACCTTTGTAAAAACATTATTCAACAAGAGCCAAAGTTCAATGGGATCATATTGCCTTGACTTCCCGCCATTTGTGTGGGAAACGTAACAAGATTTTCGTTGCCCTTTACTTCAGCTCTCATCGGGCAAGATTATTATGTGTTATAATCCCCTTGTATCAACAAACCCGCTTTTTGCTCCAAAACACATTTTTTGCGTTTTTTCTCGGAAGTGAATTTACGTTCAATTAGCTGTGTATTTTGAGTTTCCGGTCAAAGGGATTTTAATGGAATCATCTGAAATTTGGCAGAGGTCATCTTCGATAGTTGTTCTTTAAAAAGTGTTTCCGATTTTCGATTTTTTGCTCCATTCCAAAGTTATCGTCTGTTTTGTATTGGATACAGCTATTTTGGCGGTGTTGTAACTTTAGGAACGTATAACAGAACAACAGGGCAACTAATCAAAAATCTGAGACACACTTTTGACAAGTGATATCTCATGATCTCAGAAAGATAGTAGACATTGTTTTCGGATCAATATTGATTGACCGGGAACTCCGCGAAGACACCTCAGTGAAAATTTGAATAATTCGCTCTAACCTAAAAGGAAAAAATTATTTTACGATAAACATAATAGAAATAGTTTCTACATTTATTCAGCTTTCTAAAAATGTATACTTTAATGGGGTTTAGACTAAAAGTTTTGGCGCAATATAGAGTTGAACGCACACCGGTCGTTTTCAAACGTTTACAAGTACACAAAATTATTCCAATGTAGTATTCTTCATTCTTTAATATAAAGAAAAACAAAACAATTTAATCATACTATTTTTGGTTTTCAAACGTTTACAAGGACACAAACCTATTCGAATGTATTATTCGTCGATTTTTTATATGAAATAAAAACAACTTCATTTCATCACTGACGACCGAGGTGCAAGTACATAATACACTTTGAATAGAATGCTCGCACTAAATCCGTGCAACCTAATAGTACAAAATAGGTGATACATTATGTAAATTCCTTTGTTTCCTATTGTCTAATCAGGACTATTTAGTACTAATTGGTACTATTTGTTTCACGCATTAAGTACGACCACTCAATATCATCATTTCAAGATACAATCTTTTGACTGGCACACTGGGGACCACAGTGCCACTAAATTATACACTTTGAATATATAATCGTTTGACTGCCGCACTGCGGACCGCGGTGCCACTAAATTATACACTTTGAAAATATAATTGTTTGACTGGCGCACTACAGGCCGCGGTGCCACTAAATTACACACTTGGAATATATAATCATTTCACTGGCTCACTGCGGACCACGGTGCCACTAAATTATACACTTGGAATATATAATCTTTTGACTGGCGCACTGCGGACCACAGTGCCACTCAATTATACACTTTGAAAATATAATCGTTTGACTGGCGCACTACGGGCCCGGTGCTACTAAATTACACACTTGGAATATATAATCGTTTGACTGGTGCGCTGCGGACCACGGTGCCACTAAATTATACACTTGGAATATATAATCTTTTGACTGGCGCACTGCGGACCGTGGTGGCACTCAATTATACACTTGGATTATATAATCTTTTGACTGCCTCACTGCGGACCGCGGTGCCACTAAAATTCACACTTGGAATATATAATATTTTGACTGGCGCACTGCGGACCGCGGTGCCACTCCATTATACACTTGGAATATATCATCCTTTGACTGGCGCACTGCGGACCGCGGTGCCACTCCATTATACACTTGGAATATATAATCTTTTGACTGGCGTACTGCGGCCCGCGGTGCCACTCCATTATACACTTGGATTATATAATATTTTGACTGGCGTACTGCGGACCGCGGTGCCACTAAATTTTACACTTGGAATATATCATCCTTTGACTGGCGCACTGCGGACCGCGGTGCCACTCCATTATACACTTGGAATAAATCATCGTTTGACTGGCGCACTGCGTACCGCGGTGCCACTCCATAACGGACAAAATCAATGAGGGGGTATTCTATAATTGCTCCGAAGCTGGCTTTAAATTGCCCAATTGGGGGAACCCAAAGTACAGACACTCCATGAAGGGTACGCCTTGTATTGAAGTGATGTGCAATACCCAAACACCAAATGTTACTTTAAATCTATTGTCTAAAAGGAATAATGTACGCCAATACTGTATGCTGAGCAAGCAATACAGTAGAGTTTTTGAATTTCTTCAACGAGGCAAGCAATTCACGCAACCCGACGGCAATCCAATTCTTGAATATGGAGACGTCGTTGTAGTGGACAATGCAGCATTCCATCGTTTCAACGGAGGACAAATCTTAGCTGAATGGTTGGACAGATTTGGAATTATGCACCTATCAATGTTAAGCCCCCAGGGGGGGAGGCCGGGACAGGGGTGGGGATTAGATCAACACTTATGGCCCCACAGTGGGGCATTTTCCCTTCTCTGTTGTCCCCAGGGTGGGGATATTTGCCGACCAAATTGAGTCCGCACATGGGGTACAGGCAAAATAAATCCAGTGCGGAAAAAGATTGGACAATTTTTATTTTACGAATCTGAGAACTATAAAATCATATTTTCATATCCATTTTCTTTGGATGATTTCTTGTCTTGGACCGGGTTTCATTGGAGTAGATCTTTTTATCCGATCAGAATAGATCCTTATTTAAAAGTAACAAATTGCGTTCTTGGGTTCCCTGTGGCTAGCCGTGAAGTGAACGAAGGACTCCCCATCGATGAAGTAGAGCTGTGGTTCAAACATCTAAAACAAACATCATAAAATCGAGCAGCTGGGGCAAAGAAGGCAGCCGAAACGAGAAAAAAGAACAAAGAGAAAATACAGAACGATGTGGTAACAGAACATGCTAGTAAAACAAAAAATAAAGGGAAGAAAAGTAACAAGAAAAGGCAAAAGAAAGTTGGTAACAAGCAGGGGGAAAAAACGAAATCAGTATGTCAAGAAAATCAGGGAAGTAAACTGGAGCTAGTGAAATGTCCGAATGTCAAGAAGGTGAAGAAACAAGTATTTGTCAGGACTGTGGCATGTTTAACCCACCAGATGACTTAGTGATTGATGAAGAGGATGATATTTCATGGATTCAATGTGACTGCTGGGATGCTTGGTTTCATGGCGTTTGTTTGGGACTTTTTCATGTTAAACCCACTGACACATGGTTATGCTATCATTGTTATGAAAGGTGGTAAATTGGAAATAAAAGTTGCTGGCATTGATATCTTGTTTCACTTGATAATATTTTAATTTGCTTGAAATATTTTTACATGGTCATTTTGTTTCATTCCTTTTTTTTTATTCTGTTTTTTAACCTGAAATTTATTGTGTGGTCTATTAACCATGGAATGGTGTTTCTAGATACCCTGTCCTATATTGGTTAATAATATGGGATATTGCACAAATACACTGGCCGTTTTTACTCAGTCTCGAAAAGCATGTAGCTGAAATTGCTTAAAAGCATGAATTTCTGAATACTTAAAATATTCCTGTTTCATGTTGTTGAGTGAAAAGGGAGGCATCAAAAGGGATTATTCTGTCATGTCTGGAGAGCCCTATCTTGGGACCACCAAACATGTCTCCAGGTAGGGGAATTGACAAAATTTACCGTCCCGAGAGTGGGGATTTTGACCAAAAAACAGCAAAAAAATCTAATCCCCACCCCTGTCCCGGCCTCCCCCCCTGGGGGCTTAACATTGATAGGTGCATTACTTTGATTTACCTTCCAGCATACTCACAGGAGCTCACTCCTGTAGAGCTTGTTTTTAACTCACGGATACTCCATAGGAGTAGCTGTGAGTTAATGCTGTAGATGGGACTTTCTCATTTGCATTGTAAATATGCTATTGTACAAAATCCTCCAGCCTGCTTTGCATGCTAAAACAATAGAAACCGGTTACTACGCGAGTCCTTATGAAACAATGACAACAAAGGTCTAACCAGGCGAGTTATATTTGGGACTTTCTGATTTCCGTTGTAACAATTGCTATTGTTCAAAATCCTCCAGCCTGCTCAGTTGGGCACTCGAATAATGGAACCAGTTCTAACTGGTTAATCTTCGTGAAGAGATTTCAATGATTGTTTGGACTAGACTGTTTGCGATTCGAAAGATCCATCGAATATGCATAATTAGCAGGTGGGGTGGGAGTGCAGGAAAAAGGGTGCGATTTGATCCAGAGCTGAATTTTTTTGTCTAAATCCCGACAGTTGGGAAAAATTGATCAAATTGATCAAACATGCTTAACATTTCTTATCACTTATGTGTCCCGGGGCCCAGATAATTATCAAACCCCTGACTGGGGGGACTGCAAACGCTTTCAAAACCCCTTATTGCAGTTGCACTCTCCCATCCCCCTTCGGGATTTACTTTGGTGCATAAGTTTTTCCTTTTGGAATTGGCTTGTGTGCTAGCTGTATCTGTGAGTTGTCTCACTGAGACCTTTGATTAACAAACTCAAAACTGTGCTACACAGATATGAGTATCGCTACCTCCTAAAATTCATCCTCGATGTAGCTATTTACCGTGCCCTTCAGGAGGTATCTGCCCACGACTTACAAGTTTTTATCACCATGTTGGATACTTCAGAAGAAGTTAAGGACTTGAATAGACATTGAACTTTATATAGACACAAACTTTGATAGAGTAGTAGTACTGGTGAGTATTTGTAAACAAAAGGGAACCATTGCACTTTTTGGGATGAAAAGTTTTGAAATAGAGTTTGACTAATGTGCGGGTTGCAGGTTGCAGGCCAATATATGCGGGTTGCAGGCCAATATTTGCGGGTTGCGGGCCAAAATTTGCGGGTTGCGAGAAAAATGTTACTTAAATGAACCAGTGACTAAAATAAAGTCAATGTGCCGACTTACTGGTGTTATTTGTAAAGCTGTCACTGCAAATCAGCAATGTGTAACGTATGAAGGGGGTGTTTAGGGCTACTCAAACTAAAATATTTAAACCCAAAATTAAACAGACAACAGATTGCTCATGTACAGATGCGCTGGATGAAATATTCCGGACAGATCTAGATTTGATCTTTTTTGATAAGATGACACTCGATATGTGGTGATCCTGTTGTGATCCCGTTGTGATCCCCTAATTTATCCAATTAACAACACTGTGGGATACTTAACGTGGATCACGTAGAGAGGAAGAGAAAGGGAGATTGAAAGAGGGGAATGAGGTTATTAAGAAAGTTTGACTAATGTGCAGACAGAACGTCAGAAATACCATTATAGCAGCATATTCATGTTAATTAAAAACTCACTTATATAGCCGAAGGCGAAACTGTTGTGTTCATGAACGGCACCAGCTCCTCATCTCCTGATTTGAATCCATGACACCCAGAATAACTGGCACACTCACAACACTCACTGTACCACACACCCGTACGCGATCTGGGATGTGCCATGCACGATGAAGGTATATCCCAGTCCGTTGAATGTTCAACTTTGTGACTTGTTTGACCAAAACACATTTTTGTGTATGATGATAGATTGGTTTACAGACACTGCTAACTCAAAATTCGGATTGTAACAGGTATCGAGTGTAATCTGCTAAAGGGACTTCAAAACTTGACTCACCCTGCTCCATTACAGATTGAAAGTGATTGTTTATAGTGATTGTACAGATTTTTAACTCAGTAAGTTCAGGGGCAACTACAATGTTTGCATTTTTGACGTCTGGTTTTTATGTTGTTTTTAATATATCTTATCTTTTTGACAAGCTAATCAGCTATGACTTTAAAACAACTGGGGAAGCTTGTTTTATTCAAAACGACTACATTTTTCTCAAGCCCGCAAATTTTTAGCCCGCAACCCGCAAATTTTTAGCCCACAACCCGCAAATTTAGGCCCGCAACCCAAACCAACTGCAAAATAGCCGTACCCTTTGAAATACTTGTAGTTCGAAGGAAACAAAAAAGGAAATATATAAAATACTAGTAATATACTTGTAAAACACTAACATCAAGAACGAAAATATTCGATATTCAACTTAAAAATGAAAAAAATCAAGTAATCAAGCTTGTCAACAAGCAAGGGTATCAGATTTCACAACAGCCCAAATTACTTCACCGATACTTTTATTGTGCAATAAAGTATCAAAAACGCCGCGCAAATCATATTCAGTCGGGTTGTAATTACAGATTGACAAGATTTTATTTCAATTTGAACTGGAGTGTTTTACTTGGCCCTTGAAAGTATAAGTGTAAGCTCACTAAGCTAAGAATTCCACTGCTTGCCGTTACTTGTAAACAATTTAGAGTGATTTTCCTTCCTGACCGTGAAAGAAAAATGACTATATAGTTTGTACTAGTTGATAAAGAACAAAGAAAACAATAGGTTTAGAGTCTACTACTAACTATTAGTTTGACTAATCTTTCACGGTCAAATGAAAATCACTCTAGCTTTGCTAGTCCTTGTTAAAACCCTCAAATGTAAACAAGTTTAGATTACACACTGATAAATTTTGTGTTAGTTTAAAATATCAAAATGTGCATCAAGTCACATTGTAGTAAGAAACTCAACACTGAATAACAAATGTATCTAGTATCTTGTTATTGTATACAGAGAAAAATATAAAAAGCATTTACTAGTACATGTTATTTGCTTCATAGGAATCATCTGACATCAGTTTGGCTGCCGCTGCTAAAAGATCCAAAGAATTACTATCCTCTTTAGATGAATCTGTGTTTGATGTGCTTGAAGCAGTAAAAGCTTGATTTGTAACAGTGTATGGATAATGAACTGGTGCCAGTGTCGGTCTTGGGGCGTGGAGAAGAGATGAATGATAGTCACACGAATTTTTTCTCACGCTTTCGCGCACTGCCAAGCTTATCTGCTAGTCCTCCTCTTCTGGTGTATTAGGTACAGGAATTGAACATGAAGGAGGAATTAAAGGAGATAAAGGACCAGTTCCAGGAAAAGTCACCCCTTTCTTTGCCCATAAATCGTTTACCATACTGGATCTGTTTGTAGAAGTACTAGTAGTAGCATGTGACCCAAGCTCTTGTTGATCATGCTGTTGAATTAACTCTTGTAGATTGGCATCACTAACCATCGACTTCACGGACGGCGGAGCTCTGTGTTATCGAGGAACACTAAATTGTATTTTATCTCAAAAAGTCTAACTTATTTGCTACTCTGAAAGCGTACGATACATTGTACTAGTTCAAACGCGTACCATTTCCCAAGAAAGTTCAAGCAAGTGTGCAAGAAACACTCTGAATTCACTCGAAGACTCAACTCTCTCAGCATGGCCGACACCTCAATAAATCCAAAGAAGATGAAAGTGGCGGAGCTTAGGAGGGAACTAGCGTTGCATGGTTTACCAACCGATGGTTATAAAAGAGATTTACAGGCAAGACTGAAAACCTTCCTACAGAATAAAGAACTAAACTTAAACATTCATCATGAAGTAGAAAGCAATGCAAATGAAGTTGTAGATGTCCCTGATGATATCAGATACTGACACACCTAAGCTTGTGGAAATTAGACTTGATAGTCTTAATAGAGAGTTCTCTTCGATCTGGGAGCACATTAGAAGCAAAGAAAACTTAATTCAGGTAAATCACAAATTAAAAGACGAAATCACTGATTTGAATACCAAATTAACTCAAATGGAAATCAAGTTAAAGCAAGCTGAATATGAAAAGAATTCACTATTCAAAGTACTTCAAATCCTTGTTAAGGACTCCGCATTCCTTGAAGCAAAACAATCACTCAAACACAATGAACCTCTTGCAGAAGATGTCTCATGGGAGATTGCTAGTAATGAACCTGACGAACCCAACAGAATGAGTAAAGGACAGCCTGTCAGCTCCTTTGAGATCTCCTTTGAGATCTTTTGAGCCTTGTTTTAAGAAGTTGAAGTTCCATATTCAAGTTTTTGATTTCTCATTTTTTCTCGGGATGGCACTCTGCAAAGGCGTGATGAAATTCACAGCCGACAGCCAATACGTTTTGGAGATAATTTGTTTAATTTATCCAACTGAGCTCTTTTAGACTAAAGCTTGGAGAATAAACTCTGATAAACCATGGCTCTCTGGAAGAGCATGTAGTATGAAGAGACTTTCATGTTTTAAATAAAGTATTCATCCATTCACTCATTCACGTTCAAGATAATTCATTTCAAGTTTTGAGGGACATTTGAGATGCCAGGTATGTTTAATGGTCGTACATTTGACTGAAGTTTGTCTTTGAGTGAATTCAAATTCCTCTCATTGTCAATCGCTCATCTTTGTAAAAAATCGTTTGTCAGCGAGAAAAAAGTCCAAGTCGCAAAGAAATTAATAATAATTTACACTGTAATTCGAATAAAAGCTTAAAAAGATAAAATAATAATAATAAAAGACTTTTGATTCATTTTGTAAACTCAACCGTGACCTTTCTTGCGTGACTTTGAATACTAATTAGTTGGGGGCGGAACGGTTTTCTCCAAAGGATGCTTACAGGCTCTCCCCTTCCCCCTCTTCCCTCCCCCTCCCCTCCCCTTCCCTTCCCCTTCCCTTCCCCAAGAGCCTGTTCACAGGCTAGTGCACAGGATGTTCATGAGACTACCTGGAAGAGGATAAATCTACAGGCAGAAGTCTGGTATTCGGCCGCTCCCCTTAAGAGAAAAAGCAAAGAGGACAAAAATTCGCCTGCCCTGAGAATGAAACGTCAGCTTCTTGTCACTAGCATCAACACTAGCAGTACAAGTACGAAAAGTTATGCTAGTACACCAAAAGAACGCTATGAATCTCCTGTTGAAAGTCTTGTTCATTCCAAGAAAGAAAACATTAAAAAGCAAAAAGATGAAATTGCAGCAAAATCTCATGAGATTTCAGAACTAGAAGAGTCCTTCTTGTTCAAGCCATTAGACGCTGCGAGACCTCCTTGTACGAAATGTCATCTAAAAGCTGGTCATACGTGCGCAAATTGCAATAACGAAACTTGTATTATTCTTCACCTTTTGCAGCATTGAGCGTTAATTTGAAAGACCATTCAATAACTTAAAACATACAGAAACAAAAATCTGAATCAAAATCCTTACTACTGTGACACTAAATGAACTTCATCAATAACGATGGCCACAATTTGTTCCCTAGATTGCCGTTGCAAAGCTCCTTCATCCATGTTTCCTGGAGGACTTTCTTAATTCTGCACTCTGACTCTGAAGATTAACAGCTTTTATTCATTTCTCTTGGTACAGAGTTCTTCTTTTTCATTCTTCGGACTGTTTACAATCTTTCTTGATCGTGAGATATTTTTGTATTTACCTTTTCTGCCACCATCCGTGACCGTCAATCAAAAATTGACCAATCAGAACCTGATACCAGATTCTGGTATCAGGAACGGTTTTCTCCAAAGGATGCTTACAAGTAGATATGGAGTACCAATCCTGCGTCATCCAGAGCTCCGGAGCTCTGGAGCAACAAATTAATTAATTATTCCGGAGCAGTGGACAAACAAAATAAATTCTTTGCGGAGTAAAATTGATTATTCTGGACAAACAAAAGAAATTCTTTCCAGAGCAGCAGAGCAACTAACCAACGAAATTCTTTCCGGTGCGTCCGAGGAACGAATGAAATATTGGGAAAACTCCGTTGCGAAGCAACCGAACAACTTTTCCGGAGTTTCAAACAAAAGAACGAGTTGGCACGTGCCACGCTTAAGCGTCTATTGTATTCGATTCAACCACCTGCAAAAGGTATTGTTTATAATTCCTGGCTCTTTTAAGAATGAACAAAAGTTTAGTTAAGCGAGCGAATAGACCATTCAATTGTTGAGAGCGTGACGGCTTTTGTCCGTGAAACGGTTACCTGTACCTATTGTGTTTATCAGTTTCAATACTGGCAAAATGAACTTCAATTCGACTTATGTATTTGATGCAATGTCTCAAAATGTAGCAACTGTCAAACAAAACATGACGCAACCATTCATATGCTATTGAATATTTATTCTATTGCATTCATGGAAAGTAACAATCTACAGGTTTCTTCTAGTAACCATGGAAACCATCTTTCGAGCTGGTCCACAGGGATCCCAAACAAGATCAAATGTTATTTTATTATGCACAACAAATACTGTCTTCAGTTCCCTCGTTACATTCAGTTCTTAATGTTTTTCCCAGCCAGGAATAGATTTAATCACGGCTCTCAATCGTTCTGAACGTCTTGGGGGTTGGAATACCTGTCCTCTGTACTTGTGCTCATCTTGATAACGTATCCACGTGAGAGGTTTTTCTTGGCTCGATGGGGGAGTAGGTGGAAACTCTCCTGGGACTGCACTCGACAGAGAAGTAAAAGGAGTGGGTTGATCAGAGGGAGCTTTTAATGGGGTCGACAGTATTTCCTGTGAACTAGCAGTTTTAAAAGGCGTTCTAACTTTGGATGTCAGACGTTGAAGAAAGGAGGGTTCTTTCGGTGTTGCTGTGGCAATACCACTGTCACTGGGCAGAGTTGCTGTAGGGACATTTTCTGAGGTCTTCACGTTAGAAAGTTGACTCTGAACAGACATGGTTGGTATGGTTGGTTTCTGTCTCGGTATCGTGAAACCGTTATTGGAGAGTTGCTGTTGATGGACGAGGTAACGAGTCAACAGTGGCTCATATTGCTTGGTTTTCACCTCCAGAGGTAGGGAAGGGTCATTCAAAATAGTGTTCATCTGTTCTGACAATTCCTGCATGACTTTAAGAACGGGCGACTGTAAGTACCCCTGACGTTCAAAATAGTTAGCCATGGTCTTCATAGAATCTGTTTGGCCTCCAGTCTGCGATAGGTGGGCGTCGTTCAAGAGAACATTCGCACGCAATCGACACTCCTCCCTGGTGTTGGGTTTGAGATCGACGAACAGGTAGCCGTACGACCGCTGAACGGCGGCCTCGTACTTTTAAACAAACTGTTCCGTCTTTCCTGGGTACATTTGTTCTCCTAATGTCATCATCTGCAATTTGTCTCTGGGGTTTTTAAACAAGACGAGGTACGATGCATTCAGACTCAAGGTGCGCATGATCTTGCCTTGAAAATAGACATTTTGCAAGAGGAACACGACACTGAGATTTCGGTGATGGGAACCCTTTGTAAACAAATTCAGGATTCATTTGTCGTTGGAGGTCTCAATCATTTGGTCATCGATGACCATCACATTGTTGATCTTGGTGTCAAAGTACCAATCCTCGTCGAGGTCATGAGGTATCCCTTTGACAAACTCGATCCCAGGTACCGTTTTGAGCATCTGGTCGTAGGCCAGTTGCCACTGGGAATAAATCCATACAATACGTTGGGGCGGGGGATGAATGACTTGAGCTCCGTGCTCAAGAAGGTTCTGATCCCAGACCGTCTTTCCAGAGCCGGTCATTCCAGCCACTAAGGCCGTGAAGTAACCGAAAGCGGTCACATTTGGTTTCCACAGGCTTCGTCTGGGGATAGGGAGTAAACCGCTGACCCCATTTTGTGCATTTTTCCTGACCAAGCCAATACGTCCGCTGCGAATTGTCCAACTTATGAGTTCTACTTAAATGAGTGTATATGTTTTGTTGCGGCTTGCCGCATATAGGACACATCTGCACCATCTCACGTCTTTTGAAGAATGAGACCCATTCTTGAAGGAAACGCTATTTATGGGCTATGACCTAAATATGAATAGAATAGATTTAACATTCTATCTAGTGTGGATTCTACTAGATACTAGATTCTACTAGATTCAAGCTAGATACTAGATTCTACTAGATTCAAGCTAGATTCTAGATTCTACTAGATACTAGATTCTAGCTAGATACTAGATTCTACTAGATTATAGCTAGATACTAGATACTAGATTCTACTAGATTCTAGATAGATACTAGATTCTACTAGATTCAAGCTAGATTCTAGATTCTACTAGATACTAGATTCTAGCAAGATACTAGATTCCACTAGATTATAGCTACAAGCATTGCCAGAATACTTGGCACGTTCGCATGTTTTGGCTTGTACCGAAATCAGGTTTTACTTAGTCGCGCATCCCCCCTCCCCCCTGTACAATGTTGCTGTTTCCCCAAGGCAAGTTGGTACCCCAGATCAGACGGACCAACTCCCTACCCAACCACAGGACTCCCAACATTGTACAGGGGGGAGGGGGGTTTTGTGCTAGTTAGCTTTAGGGAAAGTGCCCAATAAAATATCAATATCTGTTAAGCGTGCCAACTAATTCTGGCAATGATTGTAGATACTAGATACTAGATTATACTAGATTCTAGCTAGATACTAGATTCTACTAGATTCTAGTGTAGATTCTAGCTAGGGAACTAGATTCTAGTGTAGATTCTAGCTAGGGAACTAGATTCTAGTGTAGATTATATGCTTCAAATGATAGAATTCCAACTGCCTTTAGTTGACAATGGAAAAAGGGATAAATAGGAATGTTTTTCTGCCGTCCTTTCATTTGATGCAATTGGCTGTGCAGACAACATGAGCCACTTGCTAAGAGAAAATTTGGCTATTTTTGTCATTTAACCAATTGTTTTCCTCACCAAAGAAGGCTTTTGCTGACTACCGCTAGTCCAGAACAAGTTCATGCCATTTGTGAAGTTTGCTCGAATTTGTTGCGAGGCCTGATCCCCATGAAGGATTAACACAAAGAAAGACTAAGAAAGCATGTGGATGACATACGTACATTAGCCAATCCATCCGTTCCTTTCAAAACCAAAAAACAAATTCTTGCTCAGCGGGGTGATGGTTTTGTATCCGATGCCATGTCACCCCTGATGTCAGCTTTGAGCCTGTTTTTGTTATAAGTATTTGTGTCTAGAAAGAAGAAGCTCATTTTGACGTTGATCCTTCGAGGGAGCAACATGAAAAGAGCACGTAGCGATTCCACTGACACTGAACGCGGTTCTGAATATTCTCATGACGGAAGTGTTGACCCAGAACAGGACTTGCGGGACAAGGAAGATATTGAAGAAGTTCTACAGGCACTCTCCCAGAGTATCCCAGAAGATAAGGCTCTAGCGTTTCTTCATACTCTGGCGGCTTCAAAAAGTATTTTATACTGGAATTCCCATGGGGAGGTGCTGTATCACGAACGAAGAATTCCCGTGACCAGCATGGCAAAGCTTATCGAGTATGCCATGTTACCTTTCAATCTTGAAGTCAAAGTACCTCGTGGGTTGAAAACGTTCACTCAAAAGGGAGATAAAGGGGGTGGCACGAATACGAAATCGTACTGATTTTTCGCCATAAACATGAGAGCGAGGCCGAAACGCAATGATACGATGAATACAGATTATGAATAGTAATTAGAAAGTTTATTGACTTTGTGTTTGTTATATTAACAATAAAACCACCAGCACGATTTTCTTTCTCTTTTTGGTTTTTATTCCATAACACATCTAAACGAGTATGTACAGATTACACAAACATAGTTTTTAAATAAAAGGATCGCTTAATCTTATATACAGTTCCATCTTCTACTAGTACTAACTTGCGTTTCTTCCCTTTTGTTTCGATGGATTTTACATCTAATACTTTAAAAATGCGTTGTTTTTGTTTGGTGGTAGAAGGGCTACCTTGTCATACTCTAAAATACCCGCCCAGTCCCCGGGCTGTACAACTTTACATACTGCATACTTTCTTTTGGCGGAATTATTGACGCAAATTCTGTTTACAATTATTCTACAACAATATGTTAACTGTTCTTTTTGTTGTTCTATATCATCCCCTGCTTGGTAAACTTCTCCATCATCTAGCTTTAGAACAAGTTTTTGTTGGCCATAGTGGTCAATGTATACTATAGCTTTTAATGTGTGTGTAGAACCTTAAGGTAGTTCTACCATGTTTTTCATGTGCTTGTATGGCACCATATTCTCTCTGGTAATAGTTGGGAGGACTTGCCTATCCTGGGTATTTCCTGCAGCAACAGTTTGTAATTTGGCCCTTTCTTCCTCTATTTCTGCCATAAGTTGATTTTGTTTACGTTTAATAGCGTATTTCTCCATTTCTTGTGTCAGTCTAATATTGCAATATACTACAATATTTCTCTGTGGAGTGCGACCCCATCCTGTAATAGTCAACTCTGCGAGTGTCACGTTATACAATGTCAGGTAGTTACGTTTTGGATCTCTAATTTGTTCCTTTTGATCTTGAGATAGATTTTCCTGCATGTACGTTTCAATTTGCCTGTTGGAATAACAGACGCCCAAAGATCCCGCTTTGTCGGTTTGTACCAGCATAATATACTTCTGACCAAACTGGGTCTGTGTCTCACGCATTGCCATGACATTATACGAACCCAAGGGAAGTTCCTTTAATTGGATAATTTGGTTGTCAGAGAATACACTGCTATAGTTATCTAACAGTTGTAACTTTTTCTGTTTCTCTGCAATGGCTGCTTTAAATGGTTGGCGACACTCTTCTATTTTTATTGCTGCTTCGTTTGCGATACTTTTACATTTCTCATTACGTAGATTAGTAGACACCCTAGGCTGCTTATTGGTTGTAGTATTGGGTACTTTGACATCTAAAATATCGACTTTACACAGTTCCATGTCGGGTTTACACGTTTTACTTCCTTTAACGTGTGCTAGATAAGGTACACAGTGTTCGTGTGGAATAAGACCAGAGTTCTCTAGCAGTTGTAAATTATGGTCCTTATCTCCATCACTCCAACAGTAGATGCCACCTTTGGACACAAGACGAGTACTAAAATCTGTACGTCCATCGTTACGACTCTTAAAATAATGAGAACAGGAAATGTCAAGTAGCACGTCTTTTTTCTTCTCTGTTTTAGTCCCGCTTGTGGTCTTAACACAGTCAGTGACTTCGATTAGGTCGATGGGAAGCTTGGCTCCAAGTGTAAGATTCGAAATACACCATGTTTCTTTCTCGGACCATTTGTCAACAAACTGTCCACTTATGTTTTGTGTATTTTCGTTGTATGTATAAACCATTAATCCAATATTGCGAGTGTGGTCAACCACAACTAAACTATGCATCATCGAGTCGCAGTACGAATTCCAAATACAGGCGAATGGAGTGGAATAGACGAGACTAGGTGGTACATATTGTGTTATACGGTGAAGAGTGTTTTCCATAAACTCGTCACTAGGAACATCGTCCTTACAATAGGTTACCTCGGCCCTAGTCAGACCCCGTTCCTTAGCTAGATCGCGTGCTTTAGCTAAACGAGTACCCGTCTGACAGACCCAGTCTTTCCAGTGTTGTCCAACTGTCTCTCGTACACTTTTACTCTCTAACATCTGCACCATTTTGTTGTAGATTTTACAGCGGGTGGTCATACCATTTACAGTTTCCATGTAGGTTAGACATTATTACCCACTTGGTCGCTATTATCGAGTATTGTTTTGTCACCATCTACCGTACAGCCCTGCATACGAAAACTTTTGTTTGTAGTCAAGTGGCGAATAATTTCCTCTTTGTCAAAACTCCCACTGTAATCCATAGTTAAATCTATGTCCTTAAGAAAAATGTTTCTCAACTTGTACTCGTCAGAGCGTAGAAACTTTAAAACATTGGAGTACTGCTCGTCGGCACAAGCGATTTTAAACTCTTGGGTGTAGTAGATAGTTTTGTCCGTTTCCTTTGCCTTAATTTGACCATAGACTTTGTCCAGGTTTTCTGCGCTTGGTTGGGTTTTTAAGGGTGATAACGCAACTGCTTTGACTTTGCATTTTTGTAGACCATAGTAGGTAAGCATATCTCGGATATGCTTATTCACCAAACCGACTTCTGTATACGTTTTCTTTGCTGTTATAAAGTAGTCGGGCACAAGGACGTAAAACAGAAAGTTATCCACAAACTTGTCACTGCAAGGGATAAATCCAGCACCATCTTGCCTTCCATATTTGTTGTAGTTTATAGCACCAGTTTTGTTTAGGGAATTTTCTTTCGCGATTTTTTCCAAAAGAACCGTACTCTTATTGGAACGTCCAAGAAAAGAACGACGTGAGAAAAAAAACAAAGCCTGCATATTGTCTGGATAATCGAACGATTTTTAGGAGATGCTAACAGCACTGAGTTGTAACACAGAATGATAAAAAGTCTAGCTGACTTCTCTATTTAAAACGATTTTCAGCAAGCTAAGCGATTTAATTATGACGTCATTATCGATAACAAAAGACTGGCTAAACATGCCTCGGGCATGTTTGTACAAACAAAGATACGTTACTCTATGATTTTGGCCCGACTGGCTTTTTCTACCTGTTTTCCGGCCTTGCTGGCCTTCTTTTTAATAGAGTTTTAGGAGAAAACAACTCATTTTGGGTCTGTTCGTCAAACTGTGAACATGGTTAAACGTGTTTGTCGCGATTGTCCTATACCAGATTGTGGAGCAAAATATCTCGTAAGACTGGCAAACCATCTCGCGGATGTACACTTACTGGATATCGAGCAAAGGCGAAAGTATTTACAAGAAGCTAGATTACAACCGAAAGTTAAATTCGTTGTGTACCAAAATATAACAACAGATGCAAACAATACCAATATAAACACACCGAAACAACAAGAAAGGGTCTACGAGTTATCGCAACCAAGACAGTGTAATGTAGGGAAAGTAGCCAAGACCAAAGTGAAACAGAATAAGAAGAAAGTTGTAACGACCAATAAAGTCGTTGGCGAGGAGTTTAACAACTGGTTGACTTTACATTAGTTGTAAAAACAAACATAAATCAGTGGCAACTAAATTATTACAGTAATGTGTATACCTTTTACTGCTGGACATATTTTAAGGACCTTTAGAAACAATCTAATTTTTAATATACAATTTGTACATACTCATTTAGATGTGTTATGGAATAAAAACCAAAAAGAGAAACAAAATCGTGCTGGTGGTTTTATTGTTAATATAACAAACACAAAGTCAATAAACTTTCTAATTACTATGCAGAATCTGTATTCATCGCATCACTGCGTTTCGGCCTCGCTCTCATGTTTATGGCAAAAAATCAGTACGATTTCGTATTCGTGCCACCCCCTTTATCTCCCTTTTGAGAGAGGTGTTTTGCATCTTCAAATTGCATCCTGCCGTAAATAGTCCAAATAGGTCCTTCGTAATAATTGCGAAACCAACAGTAGATGAGTGGTAGAATGCTTAAGATCATTTGAAGGGTTATAAAGATCAGTCGAGTATTTCAAGAATGTACTCTCCAGAATTTTTTTTTTTCTGCTCAGGAATAGTTGTTCGGTTGCTGCGCAACGGAGTATTCCCAGTATTTCATTCGTTCCTCAGACGCACCGGAAAGAATTTCTTTTGTTTGTCAACTGCTCCGGAATAATTAACTTTGCTCTGCAAAAAATTTCTTTTGTTGCTCCGGAATAAGTAATTTGTTGCTCTGGAAAGAATTTCTTTTGTTCTTCGGACGCGCCGCAGCACCGGCGCTGAGATATCTACTCTTACAGTCTCTACCCTTTCCCCTCTTCCTGCCCCCTCCCCTCCCCTCCCCTTCTCCTTCCCTTCCCCTCCTCCCTCCCCCAGAGCCTGTTCACAGGCTACCTGTGCACACCTGAAGAGATTGCTCATAAGGTTTTCTTCCAAGTTTACATAAAATCTCTTGCCATCAAGGTATCTAAGTCGAATTTGGTCCCAACTTAGGTGATTGAATGTTTTCGTAACTTCCTTAACCCTGGATAACAATTCGGAATAGGTTAAATCAGATGAAATAAAGAAAGTGCCACATTTGTTGAAATTTGGCCCATAGTATACTTTGATCTGGTTCTCCATCATCGTGCACAGAACAGAGCGGGAACTATTTTTTTTTTTTTTTTTTTTTTATTTATCTCCAAAGATGAAGAAAGGGCAAAATATAGTAAACTAATAATATGCCCTTTAAAATGATATTGGAAGTCAGGTGATCCCATGAGATAGCACAGCGCTTGCGCAAGTCATTGCACGGATTGCGTTCGAAGCAAGTTGTTCACGAAATTATTACTCCTCAAGTTTTGTTATACTTAACGCTTTCTGGATAAATCTAATGTGGTTAGATTCGCAAGAAATCCAGCTGGAATCAACGTAGTTGATATCTCTTGTCAGTGTGGCACCGTACCAACTGTACTAACGTCTTTTTGTGCGTTAATTATTCTGGACTAGTCTAACGTGGTCAGACTTGCAAGAAGTCCAGGGGATCAACGTTGTTGATACCCATACACATTATTGTGAGGAGCCTAGTGGGACTAGTACAACATGGGCGACGAGACCAGCGAAGGCTCGAACGTGGTGAATGAGAGGACCACACCACCCAATGACCTTGGCGTCAATGGTATGTTTGCCGCGCTTCTTGAACAGATGCGCGAAATGAATCAGAATTTCACTTCTTTTTGCTCGGGAGACGCTGACATAGATAGCGACCAAGAGTCTGCTAGCCGCCACGATGGCGAAGAAGGACGGGGCGATACAGCAGATGACGCCCTTCGGCAACTTATTGCAAATCAACAAAACCCCAATGGGGTTCAACCTGAAGCGCCCGAGACTAATGTTTTGCAGGACATAGCGGCAGATCTAAATGTCAACGAAAAGACTGATCCCGCTATACATGAAGGACTGGTAGGTATATTCAACACCCTGCTCAAGTCTAAGATGAGCGAAGAAAAGCTTAAGGAAAAAAGGGAAAAATATGTCCGCCCAGAAAACGTAAAGGACCTACGGGTTCCTAAGGTTAATCCTCTAGTTTGGAACCAACTGTCGGCCGGCCGACTCTAAATCGCAAATTTCTCAAGGGATTTTACTGGGATCCATCATATATCGCATCTATAAAAGCGGTCGATGTGGTGATGAAAAAAATATTCCAAGGACCGGAAACTATTGAAACTTGTCACTGACAGCGTGGCTATGGCGGTACAATATAACCAAGATGTCAACCAGTCAAGACGAATGGCTTTGAAAAAGGAGCTACACAAGGATTATGCGTCCCTTTGCCATATATCCCCTGCTGAGGACGGTGACTCGGAGTTCTTATTTGGCGATCTAGCTAAAGCGACAAAAGATATCGCTGAAGCAAACAAACTAACCAAGAAGGTTTGCCCTACATCCGGTGCACGCGGTAGTGGCCATAATAGCGGTCAGAGAAGTTACAGTGGCAGTAAAGGGCATCGTCGGTTCCAGCCGTACGCCAGAAATAAAAGCGGGTCTTTTTTAGACCGCGGTCACCCCTCGAAGTACAAAAAGAAGAAGGAGGGGACGAGCAATCAAAGCCAGTAAAGGTATGCTCTGATGTCGATACCAGTCATGATGTAGAAAATGACATTTTATTATGTTTGCCTGACCCTACTCTGTTTAAAGCGGGCGGATTAATAGAATATATTGATCGATGGTCTAACTTAACAAATGATCCTTCTATACTTGACATTGTGAAAGGGGTTAAAATAGAAACGACGGACAGTAGTGATATGCTTCCTCGACCTCTTGTCAGACCAAGTGTCTTCAATCAAAATGAACATGTCATTGCTCAACAGGAAATTGATAAGTTAATTAAGAAGAAGGTAATTATAGAAACACTCAAAGAACCAGATGATTTTATATCGACTATATTTTTACGACCAAAGAAAGACGGCACACATCGTATGATTCTTAATCTAAAGCGGTTTAACGAGTATGTGGTGTGTCGTCATTTTAAGATGGATACATTGGAACATGCTATCCAACTCATGAAACCGGGGTGCTACATGGCGTCGGTAGACTTAAAAGACGCATATTACACGGTACCTATTTACAGCCTACATCAGAAATACTTAAAGTTTTGGTTTGATGGAAAATTCTACCAGTACACTTGCCTACCAAATGGGTTGGCTAGTGCGCCACGTTTGTTTACTAAGTTACTCAAACCAGTTTATTCGACATTACGTAGCATGGGGCATGTTAGCTCAGCGTACATTGACGATTCTTATTTGCAAGGTGACACTTTTAATGAATGTTACAATAATGCGAATGCTTTGTTCACTAGGTTTTTATGTGCATCCGGTGAAATCAGTGTTTACACCCACGCAACGACTAGTTTTTCTGGGATTTATTTTAAATTCAGTAACAATGACAGTTACGCCAACGGACGAAAAGAAAATTGTCACTGCTTGTTCTGCGGTCTTAGCTCAGTTAAATCCAACCATCAGAGAAGTCGCTGAGCTTATAGGAACACTGGTTTCAAATTTCCCGGGAGCTGAATTTGGACCTTTGCATTATAGAAATCTTGAAAAAGCAAAATACTCTGCCCTTGTGCTATCAAACGGAAACTACGCCAGCCCCATGAGATTGTCTACGCCAGCTGTATCAGAGATTAGGTGGTGGATGAATAATGCACCATACCTTAAACGGGACATTGTGCGCGATAACCCTGACATTGTAATTAAATCAGATGCCTCTAATCTTGGGTGGGGAGCTGTGTATGGAGAGAAAAGAGCAGGGGGGCGATGGATGTCCTCCGAGGCTAAGCTGCATATTAACGTTCTCGGAACTAAAAGCGGCCTTCTTTGCACTGAATGTGCTTCTGCACTGACATGAAAAATCAACATGTGCGCATTTGCATTGATAACACCACGGCAGTGTCCTATATTAACAACATGGGGGGCTCAAAATCCCATCTTCTTAATTCCCTTGCAATTAAAGTGTGGGAATGGTGTATTGCAAAGAATCTGTGGGTTTCTGCGGTGCACATTGCAGGGAGACTTAACAGCTGAAGCAGATGAAAAGTCTCGGAAATTTAATGATAGACATGAGTGGCAGCTTAATGAGAAGTGTTTTAACGAGATTATGGAAATATTCCCTACTATCAACATTGACATGTTTGCTAGCCGTCTTAACAATATGCTTGACGTATATTGCTCGTGGAAGCCAGATCCTGGCAGCACTCATGTCGACGCGTTCTCAATAAATTGGAACAACTATGAATTTTATGCTTTTCCTCCATTCAGCCTAATCCCGAAGTGCCTATCCAAGATCACCCAAGACAGAGCAATCAAACTTCAACTTACAGGTAAGTCTCGTTTAATTTTCCAAATAATGATGATAGTATTAATATATACATATACTCATGTTTAGATTTCAATAGATTTCTTTATAAAATACTATCTTGTATGGAGCAAAGAGAAATGTTGCCGCCATCTTTGCTGACCGCTGACCGCTGACCCACAGAGCGGGAACTAATGTCACATGACTATTTGGAACGCTCCAAATGGTCACGTGAGTCAACCAAAATTCAGAACATGATTGATCAATCGATCGGCGGTGCTAACAGTAAAGTGATTTCAGTAGTAATCCTAGACTTGAAGTAGAAATGGGACAGTATAGAGGGCTGTACCTGATTTACGAACAAAGGATTTGCCCAGCTGTATGCAGTATGGGAATAGAATCGGAAAAACATTTTCTTATCCAGTGCCCACTTTATGACACCAACAGAAAAGAATTAGCAGAAGTTATTGAAAAAAATACTAATATTAATATAAACAAAATGAACACTGATAATCTCTTTTTATTTTTGATTTTGGGGGGGGGGGGCTCCTATATATAAGAGGACGGGGATGCTCGTCGGAAATTTTGAAAATAACCCCTAAAAGGAACCTGAGTGGGAGTGGGCAACAATTCATTTCTACCCCTAAAAGGTACCAATTCAAAAACAATAATAAAGAATTAAAGTAATGAAACACTTTGTTATTGATGTGCTTTGAAGATTCAATTCAGATCATCGAAATCGTCCCCTTCATGCTTATTTTAGGTAGTTTATTTACCCCAAAACAGTCCCTTAAAGGTACCAGCTATGTCTCTGGTAGTCCACTTAAGTCTGAGACACCCTAAAAGGTACCAGATTGTAGATTTTGACCCCTAAAAGGTACGACGAGCATCCCCGTCCATTTACGATCGGAGTCCCCCCCCCCCCCGGGGTCTTATAGCAACTTCCATCTGAAGACTAAGTCCTTCAATTCCTCTGAGGTCAAGTTTGAAGAGTACCTGAAAAAATATTGAAAAATTGGCATTAATATTAAAAAGACAAGTTTCAATAGCTGAAAGTGACAAGGCTCTACTTTTTGATGTTATTGAATGATTTCACTTTGAGCAAAAAACTAATACTGCAAAATATAGTCTAAAAAATGATAATATTATTAGATGTACTTGCATGAGCACATCTTAACAAGTTTAAATGATATTTTGTTGTGTTAGGGACTGTTCAGGAATTAGCAGGGAGAGGGAGGGAGGGAAGGGTGGGTATTTTGCCGAATTAATGGCTGTATATTGATACACCCCACCCAGCAATAGACTACTTCCATGATACAGAGGCCATCTTGAACTTTATTGCTTCAAAGACATTGGATGCCCAGGGGACAAAAACATATTAATTTGCCCCCTGGGTATCCCATAATGTTTTTTGAAACTATAGAATTTAAGATAGCGGCCATATTGTTGAAAGTAGTTTATTGGAAATGAAATTCTGTGACCATCTCCTGAGATTTGGCCTAAAATAGAACTGACCATTTTTTCATGACCCTCCTTTTTGAAGGGCTCAAAAAGTTTTGCCCCTCCCACACTTTACACCCACCCTCCCTCCTGCTAATTCCTGATGAGTCCCTTACAATAAGCAATAGAATAGTTACAACATCCTACATGTTAGGCCTGTTCCTCACTAGTGGCATAAGCATAAGCATAAAACCAATGTCCTCACTGGGAAATATACTGACATAAGCATAAGTATAAGAAGAATGGAAGGTTTTGGTATTCTTAATATGCTTCTTATGCTTATGTTGCTGGTGAGGACCTGGCCTTATATGTACACTTCAGCATACAGTAATAAATACCGTTCGCAATCAAAAACAGTTTGTGTGATAGTTGCGTTTCCTAAAAAAACTGGTCAAAAATCATTTTTTAACTTTGGTGAGCCAAACACCAACAACTCGGAATCCTCTGTGATCACAAAAGCCACATAGCCTTCGTTACAGAGAAATGCAAGTTGTTGATCAGCTTTAAGGGAGCTACCAAACAGAGTATTTCTCTCTGATCAAAAGCCTTTAATGTCAAATGATAAGGAGCAAGGATGGCACAGTTGGTTAGTGCGCGGCCTTCGGTGCGAGAGGTCCCGAGTTCGATCCTCCCAGAGCTCACATCCTTGTTTCGACTTCTTTCCAATCTGTGTAGCTTTGATTAGCTTTAAATACCCTTAAAACGGAGCACTGATGAAGAGAGGGGAGTAAAATGAGCGCACCGTCGACCTCAGGTTTGTCAGTTGAATTACTGTTACGAGTTATCGACGTTAAATATGGTCGCTTTACTTTACTTTACTTTAAATGATAAAAGCTAATTTTAAATACTGGAAGCTTAACTTGGATTGACTTCCAGGTTGTTTGTTGTTGTTGTTAATATGATGCACTGTTCCCCCTTTAGTAGATTTTCAGGAATATAATGAACATTGATATATTTTACCATATAATGAAAGTAATTACATGAATCTCTATCAACTTCAATCCATGTCATTTGTAACTTCAACAAACTGCTTTATTTGGGAGCCTCATTTTTTACTCCCTTCTTTCCATAAGCTTTAATTATTTTGACTTTGGGAAATTAACAGAATACACTGGCTATCTTAGTATCTCTGTGGACACTGCGATATATAACGATATACTTTTCATTTTCCTTTAACTTACCTTGTCGTTTCAGTGCCTAAAAATGAGATCTTGATCGCATAAAACAGCTCCTTTGCAATCAAGCAGACCATATGCATCTGCACCAGCAGTCTTTTCACGAAAGGAAAGCAAAATCTTGACCGTAATCCGCTTCAAAATACAAAGAAGACCCGAAATACTCATGACATCTCGCTGCTCTGACTTGTTCCCGACCTGGCTGGCAGCCACAGCATGCTTTTGTTTGTTTGTTTTGTTTTGTTGTCAACTTTTTTGATTTTTTGTGTTGCTCCGAGAGCTCTTTACACTACAACAGCAAGCGGCGACTGAAGCGAATTTTTGATTTTGGACCATCATGCTTCGCGGACCGTGTCCAAACCCCCCTGTATCCCGTGAGTAAAGAAAATCAAAATGGCGGAGCATTTTGCCGAACTAACTGAGGACGAAATAAAATCTTTACTAGAAAACAAAACTCCAAAAAAATACAACAAAAAAAGTAACAAAGTTTGGAATGAAAGTATTTGATGGTAAGAAGTACATTTTTTTAATTTTTCAATGATTTTCACCCAAAATCTACAGTGTCTCTGTCGCTATTTGCCGGTTTGTTTACAGTCCTCATGCCGGCTAATTGTAAACACTTTTTGTGACTTTTTGTGACCTTTTTTATTGTAGACTGGTTCCAGAGCTCAAATAAATTTGACAAATATATCACTGAGATGTCCAAAACTGAGTTAAATAGCTGCTTGAAACTATTTTATGCCTGATTACTGTTTCATGCGATTTGTCACGTCCTCGAAAACCAGAATTAATCTTTAAAGTCCCTATGACGCATATTTTTTTATTTTCAAACTCATTTCTTTTCTGGGAATATAGTTAAGATCTTTTTATCCCATTTTGGAATACTCTATATTTTCGGAGATATAAAAGTTTCAAATTTCAAAATGCAAATGTGATGACGTCAGGGGAGTCATCATCACCAGCTTCTCATGGATTTTACTAAAAGAGGTCTTCAATTCCACAACCAGATTTTTTACTCAAACACAGGCTTTACCAACGGAAATAAATTCCAAATGAAAAAATAAGAGTATTTCAAGTCATCTTGGTTTTGTATAATAAATGATGACTCCCCTGACGTCATCAAATTAGCATTTTGAAATTTGAAACCTTTATATCTCAAAAAATATGGAGTGTTCAAAAGCAAGACAAAAAGACCTCAACTATATTCCCAGAAAAGAAATGAGTTTGAAAATAAAAAAATATGCGTCATAGGGACTTTAACAATTATTTTTCCATTAATATTTTTTAAACTTGAAAATAATGAAAATTCGATATTTTCACAATCCAGTGAGGTGGATATAATAAAACAATTATTCACTCAATCTCGTCGTACATGGCTTAATAAGCTATGAGCTACATGTACGACTCGATATCGTGGAATAATTGTTAAATGTACTTTTAGTATACAGTGCCAAATAAAACGTTTTGTTGGTGGTGGTGGCATGGTGGTGGTGCATTACGCTGGGCCCTGTGAATGGCCCTACAAATACAAATCACTATCAAGTACCGTACAAAACCACAAGATCCGAAAAATGCACTTTTAAATAAGAATAAAAACGAAATTCAGCCTGATAAACTAGTGAATATTCAAGTCAGTCATGGCGACGGCATTTTCCCGCGTTTCCATCACAGGAGGCCCAATCTCATATTACAATATTAAACGATTACTAGTTATAATAAGAATTTATAAGGCTTTGTATGGGAGATTGGTCTTTCTTCTATAACTCTGTGAAAAATGAATAAAATAAACTCTAACCTTCATGGCATGTTCTTTGTGTTTTTATTGTTCTCTGGTAGCAGTTTCAGGCTGACTTTGATGGATTTTAGCTCAAGACCAATCTCCCATACAAAGCCTTATAAATTCTGTAATATGAGATTGGGCCTCCTGTGTTTGCATCGAAGTAGATTGTTTACTCAGTAGAGAGGTCTACCGTAACAGAATAACAGAATTATTGACAATAATATGACAAGGATACGTTATAGTCACTTACTTACCTTCATTTTCAATAAAATATGGCAACTAACCTTCTCAAAGTTCAGCTTTATACCCTCTTCAAACCTTTATATCACACACATGCAAAGGCGCCAGTTACGAGTTCCATGAGGCCCGCAATGCACTGCCAAAGTCATACACAGGAAGCCCAATTACCGGTTTAATTTGGACCTGTCAAAAAGAGAAGAAAGAAAAAGAGGAACGGAAAGGAAGGAATGTCATCCAATATTGAATCACTACTTGTCTTAGCCGTATGATATCTGGTGTAACATAGGAAAAAGTGTTTTTTTAGCCCTCAAGTATGACTAAACAGCGGCTAAAAAACACTTGTGATATCTTGTGATATCTTACGATAGCAGAATGATGGCTAAATAGTATTACGATGACTATCCTTTACTCTAACTTGGTGCTCTTATTTTATCTATTTGAATGTATATTTATTCATTCATTCATTCATTCATTCATTCATCCATTCATTTAATTTTTCATCCATTCATTCATTCATTCATTCATTCATTTATTTATTTATTTATTTATTTATTCATTTATTTATTCATTTATTTATTTATTTATTTATTCATTTATTTATTCATTTATTTATTTATTTATTTATTTATTTATTTATTTATTTATTTATTTATTTATTCATCTTTTTATTTATTTATTTGTTCATTCATTTATTTATTTATTTGTCTAATTCTTTTTATTTCTTTTCGTCTTGAGAAGTCACGTGACTGTGAATAACAGAATTAGCCAATCACTAGACGAATTGACAAGATTCATGAAGGGCTGCCGAACTTTTGCTCCAATGTCGACCAAAACATAAGATTTCCTCTGCGAAAAAAGGCTCAGAAAGCCTTAGATGTTCGGCTTGCATAAGCTTAAGATGACGAACAATGGCTTTGGAACTGCTAGTCTTGTTCACATTGATATTCATGCCAGTAAGTGTAGGTTAAAAAAAGTCTTGTCGGTTTTGTGTTGGAACGAGCTTCACAACAGAACTAGACCGTCAAACAGACAAATGATAAACAAGAATATATTTTCCCCTTTAAGTAATCGATCCTTGTGTTTATTTCAGCCAACTTGACAGAAGCTCAAGATGAAAAAGTTGGCATTGAAAACTTTGAGCTTTTGAAAGTCCTTGGAACCGGAGGTAGGTTTGTTTGCAAGATGGATTCATGAAGTTGTACGTGTTGTACATTACCTTTCGTCGACTTAATTGTATTTCGTTGTCTCTTCACTTCTCTTTATCAATTTCTCATCAAGCTTATGGCAAGGTGTTTCTTGTTCGCAAGCGAGGAGGCCATTATTCTGGTCGACTTTTTGCTATGAAAGTTTTGAAGAAAGCAACTATCGTGCAGAAAGCGAAAACTGCCGAACATACAAGAACAGAACGACAAGTACTAGAAGCAGTGAGAAGATGTCCTTTCTTAGTGACTTTGCACTGGGCTTTTCAAACAGAAGCCAAGCTCCATCTTATCATGGGTAAACTATTTTTAATGATTCATATTTTTCTCGCTAAAAAACAAAATTAGGCTGTCTTGTCTTTGCTTTTCTTAATTTCGTGTTGTGAAATAATATATGTCTGCATGTTGAGATGCAAGGCAAACTGACAATTCAAGAAAATCTCACGTAGATTAACGACGTCTTTTATTAGTAATGCCAGTTTATTATGGTTTATTTTCTTTTAGACTACGTGAACGGTGGTGAACTCTTTACTCATTTATACCAAAGAGAGAAATTTAGCGAGGATGAAGTAAGAATTTACATTGGTGAAATAGTAGTTGCTCTGGAACATCTACATAGGGTACGTAATTCACAGTTTTCTTCTATCACGTTTTACATAAGCGATGCCCTTATTTTGTAGGCGATTTTGCTCTGTTTTGTTTTCTGTGACCTAAGGAAAAAGAGCGTTAATAGTGGCTATTAACAATATCGTGATATTTCTACGTAATCAGGGGTTGTAATTTATTTCTCGTTTGTGTTTTTAGCTCGGAATCATTTACAGAGATATCAAGCTAGAAAATATATTATTGGATTCAGAAGGACATGCTGTTTTGACGGATTTTGGCCTAAGTAAAGAATTCTCAGCTCCTAACTCAGTAAGTACTTTGAACTATAAACTTTATGCTGAAAAAGCCCAATTGTTATTGTCTATAAAATAATGGATTAATTTAAAAAGAAAAAAGAAAATGCATGGACAAAACATTTTAGAAAAATGAAAACAACTGAGTAGATGCATTTGTATTGATATGGTCATGATTGAATTAATTTCTGGAAGAGAAAGAAAAGGAGAGAAAATGCAAAAGAAAATGAAGGAAGAGAAAAAAGGAAAATTGTGAAGATGAGAATGAAACTAAATGTGAATAAAAGAAAAACAAACAAATGACAATGCAAAGCATAAATTACATGTATATATTACACATATAAGTACGTACAGCACAGTACCTACAGTTACCATCCACACATACTCCATTGATCGAAAGTGAAATTCTTTGCACATAGAAAGTGGTTATGAGAAAAATGCACCATTTGACATATCATAGACAGACATGTTTATTGAAGTAACAACATTTGTCGAAGTAACGATATTTGTTATTTATGTGATCATCTGGGTGGATGTAGCCCTGAGAAGGACTGTTTGATGTGACTGACGTTTCATCTTCAGAGTCAAGTGAAGAATAAAGTCAGATAGGTTATATTTATACTGCCACATTATTCAATAGCACAATTACCTTGTTTTGCATAATTGGCAGTATCGGTCTAATTAGTTAAGAGTGTATCAGTGTGTTGGCGGCATGAGTGTCGGTTTTGCTTTTGTTTACAAGCCTACTGTATGGCCTGTTGTACAACCTATTGTATGACAGCAGTAATTTGATTAAGCAGTTTAGTGGTTCACGTTCGAACTTAGTAAACCAACTTTCAAGTACTAAACTGACAAATAAAAGCAAAACTGACACTCACACCGCTATGCGATACACTCTAATTAGACAGATACCACCAATTATGCAGCACTAGATAATTGTTGTACTGTATAACGTGGCAGAATAAGTATGACCTATCTGACTATATTCACTTGACTCACTTGCCTCTGAAGATGACTTCCGCTCAGGTTGTCGAAACGTCAGTCACACCAAACAGTCCTTCTCAGGACTACAATCCACCCGGATGATCAAACAAATATTGTTGCCTCGATAAATATGTATCCACCTGGGTTCAGACATTTCTTAGTTTACAATCTTAGTCACATCAGTTTGAAAGGTTTTGTTCTCATTTCACTGGAATCACAAAAGTTAGTATTGGTGTTATGCTGAATTTAGAGATATCAATCTCTCTATCTCTATCAATCTCTATTTTCAAACAAGAGTGGCATTTGGGTGTTACAAACTGGATCAAAGTATTTTGTAGACTATGGTCATAGTATTTAGCTCTAGGTAATGCATCATTTAGAAAATGGTTACCAACCAATGATCTTGCTTGTTCTTGCTCCTCTATCTCCAACTGACCCCCCCCCCCCCCCCCCCCTCACCCCCCACCCCACACACACACTACTTTCCATGAAAACCTTTGGCTTTTGTCATTAAGAGCACAACCAGGTCTCTGCTATTCTCACTTACGCACATCGCAGTGAGACCACAGATATTGAGTTTCTGTTGTTCAGTAAATGGAATGACCATTTTGCGTTTATTTTTATGTTCACCTGCACAGCAACCTTCATTTGATTTTTGCACATTTACTAATTTTGTGCAGTCCTCATATAAATGGGAGGGGGAAGAGAGGCTCACTTTCTTAAACCTCCAAACCCATGTAACTATACAAATTCAAATATTACTTAAGCTTTTTGTTTTGTTTTGTTTCAGGGAGAAAGGGCTTACTCCTTTTGTGGCACCATAGAATATATGGCACCTGAAGTTGTCAAAGGAGGAAGCAGAGGTCATGATAATGTAAGTCAATATGTCAAGACAATTTGATGCTTACAAAATTGTATAATTTTCATTAAAGAACAACTGTTGGTTATTTCAGGTTGTTGATTGGTGGAGTCTTGGTGTGTTAATGTATGAGTTATTAACAGGTGCCTCACCATTCACTGTAGATGGAGAGAAGAACAACCAATCCGAGATTTCAAAGTAAGATAATCTGAGCTATATATTGCACAGTAGAACAGATACACAAGAACAATTTTACAGAAATGTAATGTTGTACTAGATAAGTTTTTATACATGTATGACGGTGAAAACAGCTCAGTCACTGCGCAATCACAAAAATTGTTCAAATGTTTTGATAGACATGACATAAACATCACAACGTACATGTTCATTTCACTTTCATTTAACAACTACTGTTGCATGAGAGATATGAAGAGGTTCACTCAAATTAACCTTGCATAAACCTTTATTTCAAATTGCTGAACATTGGCCTTTTGGAGATTTGCCAAAGATTTTTCAGATGTTCTCCATTTTTGAACATACATGTATGCATTAGAAATTTATGTCTATGTTAAGGGAATTGAATTTATATAAGTTACCCATGCAGTGTCAAAATGTCTGGTCTCCACACCCCTAATAAGCCAGTTCGGAGTTTAAGAATCGTTTCTTATGCGCATGCGATTTTATCCCGAATTTCTCACCTTCTTTTGTTTAAAACTTCTTTTGTTTTTAATCAAACAAAAGAAGGTGAGACATTCGGGATAAAATCGCATGCGCATAAGAAACGATTCTTAAACTCCGAACTGGCTTATAGGACAAATGTTCCAAGTACATATGACTTGCCACTCACACTCGTGATAGAGGACTTAATATTAATAATATTTGAAAGCATTAACTGTAAAATACTCCTAGTAGAAACACTATGAAAGCATCTTTTCCTCTCTGGTGTCACCCAATTCTTTGTGTTTTCTTTTTTTGTTTTTTTTAGGTAGCATATCTCAATGTCTAAAAGCTTTATGTAACCTCTGTTTAATTATAATCCCATCTATTTTTTTACCAGGAGAATTCTTCACAACAGTGCTCCTATGCCCCATGACTTATCTCCTGAGGCCATTGATCTCATAAAGAAATTACTGCAGAAGGATCCCAAGGTGCGGCTTGGTGCCAAGGGAGCTTATGAAATTAAAAGACATCCATTCTTTAAGGTAAAGTGTATGTAAATTTTTGTTTTTCAATAATTGTATTAACGTTATGTCACTTCTTGTGAAATATCTTATAAATTGCATACTAATTTTAGATTTAAACTTAAAGGATGATAATTTATAGTGTTCATTAAGCAGCTGAACATCTGAATACAAATATTATTTAAACACTATCATGATGATTGGAATAAGTATCAGGTGCTTATTTAATTTTCAGGGGTAAAGAGGGGGCACTTTTTTTGAAAATGGGTGTTTTATTTTATTTTATCATTTGAAAAATACTACATGTCTTTCCAAGAAGAAGAACAAGAACAAGGGTAATCGTGAACAATCTGCACCGTATGGTAAGTGGTCGGTAATTCGGTTCGTCGACCACTTACCGTTACCTTACCGTCACCTTACCGTTACCTTACCGTCACCTTACCATTACCTTGCCGTTACCTTACCAACCACATCAGCTTCCGTATATTTTATTTTAAGAACAAGGATTACTTTTAAAGGTGAAAGTGAGCCACATGCACTGGAACATTTAATATACAATTGATTCTTCAACAATGCCATATTCATGTAGCTCTTGTTATTGGTGAACATTAATTTACTCTACATATAATAGTACCATTAGTCTCATTAGAGGGAAGGAAGGGAGGGGAGGGGTACTACTTGGAAGGGGCCACATATTACTGTAGAAAAGGAGTGCTTGTTTGAAAAGGGATAATATTCAATTCATTATAATGGTATGTACATGTGGTATTGTTAATTTCACAGAATATTAACTGGGATGACCTTGCAGCAAAGAGAATACCAGCACCTTTTAAACCCAGGATAAGAGATGAATTAGATACAAGTAATTTTTCTGAAGAATTCACAGAGCTTGCTCCGCTTTATTCTCCTGCAGCAGTTCCTAAAACTGCAGATAGAGTATTCAAGGTATGTATGACAATTGAAACATCTTGACTGTAACCTGATTGTGCATATACCCTCATTATTTTACATTTCGGGGTTTGTACACCTCCTGGAAATCCTGGATTTTTATTCTCTTCCTGGAAAGTCCTGTTGAAAGTCCTGGATTTTTTAATAAATTTCTGAAGAACTCCTGGAAAACAGAAACGAATAAGTGTAGGTTTACCTCCTGTGTACATAATTATGTTCACATATAAGTTCCATTTGCATTCCTTATCTCAGCCAGTAAAAATCGTTATGCAAATGTGTATTTTGCTTTTAGTGAACTAGTGAAAAACTCAAAACGTCCTGGAAATAATCTGAAAATCCTACTTGAAACTCCTGGATTTATTGACTTTCTGGATGCACAAACCCTGTACATTTGTAATTAGTTCTATACAAATGTGCAATCACATTTTATAGCTGCATTCATGGAGTTGTATTTTTTTTTCAATTTGTTCACCGACAGGGGTATTCCTTTGTGGCTCCTTCCATTATATTTGGTGAAAACGAATTCAATGTGCCTTCAAAAGTCAGCCGTCCAGCACAAGGACTTGTAGATTATGCAGCAATGTTTGAGGTACAAGGAGCAATACTTACAATAAATTAATTGTGGTTATCAAATATTTTCTTGTAGATGCACCAATACTGTTTTTTCTTAAGCATTGACTGAAATATATTGTTGCAATCATATTTTGAAAATTATGTAATGTTATCTTCAAGATCACCAGTATGGACTACCACTTTTAGAGTGCAAAAACTGTTAACTCCCTGACATAGATTTAAAACAATAATTACTGAAATATTATCTATTCCTTGTTGAAATTAATCACACCAAGATTTGATCTTCTTGGAAATACGATTTCTGCTTTGTGGAAAGCAGGGCTCATAATATTTTCAGGATTCATTACATCGTATCTGTTACAAAGGCCAGTTTTCAGTTTTGGGAGTTTTTTATTTTCAGAACTGACAATATTCCACCTGTTGTTTTCCACAGGGTTCCGCCTTTTTTCAAAAATATAGAATTACTAGTAATGTTCTTGGTGATGGTAGTTTTTCCACTTGTAGGTAAGAAGGACAGGTTCTCATGCAAAAATAACTTGGAAAATGATAGCTACCGTCGTTTGCAGCTAAGCATGACTACACTGGGCTCTAAAACATGTTCTAATTGGTTGCCGAAACATTGAAGTTAGTCAACCGGAACCTTCATGTTTGGCGCTGTACGGCGAGTTTTGGTACAGGACAAATAGCGAGTTATCACAGCTCTGTACTCATCATGGAAGCAAGAGTTGGTATTGCAGAGTTTCTAAAAGATATAGACACAGATTTAGTGCAATATGTTAGTTATTTCGTTAAGAAAGGTTTCACTTCGAACAGATCTATGAAGTACGTATTGCTGGAAAGCGACTTTGATTCCTTTGACATTCAAGTTCCTGAAGGACATCGATGATTAATTATGAACTCTGTAGCCAAAATCAGAACTCCAAAGAGGAAATAGTTTCAAGGAAAACTGAATCATCAAATGTTATTTTCCCCAAAGATCTGATATGATCTTTTGGCATTGGATTAACGGTTCCTTGCTGCCGATATTGTTGTACAATTTTTGAAACTGTTGAGGACTGAATTCTCAGCCTTTTTGCAACATCTCTAATTGATGAATTCGCTGCAAGCTCTACGATTTGGTTCCTTAAATCCCAGGAATAGCACTGTCCAAATTGGTTGACAAACATGTTAGGAAACCTTTCAAACAGCCCAGGTCGCACCCAAACATGAATGTTCCGGTTGACCAACTTCAATGTTTCGGCAACCAATTAGAATATGTTTTAGAGCCCAGTGTACATGCATAGCTGCAAATGACGGTATTTAGATGTTGAAGAAATGGTCAACACTCAGCATGTGTCCATTGAGTTATGGATGCACACAGGAGGCTACTTATCACGAGAGTGTAAGAGTCGCCCTCAGCTATGCCTTCGTGCGACTATAGTTTCTCGAGTGCTTAACAGCCGACCAAGTGCATCCATAACTCAGTGGACGCCCAATTGAGTGTTGACCATTTCTTTTATAACACAGCCAAACATAATACACCATACATTTAACTGCAATAAAATATTGACCCTCAAGTTCTCCATACGTGGTACGCGTTTTGAGTCGTTTTGAAAATGTTTAGTGTTTTGCTAAAGCTTTGAAAGTTTTCTTCATCATTGTTCAAACCCCCCAAAAAGGTTTGAAAATGAAAGTGAAAATGAATGAAAAATGAAAAGACAGTTCATATTATAAAAAGGCAAGGAAAGAAAACATTGACGTAAGCGTGTTGTCCATTGAGTTTTGGATGCACACTTGTGCACACTTAAATCATCTAATCAGAGCGACGTGCGTTATTATCATATTAGTTGTGTTATTTAATACATTTTATTTCCAGCATTTATATTGCCAACCTGCTTTTTATCATACATGCCATTGCTCAGCTAGATTTAATATCTTCTCAGTTGCTCCAAGTAACATTAACTCACTAGTTAACTGTTTATCATGTAATACAGTCATGTAATTATTTTCTTTTATTATGGTATTAAAGTTGACATGTTTTGTTTGTGTTTATTTGTTTATCTTGTTCTTATTTACATTGTAGACGGTGTGTTAATCTCAGAACAGGGATGGATTATGCAGTCAAAATTATTAGTAGAAGGTGTGTAACAGTCACTTTATAAAGTTTATATAATAATACTAGAGTTGATGGTGATTTAGTTCACTACTGTTGGTTTAATTTACTATAATTGCTTGTTTCCAGAAAATATCCATACCCCCACCACATAGGGAATTTGTAAATGGACCCCCCTATCCCCTGGAACTCCCATTACCTTTTCTTCCACACAGACTCTGTAATTTTGTTCTTTGTCTGACCTCCATCGATCCCCTCCAAAATTTCCAATTCAAACCCCTCCCCCTAGGTGGGAGTAAGGGGGTGTAATATTTTCTGGAACTATACATTATAATACATGTAGATTATATTGAGGGACTTTATATATACATGTAATTTGTTTTTCTTTAGATGTGACCCCACAAGAGAAATTCAGTCATTAAAATTATGTCAAGGTCACCCAAATATTGTTACATTATATGAAGTTTATCAAGATGATGTAAGTAGAAAACTTGTAGAAAATATAATTTACATTGTTTTGTATGTTATTAGTAATCCAAGGCATGTTTTTTTCTTATATCAGGGTTTCTGCAATATTCTCTGCCTTCGTGAATATGTTAACAAAATACACTGCTTCGTAATAAATTTATGATAATTATCATAATTTATTACGAAGCAGTGTATTTTGTTAACAAATGATAACAAGGTTTATTACTTATAATGCTAACTGTGCATATGATCAAATGTCAAATGTCAAATGTGTAAAAAGCCATGCAGATATGGTGTGGTTTGAAATAATAATATTACTTTGGTTTGAAAATTTTCATTTTTTGCTGCTAATTGTGTTATATTCATTACTATAATCTGGAACAATAAAAAATTAGTAACCATCAAACTCAGGATTGAAAATTTTCAAACCAATTAAAAGTAATTGAAAACCACAACTTACATTGAACTATGGTTTGCTCTAAATTTTGGGCTGCCTGCATGAAAATTAATCTGGAGAATACTTTCAATAATTCTGTTGGCCCACAACAAATTAATTCTCAGACTAAAATTTATTAGCAGTACAATTCATGCTACTGTACATGACTGGAAAAAGCTGTAAACAGTGAAGGAAGTCATTGACAAATGGTGTTTGGTCTTTCCAGTTCCATACATACTTAGTGCTGGAATTACTTTCTGGTGGAGAACTTTTAGAGAAAATCAGGAAAAAGAAAACATTTACTGAGTCTGCTGCAAGTGTTATCATGAAACAACTAGTTCATGCAGTAGAATATATGCATCAAAAGGGTGTTGTCCATCGGGACCTTAAGCCAGAGGTGAGGCAGTTAACTAGTGTTTAAAATGTGCAAGTTAACCCTTTCGCTACTGGGGATTTTTGAGGTTTTTACACGATTTTGAGGTCATAATCGATTTGTGTATTTTTTCGCCTGCTTACTGGAGTAACCATAGAAACTTCTGCTGTTTTGTACTATTGAGGGCTCAAGTTAACCGGTTGAAACCAGTTTGAAGCGGTAGCGTTTTTGGTCGAGTGATGGTGGTGGTTGAAAGTCCAGAAAACTTGGATTTCTGTGAATTTTTGAGCCTTTTTTCGCCTTTGGTTCCTACTGGCTGGGCATCATTAAGCCTGGAAGTAGCAGAGAGCTTACTTGCAGTAAGAATTCGTCAAGGTGTAACACTTCGTAGGCATTTTGGCTCGTCGCTCGACTGGGTGAATTTTGAGTGGCGCCAAGATGAAGTGTGCTTTGAAGCTCGTCCAAGGGGAATTTCTCGGACCTGCCGTGGCATTTTTTGGGAGTTGTGACGATTAAGGAACACAGCAAGCGCGAAATTTGGGCAGAATTCCGAGGGGGCTCGAGACTTTACTAAAAACTATAAAAGATGGATGGAAGGGCTGTGGCTGTCGCGTAGGAGCTGAATTACCCAGAATACATTTAGGTCGTAAAAGTCCAAAAACACGTGCTTGCAAAATGGCCACAATGAATCAGCCACAGCTGTGTCCGTGAAAAGGAAAAGAAGGCCAAAAAGTCCATGAGAACACAAGACTAGGACTGAATTTGGTTGTTAATGCTGTTTAGTGTGCAGGAAAGGATAATTTGTTGAGAAAAATTGAGGTCCAAAATGTGTGATTTTCGAGGATGAAAATTGAGCCCAAAATGGTGATTTTTTCCTTTCCTTGCCTTGAAATGACGAATTTCTGCAGAAATCGCCAGTTGTTTCACAGTTTGATTTTCAAAACTTGACTCATTTACTAGAGTTTACTTTCGTACCAAAGTTGAGTTTGAGTTGTCCTTTTTTAGGAAGAAGTAATTTTTTAGACGAGTAGAATTTTTACGGCCGGTTTCGGGCGCTGTAGGAGCGAAAGGGTTAATATTGTCACAAATACAACTACACTGTAAATGATTAACAGCTACATGTATTTAAATAATGGAATTTGAATGCATTACTTATAGTAGATAAGTGCTTGTCACTCTTTACTAACAAATGCATTATTAATTAAGTTTACTGCAAGGCATCTGTTTGGGCCATTGTGCATGGCTTAAAATGGAGGGCAGGGGAGGGGGCAGGGTGCAGGGGAGGGGGGCCTTTTACAATTTTTTTTTTTTTAATATAGTTGGGCTTTTTCATAAATAGGGATTATTTTGTTAATATATGAAAATGTGGTGTATATATGAGATGACATTAAGTGTCATTTTCTTTTATCTAGAATGTATTATTTGTGAATAATTCTGAAGAAGCAGTTGTAAAACTAGTAGATTTTGGATTTGCCTGTTTAAAACCTGACAACCAACCCATGCAGACACCATGTTTTACTGTCAGCTATGCAGCACCAGAAGTCTTGGACCAAACCGTTGGTCGTACTGGATATGATGAGTCCTGTGACTTATGGAGTTTAGGAGTTATTTTGGTAGGTACATGAAGTATGCAGAGTAACACCTGAATTGATTCCAACTGATTTCTGTAAAAATGTCAGCCATTTGTTGGTGAACATAGCGTGGATTGTTGACACACAAACAACTGTGACTACTAACCATGAGACATCCAATTCTTTGCCATGGCTGTGAGTGGAGACTGACAGATATCCATCATTAATAGCTTTTAAAAAGTTCTTAGACTTTGCAGTTATGTTTTTTTTGTAAACTAACTGAGGTGATCCATACAAGACCTACATGTAGAAATGTATGTTTATTGAATTGATCAGGGAGTGCATATATAATGAATGCACCTGCGTATTTACCATAACACTTGATACTTTTAGTATACCATGCTGTCTGGTCAAGTTCCATTCCAAAGCAGTGGTAGTTGGTATAGATCATCATCTGGTTTTGTAATGCAAAGGATTACCCAGGGTGATATTAGATTTGAAGGTCAACCATGGCAAACTATTTCTTCTCAAGCCAAAGATCTCATTCAAGGTGAATTCATATATTTTTGAGATGACCATAATAATGCTACTTAGATCTCACTTGTAAAGAATTCACACTCACTCACTCACTATCCAGTTTTACGTCGTGTTTCCACTACTGTGGGTGTGACGGTGCATGGCTGTCCTCAGAGCTTTCTTCCACTTCTCCCTATCATTGGCGTCAGTGTTGGCGATGTTCCATGCCTTTAAATCTCCATCCACTGCCTGCTTCCATGTCTTGCGCGGCCTGCCCCTACCAGGGTTACCATCCACTCTCATGTTGGTGATCTTATTAATCCAAGTATTACTTCGCTGTACATGACCAAACCACCTCAGACGCCTTGATCTTATTATGCAGTCAAGGTCACAGATTTTAAGCCTCTCGCGTAAGGCACTAGAACTGACTCTATTTTCGGGTTTGACACCACACATCCATCTCAGCATCGCACGTTCGTTTCTCTCCAGGCGAACTGTGTCAGTTTTCTTTAATGGCCAACATAACATATTCTGTTTGCATCCATATTAAACTGTATAAAGCAATTTTGCATGGCTGTGAAAAAGTCCATGGAGACTGCTGTGTTAGTGTCATGCTAGGTCTTATGCCCTGCCATGCATTGTCTCAGTGACAACACAGATGGCTCAGACTAAAGTTGTACAAAAACTGTTTTACATGTACATTACATGCATATTTGCTTAAATATTGACAAGTGATAATTAAAGATTGTAAGCATAGTCAAACCTGTATTAATGAACACCTCCAGTTAAAGAAGGCATATCCTCAGACAGCAGCCCTTGGTCTCTTCTCCTGACAGACTCAACATTGTTAATCTCCCATATTAAAGTGGACACCAAACAGACACTCTCAATGGTCAGGACTGTAGGTGTCTGCTTACATGAGATTCCAGTGTATTACAAATTAACTTTGTCAATAATACTACTTGCAGGTCTTTTAACTGTGGATCCGCAACAAAGACTAACAATACAACAAGTTCTTCACCATAGCTGGCTGACAGGTGGTTCACAGTTACCTCATACTCCTTTGATGACCCCAGGAATACTTGGAAGAGGGCACAAAAGAACTTATGTAGAATCAGCCCTCAATGTTACATATGATGCATTTAACAAAGCCCAAAGACAAGGGTTTACTTTAATGGATGTAGAAAATGCTCCACTTGCAAAACGACGAAAACTCAAGAAGACAACATCAAGTGATAGTCATTCGACTACCAGTACTTGTAGTGAGCAAAGCAACAGTGGAGGACTGTCTCCTATACAAAATAATAACAGATGACAATAGTTGGTCCTTTGGTGATTTTTAACTTGATTGATCAACTTAAGATATGCCTTGAGAAGGCATTTTTAGGGCAAGACTAAATTAGGAAATACACACATTTTGACAAGGTGACAAGAAAGATATTTTACTGACTTTCATATTGATGTTTGCTCTGTGCATTAGGCTGACAGTAATCATTTTCTATAGACTCAAAATCCACTATAAATTATTCTTCTCCCCAGAATTCCTAAAGAAACTTTTTTAAACCAATGGCAGTAATTTTTCTTGTAAAATGTACATTTTTGGAAAAACAACATATGATTGGCATCCATCTAATGCACAGTGCAAACTACAATGTTGAAATGTTGGTGGTCACACTTCATCAAAAGTTATCTGTGTAGCAACAGATGCTTGAAATAGACGGTCCAACTGAGGAAAGGTGAATAAACAAGATTTTTTTATTGCTTTACTAGCTAGGCATTTTGGATAGTCTTGATGCTGAATTAGTGGATAGCATCCACAGTTCTTATGAAAGGTTTTTAATTCAAGTTATTTTATTTTGTGTGACATCTATCATTGTAATATAAATTGTATTTCACAAAGGTTGTCCCCAACTTAGTGCAAAGCTATTCTCAACAATAAATATATTAAATATAATTATTATTTATAGAGTAGAATTTCATGAGAATGGCTTCTTATAGACATGTACAGCAAAGCCTTGTGGTGAAGAATTTTATTATTTTATGAGCATTTTAGGGTTCGGAATGATGAATGATTGATAATCATTCAATATGTGTGGGACAACCAATACAGTTTATCTTCAATGTATACAATTGAAATGTTGACAAAGTATGCTGAACTGACTGTTGAACAGTACAGTCCCACGTGATTTTATTCTAATATTGAAAAGCTTTTTAATGTGGTAATATTTCCTGTGCTTATTAGTTTTTTTACTTGTATTGTGTATAATTGTACTTTTTATTTTACATTAGTTGCCAATTGGGACCTTGCATTTGCTCAAAACCAAAATGCTATTAAATTCCTGGGTCACTTGTGATGTGATGGCAGCCATGTTAAATGATTCCCAACAAAAGTGTTCTTATAAGCATTACTTGTTCATTCATACAAAATGGCTACCATTCTCCAGGGAAATGGTTGAAATCCAACAATAAATGGCAGAAAATGTTTTGTAATAAACAAAAACTGAATATCTATATCTATATCACAAGCTGACCAGAATAGCAAACTTTATCATTAAAATTACTGGCATGCCATTAAAAATTGGTCCAAACCTGGAATACTGCAAACTTGTCTTGCAGAATAAATTAATTTTGGCTTAATTACAGTAAATGGCTTCTTTTATAGTGAAACTGTTTATGTGTTGTAATCTGTTCTTCCTGTATTTGGTCAGATTTTTGCTTCCAATTCATCAGTCAACCTTGGGGACAAAGCTCATTGATCAGAAAATGATATGCATATAATCGCATTTAGCTCCATCCTCAAGGATGATTGTCATATAAGAAAATCTAAGTAAACTTGAAAAGTGCAGGTCGCAATGCAATGATACATTACACTTGGTAACATTGATCCATGGTATTTAGGTGTTTTAACCTTGTTTAGTGTGAATGATGAATCTCAATACAGTTACAAGGGAAAAGTGTTGTTCACTAGTAATTATCTTGTAGATAGAATGAAATTCTATATATATATATATGAGCTAGTCAATTTGTATAAAATTATTTCATTGATTTAAGAATTAAAATAAGGTGTATTCAATACACGTGTGTTCTACCATTTAGATTGCTTAAAAATCTAGATTTAGGCCATTGGCTATTCCCCACCTTTCCACCATTTTCCCTGCAGGGAAGGGTTGGGGAATGGTCGTGGCTAGATGGGATCCTCACAAACAAGGTTTGGTTAGGTTTTAGGATTAGTATTTGGGAAGACTGTAGAAATAAACACTCACGTACCTTGGGGTTAGGTTTAGGGTTAGTATTAGGGAAGACTTTGTAAAAACAAAGCCCTAAACTAGCCCTAAAACTAACCAAACCTTGTTTGCAAGGATCCCATCTAGACACGACCTTGGGGAATGGCTGTACACACTAAAGGCCATTTTTACCGAGGTAGAAAGAAACCTCCATAATACAGACACTTCTATATAACAGACAGGTCTCTATGTCCCAACAGATCTGCAACCTCCATACATTTCCCTGTAAATGAAACCTCTATAAAATGAACACCTCTATATCACAGACACTTTTCTTCCACCAGTTTGGTGTCCACTTTAGAGGTTCTACTGTACCTCAGTAAAATGAGCTTAATAACGACTAAACGTCTTTTCATCTGGACAACCGTTTTGAGAATGATTGTATATTATTTTAATGTGAACATTATCTATTTGGCATTGTGTCATGGAGACAAGCCAACGTGCTAAGCCAGTTTTCAAGCTTAATTTACTGAGATCTTGTTGACTCACATCGATATCTGTATTGATGTACTTCATTTATGTTACTCATAACTTATTATAGGAGTTTCTTAAAGTATTGATATATGTTGTTATATAGTGTCAGAATTTATTCATTCTTTTTTTTTATATATATACCTCTTTTTATCATTATTTTATTGGGCTTTCACCTAGTTGGAGCTTACTCTGTCGTGACTGTCCCTCACTGAGTTTTTTCCTTGCATTATTAAGTTATTATTCAACCATTTATAATTATCTATCATTATATTATATTATATTTTATGCACTCAGTGGAAGTTGAATAAATAAATAAATAACATGCAGTGCCAACATTTAAGCATGCAACCTAAATAGTACTAAATTATGCCAAAGTCTAGATAAAGAATTCCAGAAGCCTATAGTTTAGACTAAACTGTTGATATAAGAGCATAGAAAGAATCTATTTGCACAATGGAACAGAACTGCATGCCACCCAAATCACAGCTCTCTTGGTTGGCTTTGGAATACTGCATCCACATGAGAGTCTGTGTGTCTTCATAAGCCATTTATAAGCAAAAAGCCACGTCATACGGTGATCTTTAGTCAACTAAATGTGGATTAAGAATAGCACATGGAAAGTACACCAATGCAGTACAGTAGTACTATTACATTTACTTCAGGAAAGCTGGTAAAGCAGGAAATTATAGACATATTTCCCAAGTTTGCATGACCAACGCTGCATTAATACAACAGCCTTCTTTGCAGGCATATCCTGTGGATCATCACTCGGTGCTAAATATTGCATGACAACCTAATGGACATCTACAAAGGGCGCTAACCTAACAATAGATCCCATTCAAGGCTGGGGTTTCAGAATCCATACATTTACTGTATTTTAACTGAAAACCCCAGCCTGCATGACCTTCAAAATCTTTAATGTTTTGGACCTGATTATTAGGGAACAAACTTCCATTCAGTGTACATGCAAGACTGAATTAACTATAGTGACAATTGAATAACGTTCTTGGTTGGTTTTTATAACTGAATTACTGCAATACCATACCATAGAAGTGTTAATCAAATTTGACCAAAATTGGATCATGTCCAGTTTCTTTTGCAAACTTCAGGAAGTCATCAGTAGACACACCAGTGCTTGCAGTGTTGACCATTGGATGAAAGTAGACCATCTCGTGTTTAGACGAATCAGTTAACTCCTCGTCTAAAACAAGTTTAACTTCATTCTTTTTATCATTAAATAAAGAATATGCCGTTGCACATCCTTGACCAACTCCAAGTTTTTCGACCATAAGAGATTCGTCTGCAAATCGAAAACCACCTGGAGCTCCAACCTTCTTTGCTAAATCAGTGAGGTTAATTTCTCTAGTAGCCAATACACAAACAAGCCATAAGCCTTTTTTCTTTTTATCTTTGAGGAATAAGTTCTTGCCTACAGCTCCATTAGCTTCACCCAAATACGGCATCATCGCCTCCACTGTAAAAACCTCGGGATGTTCAATGGTGTGAGTTTTGATGGCAAGCTTTTCGAACAGATCTTCGAGTTCCTTCCTTCCTCCAGCCATCACTGATTAGAATATAAAATATGTACCCAAGAACAAGTATGAACCACGGTATGGTTGGTTTTTGCTTGGAATGAGCGAGTATTAATTGTTACAAATATGCCGGTATAATTACTCGGGCTACCTGTGGTAGCTCGAGTCTAGGTTTACCTTTTCGGTCTATCTATCGTGATCAACGTCGCAAATCGGCAAATTACCCAGAAGCCTTTGGGGTACACTGTTGACCACGAGGCTTCCAGGTTCCTGTGGTCGCGAGAGATTGAGAACAAAATGGCGGACGCTATCAATCGGAATTTTTCAGATTTTTCGAACTATTAGCGGCTTGTACTTCATGGTGGAAACCATATAGGCACCTTACTAATTAACTGTATACTAGTATAATCTCTGTGTACCACTGTGTTCCCTGTATACTAGTGTATTCCCTAATATCTACTGTAATCCCTGTTATCTACTGTAATCCCTGATATCTACTGTAATCACTGTTATCTAGTGTAATTATAAGTAATACCATGACCCTGAGGGATATTAGTGATTAAATGTCCCCGAAGCCGAGGGAGGTTTAGTGGAAGTCCCGAGGCCGTAGGCCGAGGGACTTTTACTAAACCTCCCGAGGCTGAGGGGACATTTAATCACTAATATCCCGAAGAAGTCATGGTATTACTTTGTAATACCATGATCACCGAGGAAATAAACGAAAATATACTTCGCTGTTTGTTCATCCAAAACTTGAAAATATTATACAATTCTTTTACCAATTGTGCGTAACCCTGTTCTCTGGGGACTTTCGGAAATAGATTTCTTTGTTATATACTTACAATGAACAAGTATTTATAGGTTGTTAATCAATTCGAAAGCTAAATTGTTTTTCATAATGCTTTCTTTGCTTCGTCATGCCCATGCGCAAAATAGAATGCATAGATCCCACACGCGTAAGAGTGTGCAGTGGTAAGAGGTATCGGTGCGTTAGAATGTTATAGAGTTTCGGGACAGCGTGCAAAGTTGTCCCGATCGTCCCGATGATTGATATATGAGGGACTGTACCTCATGAATAACATGAGGGACGATTAGTTCTAATCGTCCCTCATTAATTATGGATGAGGGACGATTAGTTCTAATCATCCCTCATTCATAATTAATGAGGGATATTAGAACTAATTTTCCCTCTTTCTATTCATGAGGGAGGGATGTTAGCGATTAAACGTCCCTCCAAAAACAATAGATCCCGAGGTGATCATGGTATTATCTCAGTTATCTGCTGTAATCCCTGTTATCTACTGTAATCCCTGATATCTACTGTAATCCCTGTTATCTACTGTAACCCCTGTTATCTACTGTAACCCCTGTTATCTACTGTAATCCCTGTTATCTACTGTAATCCCTGTTATCTACTGTAATCCCTGTTATCTACTGTAATCCCTGTTATCTACTGTAATCCCTGTTATCTAGTGTAATCCCTGTTATCTACTGTAATCCCTGTTATCTACTGTAATCCCTGTTATCTAGTGTAATCCCTGTTATCTACTGTAATCCCTGTTATCTACTGTAACCCCTGTTATCTACTGTAATCCCTGTTATCTACTGTAATCCCTGTTATCTAGTGTAACCCCTGTTATCTAGTGTAATCCCTGTTATCTACTGTAACCCCTGTTATCTAGTGTAATCCCTGTTATCTACTGTATTCCCTAATATCTACTGTAATCCCTGTTATCTACTGTAATCCCTGATATCTACTGTAATCACTGTTATCTAGTGTAATCTCAGTTATCTGCTGTAATCCCTGTTATCTACTGTAATCCCTGATATCTACTGTAATCCCTGTTATCTACTGTAACCCCTGTTATCTACTGTAACCCCTGTTATCTACTGTAATCCCTGTTATCTACTGTAATCCCTGTTATCTACTGTAATCCCTGTTATCTACTGTAATCCCTGTTATCTACTGTAATCCCTGTTATCTACTGTAATCCCTGTTATCTACTGTAATCCCTGTTATCTAGTGTAATCCCTGTTATCTACTGTAATCCCTGTTATCTACTGTAATCCCTGTTATCTAGTGTAATCCCTGTTATCTACTGTAATCCCTGTTATCTACTGTAACCCCTGTTATCTACTGTAATCCCTGTTATCTACTGTAATCCCTGTTATCTAGTGTAACCCCTGTTATCTAGTGTAATCCCTGTACATGTTATCTACTGTAACCCCTGTTATCTAGTGTAATCCCTGTTATCTACTGTAATCCCTGTTATCTAGTGTAATCCCTGTTATCTAGTGTAATCCCTGTTATCTAGTGTAATCCCTGTTATCTAGTGTAATCCCTGTTATCTACTGTAACCCCTGTTATCTAGTGTAATCCCTGTTATCTACTGTAATCCCTGTTATCTACTGTAATCCCTGTTATCTAGTGTAATCCCTGTTATCTACTGTAACCCCTGTTATCTACTGTAATCCCTGTTATCTACTGTAACCCCTGTTATCTACTGTAACCCCTGTTATCTACTGTAACCCCCGTTATCTACTGTAATCCCTGTTATCTACTGTAATCCCTGTTATCTAGTGTAATCCCTGTTATCTACTGTAACCCCTGTTATCTACTGTAATCCCTGTTATCTAGTGTAATCCCTGTTATCTACTGTAATCCCTGTTATCTACTGTAATCCCTGTTATCTACTGTAACCCCTGTTATCTACTGTAATCCCTGTTATCTACTGTAATCCCTGTTATCTACTGTAATCCCTGTTATCTACTGTAATCCCTGTTATCTACTGTAATCCCTGTTATCTACTGTAGTCCCTGTTATCTACTGTATTCCCTGTTATCTACTATATTCCCTGTTATCTACTGTAACCCCTGATATCTACTGTAATCCCTGTTATCTACTGTAACCCCCGTTATCTACTGTATTCCCTGTTATTTACTGTAATCCCTGATATGAACTGTAACCCCCGTTATCTACTGTAGTCCCTGTTATCTACTGTATTCCCTGTTATCTACTGTAATCCCTGTTATCTACTGTAATCCCTGATGTCTACTGTAATCCCTGTTATCTACTGTATTCCCTGTTATCTACTGTATTCCCTGTTATCTACTGTAATCCCTGTTATCTACTGTAATCCCTGTTATCTACTGTATTCCCTGTTATCTACTGTAATCCCTGATATGAACTGTAACCCCCGTTATCTACTGTAGTCCCTGTTATCTACTGTATTCCCTGTTATCTACTGTAATCCCTGTTATCTACTGTAATCCCTGATGTCTACTGTAACCCCTGTTATCTACTGTATTCCCTGTTATCTACTGTAACCCCTGATATCTACTGTAATCCCTGTTATCTACTGTAATCCCTGTTATCTACTGTATTCCCTGTTATCTACTGTAATCCCTGATATGAACTGTAATCCCTGTTATCTACTGTAACCCCTGTTATCTACTGTAATCCCTGATATCTACTGTAATCCCTGTTATCTACTGTAATCCCTGTTATCTACTGTAATCCCTGTTATCTACTGTAATCCCTGTTATTTACTGTAATCCCTGATATCTACTGTAATCCCTGTTATCTACTGTAATCCCTGTTATCTACTGTAATCACTGTTATCTAGTGTAATCCCTGTTATCTACTGTAACCCCTGTTATCTACTGTAACCCCTGTTATCTACTAGAATCCCTGATATCTACTGTAATCCATGTTATCTACTGTACTCCCTGTTATCTACTGTAATCCCTGTTATCTACAGCAATCTCTGTTATTTGTAATCCCTGTTATCTACTGTAATCCCTGTTATCTACTGTAATCCCTGTTATCTGCTGTAATCCCTGTTATCTACTGTAATCCTTGTTATCTACTGTAACCCCTGATATCTACTGTAATCCCTGATATCTACTGTAATCCCTGTTATCTACTGTAATCCCTGATATCTACTGTAATTCATGTTATCTACTGTACTCCCTGTTATCTACTGTACTCCCTGTTATCTACTGTAATCCCTGTTATCTACTGTAATCCCTGTTATCTACTGTAATCCCTGATATCTACTGTAATCCCTGTTATCTACTGTAACCCCTGTTATCTACTGTAACCCCTGTTATCTACTGTAATCACTGTTATCTACTGTAATCCCTGTTATCTACTGTAACCTCTGATATCTACTGTAATCCCTGTTATCTACTGTAACCCCTGTTATCTACTGTAACCCCTGTTATCTACTGTAATCCCTGTTATCCACTGTAATCCCTGTTATCTACTGTAACCCCTGTTATCTACTGTAATCCCTGATATCTACTGTAATGCCTGTTATCTACTGTAACCCCTGTTATCTACTAGAATCCCTGATATCTACTGTAATCCATGTTATCTACTGTACTCCCTGTTATCTACTGTAATCCCTGATATCTACTGTAATCCATGTTATCTACTGTACTCCCTGTTATCTACTGTAATCCCTGTTATCTGCTGTAATCCCTGTTATCTACTGTAACCCCTGATATCTACTGTAATCCCTGTTATCTACTGTAACCCCTGTTATCTACTGTAATCCCTGATATCTACTGTAATCACTGTGTAATCCCTGTTATCTACTGTAACCCCTGTTATCTACTGTAACCCCTGTTATCTACTGTAACCCCTGTTATCTACTGTAATCCCTGTTATCCACTGTAATCCCTGTTATCTACTGTAACCCCTGTTATCTACTGTAATCCCTGATATCTACTGTAATGCCTGTTATCTACTGTAACCCCTGTTATCTACTAGAATCCCTGATATCTACTGTAATCCATGTTATCTACTGTACTCCCTGTTATCTACTGTAATCCCTGATATCTACTGTAATCCATGTTATCTACTGTAACCCCTGTTATCTACTGTAACCCCTGTTATCTACTGTAATCCCTGTTATCTACTGTAACCCCTGTTATCTACTGTAATCCCTGTTATCCACTGTAATCCCTGTTATCTACTGTAACCCCTGTTATCTACTGTAATCCCTGATATCTACTGTAATGCCTGTTATCTACTGTAACCCCTGTTATCTACTAGAATCCCTGATATCTACTGTAATCCATGTTATCTACTGTACTCCCTGTTATCTACTGTAATCCCTGATATCTACTGTAATCCATGTTATCTACTGTACTCCCTGTTATCTACTGTAATCCCTGTTATCTGCTGTAATCCCTGTTATCTACTGTAACCCCTGATATCTACTGTAATCCCTGTTATCTACTGTAACCCCTGTTATCTACTGTAATCCCTGATATCTACTGTAATCACTGTGTAATCCCTGTTATCTACTGTAACCCCTGTTATCTACTGTAACCCCTGTTATCTACTGTAACCCCTGTTATCTACTGTAATCCCTGTTATCCACTGTAATCCCTGTTATCTACTGTAACCCCTGTTATCTACTGTAATCCCTGATATCTACTGTAATGCCTGTTATCTACTGTAACCCCTGTTATCTACTAGAATCCCTGATATCTACTGTAATCCATGTTATCTACTGTACTCCCTGTTATCTACTGTAATCCCTGATATCTACTGTAATCCATGTTATCTACTGTACTCCCTGTTATCTACTGTAATCCCTGTTATCTGCTGTAATCCCTGTTATCTACTGTAACCCCTGTTATCTACTGTAATCCCTGTTATCTACTGTAACCCCTGTTATCTACTGTAATCCCTGTTATCTACTGTATTCCCTGTTATCTACTGTATTCCCTGTTATCTACTGTATTCCCTGTTATCTACTGTAACCCCTGATATCTACTGTAATCCCTGTTATCTACTGTAACCCCTGTTATCTACTGTAATCCCTGATATCTACTGTAATCACTGTGTAATCCCTGTTATCTACTGTAACCCCTGTTATCTACTGTAATCCCTGTTATCTACTGTAATCCCTGTTATCTACTGTAATCCCTGTTATCTACTGTATTCCCTGTTATCTACTGTAATCCCTGTTATCTACTGTAATCCCTGTTATCTACTGTAATCCCTGTTATCTACTGTAATCCCTGTTATCTACTGTATTCCCTGTTATCTACTGTAATCCCTGTTATCTACTGTATTCCCTGTTATCTACGGTAATCCCTGTTATCTACTGTAATCCCTGTTATCTACTGTAACCCCTGTTATCTACTGTAATCCCTGTTATCTACTGTAATCCCTGTTATCTACTGTAATCCCTGTTATCTACTGTATTCCCTGTTATCTACTGTAATCCCTGTTATCTACTGTATTCCCTGTTATCTACGGTAATCCCTGTTATCTACTGTATTCCCTGTTATCTACTATAATCCCTGTTATCTACAGTAACCCCTGTTATCTACTATAATCCCTGTTATCTACAGTAACCCCTGTTATCTTCCTTAACCCCTGATATGAGCTGTAACCCCCGTTATCTACTGTAATCCCTGATATCTACTGTAATCCCTGTTATCTTCTGTAATCCCTGATATCTACTGTAATCCCAGTTATCTACTGTAATCCCTGTTATCTACTTTAACCCCTGTTATCTACTGTAATCCCTGTTATCTACTGTAACCCTGTTATCTACTGTAATCCCTGATTATCTACTGTAATGCCCTGTTATCTACTGTAACCCCTGTTATCTACTAGTAATCCCTGATATCTACTGTAATCCATGTTATCTACTGTACTCCCTGTTATCTACTGTAATCCCTGATATCTACTGTAATCCATGTTATCTACTGTACTCCCTGTTATCTACTGTAATCCCTGATATCTAGCTGTAATCCATGTTATCTACTGTACTCCCTGATATCTACTGTAATCCCTGTTATCTAGCTGTAATCCCCTGTTATCTACTGTAACCCCTGATATCTACTGTAATCCTTATCTACTGTAACTCCCTGTTATCTACTGTAATCCCCTGATTATCTACTGTAATCACTGTGTAATCCCTGTTATCTACTGTAACCCTGTTATCTACTGTAATCCCTGTTATCTACTGTAACCCTGTTATCTACTGTAATCCCTGTTATCCTACTGTAATCCCTGTTATCTACTGTAACCCCTGTTATCTACTGTAATCCCTGATATCTACTGTAATCCCCTGTTGTAACCCCTGTTATCTACTAGAATCCCTGATATCTACTGTAATCCATGTTATCTACTGTACTCCCTGTTATCTACTGTAATCCCTGATATCTACTGTAATCCATGTTATCTACTGTACTCCCTGTTATCTACTGTAATCCCTGTTATCTGCTGTAATCCCTGTTATCTACTGTAACCCCTGTTATCTACTGTAATCCCTGTTATCTACTGTAACCCCTGTTATCTACTGTAATCCCTGTTATCTACTGTATTCCCTGTTATCTACTGTATTCCCTGTTATCTACTGTATTCCCTGTTATCTACTGTAACCCTGATATCTACTGTAATCCCTGTTATCTACTGTAACCCCTGTTATCTACTGTAATCCCTGTTATCTACTGTACCCCTGTTATCTACTGTGTAAATCCCTGTTATCTACTGTAATCCCCTGTTATCTTACTGTAATCCCTGTTATCTACTGTAATCCCTGTTATCTACTGTAATCCCTGTTATCTACTGTATCCCTGTTATCTACTGTAATTCCCTGTTATCTACTGTAATCCCTGTTATCTACTGTAATCCCTGTTATCTACTGTAATCCCTGTTATCTACTGTAATCCCTGTTATCTACTGTATTCCCTGTTATCTACTGTAATCCCTGTTATCTACTGTAATCCCTGTTATCTACTGTAATCCCTGTTATCTACTGTAATCCCTGTTATCTACTGTAATCCCTGTTATCTACTGTAATCCCTGTTATCTACTGTAATCCCTGTTATCTACTGTAATCCCTGTTATCTACTGTATCCCTGTTATCTACTGTAATCCCTGTTATCTACTGTATTCCCTGTTATCTACTGTAATCCCTGTTATCTACTGTAATCCCCTGTTATCTACTAGTAATCCCTGTTATCTACTAGTAATCCCCTGTTATCTACTTAATCCCCTGTTATCTACTGTACCCCTGTTATCTACTGTAATCCCTGTTATCTACTGTAATCCCTGTTATCTACTGTAATCCCTGTTATCTACTGTAATCCCTGTTATCTACTGTAATCCCTGATATCTACTGTAATCCCAGTTATCTACTGTAATCCCTGTTATCTACTTTAACCCCTGTTATCTACTGTAATCCCTGTTATCTACTGTAACCCCTGTTATCTACTGTAATCCCTGATATCTACTGTAATCCCTGTTATCTACTTTAACCCCTGTTATCTACTGTATTCCCTGTTATCTACTGTAACCCCTGTTATCTACTGTAACCCCTGTTATCTACTGTAATCCCTGTTATCTACTATAATCCCTGTTATCTACAGTAACCCCTGTTATCTTCCTTAACCCCTGATATGAGCTGTAACCCTTGTTATCTACTGTAATCCCTGATATCTACTGTAATCCCTGTTATCTACTGTAATCCCTGATATCTGCTGTAATCCCTGTTATCTACTGTAATCCCTGTTATCTACTTTAACCCGTTATCTACTGTAATCCCAGTTATCTACTTTAACCCGTTATCTACTGTAATCCCAGTTATCTACTGTAACCCCCGTTATCTACTGTAATCACTGTTATCTACTGTAATCCCTGTTATCTTCTGTAATCCCTGATATCTACTGTAATCCCAGTTATCTACTGTAATCCCTGTTATCTACTGTAATCACTGTTATCTACTGTAATCCCTGATATCTACTGCAAGTTATTCGATGGAAATTCACAATGACTGAGAGTTTTGATGAGGTGAAATGTCTTTTCGAATCGCTAGCAAAAATTTACGAGGAAAAAACAAGTCGATTTCCGCTATATATGTCGACAATTGTTGCAAATGGCGTCACCAACTTTTAATTGTATTTCCAAATGTGCAGTAAAATTGGATTCATTGTTTCACGCAGTACAAAGACTTACCGAAAAAAACTCAAAACGTTCTGCTCACTATAGGGAAATGAGTAGAGACTACTCCTTAGTTTTCAGAGAGCAAAATGACCAGGGTGAGCAAAGGCGTCAACCCACGCCAAATGCACAAACACTTATTGCTAACCTTAACAGGTTTATGGAAAAGTGGAAAAACATGAGGAATGCTGGCGAAAGTTTACCTTTGAGCAAAAATATTATAAAAGAGTTGAAGAACATCGAAGTTCAGATGAAAAAAGGATGTATATCCATGATTCCTCCAGGATGTGGAACTATTAGAAATGAAAGGCTTCACAGGGATCTAAAAAAGATTGCGATGAAAAACAGAATAGGTGTCGATCTCGCAAAAGCGCGGATGGAAAAAATAATCTATAACGAGAATAGAAAAAAAGGTTTAAACATACCTTCAATTGAAGAACTAGTTATCGAAGAACTGAAATCAGATTCTCACTCAGCTTTAAAACGGCCCAAAAAATGTGAAAAACGAGAAAGAACCAAAATAACATTGAAAGAATTGACGTCTTCGCATATAGCACATTTGCAGTCGGAAATAGTTATGATCATCAACGAGATTGCCAACCAAAGTCGGAAGATTTTGAGAGCCCTTTCTCGTCACAAGTAGAACTGTTAAGTATCATACGCGATGATCTTCAACGGCTAAAGCTGGCTGTTATTCTAAAAGGCAAATTAGGAACTAAAGTTTTTAATTACAGAGACCTACCCATTTTCACGCGTCCTCAAAGTGTAGCCAATGAGTGCAATCTAGAAAGTTATCAACAGAGAGCAGAGGAGGAACGCACACCTTCCCGAGATGCATTGCAAAATGAAGTATATTATCATTTTTTTCGCACATTCATCATTGTGTTGAAGTCACCGAAGCGAGAGCATCGATAGCGATGTAGGAAAGCTAGTTCTTTCGAATTTGTCGTCTATTGCTTGTGAAAAACGAAACTCACTTATGGTGTAGCTTGAAGTATCAATTCATTGTCATAAAAATAATTAATGTTAAGATAAATACGCTGGATGAAGCGACGCTTTATGTTGAATCCTGTGATTGAACTGCGTGGTCCAAGTTCGTGAGCAGTTAATTCTCGAAATATGTGATACAACATGTAAAATAAAGTTAAACTTGTAAAACTAAATCTTTAATTAATTCTGGATTGCTAGCCATTAATTCAAGAACAAACTTCAATGAAACTTTAGAGTGAGAATATAAATAACACCGAAGCAAGGATCGGATAACGCCAAAGGTCACGGACTAAAATTAGTTTATTTCCCGAGCGTTATAGTCGTTATGCTCTAAGAACATGTCGTATTTTTATCATTACGCCTTTCATATGATGCCTGAATTACTCTCACAATCCAAAGAGCAAAGTGTTATTTTACTATGATGCATATTGACGCGATTTTAAACCCAGACACTGAGCCAGTGGTTTATCAGCAACGGCTACACGCTGCTTGTGTTTGACGTCAAAACATCCCGCATAAATTCTAAAATTTCGAATTGAAATCCTGGGTCACTAAGGGTCACTTTGAGACCACAAAAAAGGGGAAGGATCGCTCTATAAGACACTATAATCAGAACCAGTTTATATTGATTCGTTTTAAAGAAAGCGATGTTTGAATATTGGGTATTTTCTTCAGGCCCCAATGTACTTCAAGTTCAAATCTAAATTACAAACCTTTAGAAATGTCAAAATTAGCTAAATTTGTAATAGTTTGAAAGCTCTTTTACCACTTCTTCTTATTTGTAAAGGAATTCATTTCTGCATCTCAATACAATGACCAAAAATTAGCTCCGTTTCCACCATAAATTTTGTACAAACCCTTACAAATCCACGTTTCAAAGGCGCAATGTATCTTGGGAAGGTGTGCGCTCAGACCTGCCTCAAATCGACATTGATACAAGAATTCAAAACATAGCATCATCGTGGGGATTTGATGTAAATGTTGTAGAAGGTGACGGAAATTGTCTGTTTACTGCTGTGGCAGCACAACTTGTATCCCTGCTTAGTGATAATGACCCATTATCTGAGTACCTCAAACACATGGGGTTTCGGAGTTCATTTACTGTGGATGAGCTTGCCAGTCACTTAGATGCAAGGCCGTCCAAGAGCTACAAGGCGATCGCACAGAGTTCTACCAAAGCTTCCTGCCAAGTTTTGTTGACATATTGGTTGAAGCCGAACGCTTTAGAGAATCAGGTACATTCTCTGGTCCTGTTGGCGACATCATTCCATTAGCAATCGCGAATACATTGCAAATACCATTGTTCATTCTCAATCCTTTGTACTTGACACCCTTTTTGACAGTTTCTCCAGAGGAGCTACAGCCATCGAACCACTATATCACGTTGGCATATAATCCAACAGGACCAGTTCATTATGATGTACTTGCTCCCACTCTTTCTACCGTATCTATAGTGGAAAAGAAGAAATGCACAACACTAAGCAAAGTGAATCAAGAAACGCTTCGACAGAAAAGCCGCAGAAGCCATGCCGATGTGGTGAAAAAAAGAAGTACGCGTCCAAGCATACACGCACCTACAAAAGTAGATGTCGATGTATTCAAGTAAATGGTGAGTGCACGCGGCCCAATACAGATGTACATGCAGGAAAGTGCCATGAAAACGGCTGTGGTGGTAATGAACTTTTAAGCACTAGTAAAAAGAAAAGAACACCAAGGAAAAGACTATATAACATGAAATTAACAATCAAGCCTAAAAAATCAAAAATTTCCATTGAAGATAAAAGCGAAATGAAAAAGGAGGGGAAAATGAACATGCTAGAATACTTTATATTATATACGCCATTCTTTCCTACACAAAAAACAAAAATGGAATCTTTTGTGATCTAAAAACTTGTAAAGAAATATACATAGCAATTGTTGATTGTATAAACAGCATCACAATTTTAGCCTGTCTCCCTGTCTATAAACACACTTTGACAGTCATACAATCTGAGAAGAAAAGGATAGATTCAAAAATGAACACCGCATAAAACTCGGTGAAAAAAGAACTGAAATCCTTCAGTGTTATGGTTAGTAATATTTCATTATTGTTTTGTATCATATCATATCAAGGAAATAAAATCTTGTCGTTAATTAGAGCTAATGTTCTTCATGTTTGAAATGTATATAAAATAATATATGAATAAAGTGTAGAATGATCAGATGAATCTAGTTAAGAATACAGTAAATACACTAGAATACAGCGAATATACCGCTAGTCAGCGAATACACTATAGAATACGGTGAATACACTGGAATTATACAGTGCACTAGAATACAGTGAATACACTAGCTAGAATACAGCGAATAAAGCTAGTAAAATACAGCGAATACACTAGAATACAGTGAATATACAGTAGAATACAGTGAATAAACTAGAATACAATGAACATCGTAGAATAAGGTGTACTCTAAAATGTACTCATGATTTCTTGACTGTATAGTCAATTGGCATATTATTAAGCCCAAAAGAGCATAAATAATATAAGAGAGGGAAACTTGTTAATGGGGAGAGCGGCGTGATGATTCCCATCTGTGCTATTTTTAGTAACCAGATGCAGTTTTAGTGCAGATTTGAGTTTTCAAAAAGGGTGTTAAAAACAAAGTTTTCTTAGTTCTACTTTGTTCATATTATCTAGTATCAAAAGTGTGTACTTTCTAATTCACCTTCCCGGAGTTTCCCAGAATTCGATCATTACGATTCAGCGCGCGCAAGCGAGGTCAGGGGACAAAATTATATTAAAGCAAGTCTTAGATACACTGGGAAAATTCGCCAAAAAACGAGTATTGTACCTATAAACTCCGATAACAATTCATAAGAATGGTTTTGAAGAAATTCTCTAAAGTTCCTACTACTTCTGTTATGTCATAATCAACGTTTTTCTCATATAAATGCAAGAGTTCCCGATAAATGCAATCATTTCTTAATATTTTTGTCCCCTGACCTCGCTTGCGCGCGCAAATCATAAAAAATTCTGGAAAACTCCGGGAAGGTGAATGACAAAGTAGTGATTTTGATGGAAAAGAAGACAAAAACGTAGAGGATTTTGTTCGCTTTTTGAAAGACATTTTAGCGAATATGTGCGCGCTACAAATATAGCTATTTCAAAAATAAGGTTGACGGGACGAATGGCAATCGGCAATTAGTGATTGCAAGACAGAAAGGAAACTTGGGGTAACAGGAATTGCTTCATTTTCATTGATTAAATACCAGAGCAATGCCGGTACCATGCAGTAAAGACCTTATTGGACACAAAGGTCAATAGGCGACTCATATCTCCGCGCTGGATAGCGATCTAATAGCGTGACCACAGTTCCTTTTGGCAAAAAGTAACAGAGATTACAGTAGATAACAGGGATTACAGCAGATAATAAGGATTTCAGAAGATAATAGAGATTACAGCAGATAACTGGGATTACAGTAGATAACAGGGATTATAGTAGATAACAGGGATTACAGTAGATAACAGGGATTACAGTAGATAACAGGCATTACAGTAGATAACAGGGATTACAGTAGATAACGGGGATTACAGTAGATAACAGGGGTTACAGTAGATATCAGGGATTACAGTAGATATCAGGGATTACAGCAGATAACAGGGATTACAGCAGATAACAGGGGTTACAGCAGATAACAGGGGTTACAGCAGACATCAGGGATTACAGTAGATAACAGGGGTTACAATAGATATCAGGGATTACAGTAGATAACAGGGATTACAGTAGATAACAGGGATTACAGTAGATAACAGGGATTACAGTAGATAACAGGGATTACAGTAGATAACAGGGATTACAGTAGATAACGGGGGTTACAGTAGATAACAGGGGTTACAGTAGATAACAGGGATTACAGTAGATAACAGGGGTTACGGCAGATAACAGGGATTACAGTAGATAACAGGGGTTACGGCAGATAACAGGGATTACAGTAGATAACAGGGGTTACAGTAGATAACAGGGATTACAGTAGATAACAGGGATTACAGTAGATAACAGGGATTACAGTAGATAACGGGGATTACAGTAGATAACAGGGGTTACAGTAGATAACAGGGATTACAGTAGATAACAGGGGTTACGGCAGATAACAGGGATTACAGTAGATAACAGGGATTACAGTAGATAACAGGGATTACAGTAGATAACAGGGATTACAGTAGATAACAGGGGTTACGGCAGATAACAGGGATTACAGTAGATAACAGGGATTACAGTAGATAACAGGGATTACAGTAGATAACAGGGATTACAGTAGATAACAGGGATTACAGTAGATAACAGGGATTACAGTAGATAACAGGGATTACAGTAGATAACGGGGATTACAGTAGATAACAGGGGTTACAGTAGATATCAGGGATTACAGTAGATATCAGGGATTACAGCAGATAACAGGGATTACAGCAGATAACAGGGGTTACAGCAGATAACAGGGGTTACAGCAGACATCAGGGATTACAGTAGATAACAGGGGTTACAATAGATATCAGGGATTACAGTAGATAACAGGGATTACAGTAGATAACAGGGATTACAGTAGATAACAGGGGTTACAGTAGATAACAGGGATTACAGTAGATAACAGGGATTACAGTAGATAACAGGGATTACAGTAGATAACAGGGGTTACAGTAGATATCAGGGATTACAGTAGATATCAGGCCAGGATTACAGCAGATAACAGGGATTACAGCAGATAACAGGGGTTACAGCAGATATCAGGGATTACAGTAGATAACGGGGAATACAGTAGATAACTGAGATTACAGTAGATAACAGGGATTACAGTAGATAACAGGGAATACAGTAGATAACAGGGATTACAGTAGATAACAGGGAGTACAGTAGAAAACAGGGATTACAGTAGATAACAGGGAATACAGTAGATAACAGGGAATACAGTAGATAACAGGGATTACAGTAGATAACAGGGAATACAGTAGATAACGGGGGTTACAGTAGATAACAGGGATTACAGTAGATATCAGGGATTACAGTAGATTACAGGGATTGCAGTTCATATCAGGGGTTACAGTAGATATCAGGGATTACAGTAGATAACAGGGATTACAGTAGATAACGGGGGTTACAGTAGATAACTGGGATTACAGTTCATATCAGGGATTACAGTAGATTACAGGGATTGCAGTTCATATCAGGGGTTACAGTAGATATCAGGGATTACAGTAGATAACAGGAAATACAGTAGATAACGGGGGTTACAGTAGATAACTGGGATTACAGTTCATATCAGGGATTACAGTAGATTACAGGGATTGCAGTTCATATCAGGGGTTACAGTAGATATCAGGGATTACAGTAGATAACAGGGATTACAGTAGATAGCTGGGATTACAGTAGATATCAAGGATTACAGCAGATAACAGGGATTACAGTAGATAACAGGGATTACAGTAGATATCAGGGGTTACAGTAGATAACAGGGGTTACAATAGATATCAGGGATTACAGTAGATATCAGGGATTACAGCAGATAACAGGGATTACAGCAGATATCAGGGATTACAGTAGATATCAGGGATTACAGTAGATAACAGGGATTACCGTAGATAACAGGGATTACAGCAGATAACAGGGATTACAGTAGATAACAGGGGTTACAATAGATATCAGGGATTACAGTAGATATCAGGGATTACAGCAGATAACAGGGATTACAGCAGATATCAGGGATTAAAGTAGATAACGGGGAATACAGTAGATAACTGAGATTACAGTAGATATCAGGGATTACAGTAGATAACAGGGGTTACAATAGATATCAGGGATTACAGTAGATATCAGGGATTACAGCAGATAACAGGGATTACAGCAGATATCAGGGATTACAGTAGATAACGGGGAATACAGTAGATAACTGAGATTACAGCAGATAACAGGGATTACAGTAGATAACAGGGGTTACAATAGATATCAGGGATTACAGTAGATATCAGGGATTACAGCAGATAACAGGGGTTACAGCAGATATCAGGGATTACAGTAGATAACGGGGAATACAGTAGATAACTGAGATTACAGTAGATAACAGGGATTACAGTAGATAACAGGGATTACACTAGATAACAGGGATTACAGTAGATAACAGGGGTTACAGTAGATAACAGGGATTACAGTAGATAACAGGGATTACGGCAGATAACAGGGGTTACAGTAGATAACAGGGGTTACAGTAGATATCAGGGGTTACAGTAGATATCAGGGGTTACAGTAGATAACAGGGATCACAGTAGTTATCAGGGATTACAGTAGATAACAGGGATTACCGTAGATAACAGGGATTACAGTAGATAACAGGGATTACCGTAGATAACAGGGATTACAGTAGATAACAGGGATTACGGCAGATAACAGGGGTTACAGCAGATATCAGGGATTACAGTAGATAACGGGGGTTACAGTAGATAACTGAGATTACAGTAGATAACATGGATTACAGCAGATATCAGGGATTACAGCAGATATCAGGGATTACAGCAGATAACAGGGATTACAGCAGATAACAGGGATTACAGTAGATAACAGGGGTTACAGTAGATAAGTGGGATTACAGTAGATATCAGGGATTACTGTAGATAACGGGGGTTACAGTAGATAACTGGGATTACAGTTCATATCAGGGATTACAGTAGATAACAGGGGATACAGTAGATAACAGGGATGACAGTAGATATCAGGGATTACAGTAGATAACGGGGGTTACAGTTCATATCAGGGACTACAGTAGATAACAGGGGTTACAGTAGATATCAGGGATTACAGTAGATAACAGGGATTACAGTAGATATCAGGGATTACAGTAGATAACGGGGGTTACAGTAGATAACTGGGATTACAGTTCATATCAGGGACTACAGTAGATAACAGGGGTTACAGTAGATAACAGGGATTACAGTAGATAACAGGGAATACAGTAGATAACTGGGGTTACAGTAGATAACAGGGAATACTGTAGATAACAGCTGGGATTACAGTAGATAACGGGGGTTACAGGAGATAACAGGGATTACAGTAGATAACAGGGAATACTGTAGATAACAGGGATTACAGTAGATAACGGGGGTTACAGGAGATAACAGGGATTACAGTAGATAACAGGGGTTACAGTAGATAACAGAGATTACAGTAGATAACAGGGAATACAGTAGATAACAGAGATTACAGTAGATAACAGGGGTTACAGTAGATAACAGGGGTTACAGTAGATAACAGGGATTACAGTAGATAACAGGGATTACAGTAGATAACAGGGATTACACTAGATAACAGGGATTACAGTAGATAACAGGCATTACAGTAGATAACAGGGATTACAGTAGATAACAGGGGTTACAGTAGATAAGAGGGATTACAGTAGATAACAGGGAGTACAGTAGATAACATGGATTACACTAAATATCGGGGATTACAGTAGATAACAAGGATTACAGTAGATAACAGGCATTACAGTAGATAACAGGGATTACAGTAGATAACAGGGGTTACAGTAGATAACAGGGATTACAGTAGATAACAGGGGTTACAGTAGATAACAGGGATTACACTAAATATCGGGGATTACAGTAGATAACAGGGAGTACAGTAGATAACATGGATTACACTAAATATCGGGGATTACAGTAGATAACAAGGATTACAGTAGATAACAGGCATTACAGTAGATAACAGGGATTACAGTAGATAACAGGGATTACAGTAGATAACAGGGAGTACAGTAGATAACATGGATTACACTAAATATCGGGGATTACAGTAGATAACAAGGATTACAGTAGATAACAGGCATTACAGTAGATAACAGGGATTACAGTAGATAACAGGGGTTACAGTAGATAACAGGGATTACAGTAGATAACAGGGGTTACAGTAGATAACAGGGATTACACTAAATATCGGGGATTACAGTAGATAACAGGGAGTACAGTAGATAACATGGATTACACTAAATATCGGGGATTACAGTAGATAACAAGGATTACAGTAGATAACAGGCATTACAGTAGATAACAGGGATTACAGTAGATAACAGGGGTTACAGTAGATAACAGGGATTACAGTAGATAACAGGGGTTACAGTAGATAACAGGGATTACAGTAGATAACAGGGGTTACAGTAGATAACAGGGGTTACAGTAGATAACAGGGATTACAGTAGATAACAGGGATTACAGTAGATAACAGGGATTACAGTAGATAACAGGGATTACACTAGATAACAGGGGTTACAGTAGATAACAGGGATTACAGTAGATAACAGGGATTACAGTAGATAACAGGGGTTACAGTAGATAACAGGGGTTACAGTAGATAACAGGGATTACAGTAGATAACAGGGATTACAGTAGATAACAGGGATTACAGTAGATAACAGGGATTACACTAGATAACAGGGATTACACTAGATAACAGGCATTACAGTAGATAACAGGGATTACAGTAGATAACAGGGGTTACAGTAGATAACAGGGGTTACAGTAGATAACAGGGATTACAGTAGATAACAGGGATTACACTAGATAACAGGGGTTACAGTAGATAACAGGGATTACAGTAGATAACAGGGATTACAGTAGATAACAGGGGTTACAGTAGATAACAGGGATTACAGTAGATAACAGGGGTTACAGTAGATAACAGGGATTACAGTAGATAACAGGGGTTACAGTAGATAACAGGGATTACAGTAGATAACAGGGATTACAGTAGATAACAGGGGTTACAGTAGATAACAGGGATTACAGTAGATAACAGGGGTTACAGTAGATATCAGGGATTACAGTAGATAACAGGGGTTACAGTAGATAACAGGGATTACACTAAATATCGGGGATTACAGTAGATAACAAGGATTACAGTAGATAACAGAAATTAGAGTAGGTAACAGGGAATACAGTAGTATACAAGGATTACAGTAGTATACAGGGAACACAGTGGTACACAGAGATTATACACAGTTAATTAGTAAGGTGCCTATATGTATTCCACCATGAAGTACAAGCCCTATTGGCTTTTAATCTCAAGATACTTTGCTTTTATCGTTAATATCGAATTCAGTGATGACCTTCTTACCAGCTGTTGTAATCAACTTATAATGTATTGATCGTCCAAGAACAGTCGAAACAGATCGATTTGTGGCAGCGAACTTCACTTGAGGACACACATGTAAGACACGGAGATATTGTCTTTAATAGATCAGTAGTTTGTTTAAATTAATAATATTTCACCACTAGAAAGACTAGGAAATTCTTGCCTTTGTGTAATAAGGTGACTAGGGTGTATTCAATAATTAAGCCAGGAAACAGGAATTAGTAAATGGTGCAAAATTACACCAAATAAACAATGGAAAACAAATGATTTTTTATTATTAACTTATAAATATTTAATGCAATCTGTATTTTGTACAATGTCATGATTATATTGAATGCACTTTATTGTCAATCTGCATGCTCAATGTTAAATATAGTGATGGATAATCATGGAAATGATAGTAATGTTTATGAGACCTTATATTAGCAACAATTGAAGAATAATTTTAGAATGTACAAAATGATATTTTCAATCAATGAAAAGTGATACTCAACCACAAATTTGTACAAGCTTTGTGCAACCATATTCACAGAAACAAGATAAAGTGGATTGAATTGAAGATATTACTGTATGTAGTAGTATCAGATTGATGTGCATGGAGGAGCTATATATGGTATCAGTAATGAGCATATATTGTATGACATTACACTTCTTCAAATAAAGCATCAGCAACTGACTACTGCTGTAATCATTGATCTGCTCCATATTAAAAACATGGTAATACATGTATTGAAAAATTGTGTTAAGAAACTGAAATGATTTCATAGAAAGGTAACTGTGGTACTGTACTTCTAGAATCTACCAATGTGACAACAGCAATATCAAAATCATTTTAACTTGGACATCGAAACAGTCTGCCACAGTTTGTAAGTTTTGTTTCCATAAATCAAAGTAAAAAAGTATGGAGTAGAAATTTAAATTGTGTGAGCTATAATGTATTATCTATAGATCATATTGGATCATTTGGTAGGCATTTACAATAAAGCAGACTGTATACTGTATATGTCTGGCATGATAAAAAGACCAGCAGTATATTAATAACCACCATGATGTGGCACAATTATGTACAAACTACTTTCTCCCCAATATAATTTGTGTTCTACTCTGGGAGTACTTGTCATGCATTTTTGCAATCAAAAGACACTGACAAGCCCAAACTGGTTTCCATCAATTTCTGTTCTCCATTTCTCCCCAAGTACTATACACAGGTGTAGCCCGAGTGAACGCCTATTAGGCGTCTAGTTTTTTTCATTCATGCGTGTTCTATTCCATGTGCTCTACTCACCAGGGCGCCTTGCTACTCACCCCTACCCCCAACGTTACATTTACCGTAATGCATTGGTCACGTGCAAGTAAGGAAACATGGCGTGCTTGACTCTGTCCCGAATCTTGATTCCTCGGCGAGCTGCTGTAATTGCATGCAGAGGAGCTTCATCTTTCTTTAAAGGCGATTACACTCCTCCAAGACTGAGCTATGTTTCGCCTGAGAATGACGTGCAGTACGATCATAGCATTAGAGATCCTGAAACGTTTTGGGGTCAACTTGGTGCGACACGTTTACAATGGAGGAAGCCCTTTGATACAGTAATGGACTGCAATATGCACGAAGGAAAACATCAATGGTTTTTAGGTGGACAAATTAACGTTGCAGGTATGTAACTGTACATGTTATATGACTAGCAATAAAAATCGTCCTTACTTGACCAATGATTTTATTACCAAGATAACTAGATTAGTAGTCGTCTGCGTCTGTTGACTTTTTGTTTATTTTGATTGAACCTTGCTCTGATAATTTTACTACAATTGTTTTTGTTTTGAAATACTGGAAATTAGAAAGGCTATCAACACCTAAAGTGTTGCGCGAAATTCTTAAAACTAAATTACTGTATTGTAAATTGATACTATATTGTAGAAGCCAATTAACAGTTACAAAGCCACTTACATGTTGTACAAGGTTTACTTTTAAAAAAGTCACGAAACAAACTCATAGATTACTGAGATTACCTAGTCTATGAAATTTTTCCGTAAATATTATATTGTTATCAATACCAGAAAACTGTGTTGATCGGCATATGAGGTCGAATCCAAATCGTACAGCTCTCATTTGGGAAAAGGACGAACCAGGAGATGTCGAGCATGTTTCATATATGTGAGTCCTAGTTTGTGCATCTATCACCTCATTCATTAATTCTTTCATCCAGCCATCCATTTATTCATTCATTTAATTGTGGTTTCTCGCTTTTCTGATAACTTTTTTCAACATTTATTTGCTATCCCTCCCTTCCTTTCTTTTCTCTCTTTCATTGTTCTTTCTTTCAGTATGGCTTTCTGAAATACAGCACTATCATACTTCTTAAACATCTTCTTAACAAAAGTGATGATCAGTTATATAAAGATATAAATAATTTGTTGTTTCTTAGACAATTATATGAGATGGTAAACAGAATGGCAAATATGTTAAAAAGTCATGGTATTAAGAAAGGAGATATAGTTTGTATCTATATGCCAGTATCTCCATTAGCTGTTGCAGCAATGTTAGCCTGTGCAAGAATAGGAGCACCACACAGGTACAGTATATAGAGGTATCTAGACCGAATTCATATTGTCAATATTTGTTTTACTAGACTGAATGTCTGACAAGACATTTACAAAAAAGACAAGTACTTTTCTCTCTTACAGCTGTATTGTTCAAGGGCGGATCCAGGATTTTTCAAAGGTGGGGGTCACGTGACGTTTACAAACAGGGAACCCAAACGAAAAGGTCTTAAGCCATTGAAACTCGCTGAAAATATGACATTAATTGCTTAGACTAGTGATTTTTTAACACTTTTTATTAGAAACAAAAATATTATATTTACAACTGAATGGGTAGAGGGTTGGCATTGCTTAGTGATATTTCAGTGAATGTTAAAAGTGAGTCTTTTCACAGAAAAAAGTTACTGCTGTCGCAAATTCATGACATATTCATTGATAAACACAGGGGGGTCCTGACCCCCGCGACCCTCCCCCTGGATCCGCCCTTGTTGTTACATAAGAAAGGACATTGTATGGCAAAACTAAATATAGCTGCAAAGTAGACTAAAAGCAGAGGCAGCAAAGCCCTCTGAAAAGTGAGGGGGGGGGGGGGGGGGGGTTCATCCTCAAGTTAAGAGCACACCAATTCCCTGCAGTCTCTTATTCAGTACATTCCCCAAAGCAGAGGTGGCAGAGCCTTCTGCTCCACTGCCTTTGAAAAAGGATTAAAGTTCTATTTCAATGTTTCAATGTTTCAGTGTTGTATTTGCTGGATTTAGTGCTGATGCATTGGCAAGCAGAATAAATGATGGTATTTATGACCTTCATTTTTAAATATTGTTGGTTATTTGACGGATGTCTGGGATAGTGACATGGTTTTGTTAGCTTTTTTAATTTGTTTAGCTACTGTAGGATTGACACATATTTTTAACATATCATAGACATATCCATGACAATATGATTTGTGAAGCTACCTATATTTTATTAGTATGTGACTTTATAGTCCCTATTCTAGAAAAAAGGAATATGAAAATCTCCCATTTTACAAGTTCATTTTGTATGTTGACCAGATAAAAAATAATGAGATCCATGCAAAAACAGTGATTGCTGACCAAATTCCAACTTCTCCTTAAAAAGTTATCAATTCTAAAGGAGAATTCAAGTTTTGATCAGTAGTGACTTTTGTCACAGAAATAGATGTCTTCAAATAGAAGCAATACAGTAAGATAGAAGTTGCAAATCAGAAGCTCAGTAAGTAAATTATTTTTGTTTATGCAGCTCAAGCAGAAACAGTGATAACATCAGATCAGATTCTACGTGGTGGTAAAGTCTCAGAACTAAAGAGAGTTGTAGATGAGGCAGTTTCTAAGAGTCCTGGTGTAAAAAGAGTGTTTGTAATGAAACGTACTGGTGGGGATGTCCCTATGGGAAAACTAGATATTCCTTTAGAAGAGGTAAGTCAAAGTATAAGCAAAGGCAGACAAAAATTATATAAAAAGAAACAAGTGAGAAGATAATGTGCAAGGAACTGCAAAGGATATTTTTGATTGGGGGCTATCATTTTTTCTGAAATGGATGTTGTTCTCTAGAAGAATTAGGGTGCTTTGGGCCAAAAGCCTCCAGAGCTCACCCTCCACAAGGTCCCTGCATGCTGATTAGATATGTCCCTACCATTTATGACAGAAAATAAAATGTGGATGATTTGAAGAAAAATGAAAATTCAAAAAGCTAAGACACAATCACAATCAATTTATTCATCTCTACATTTTCCGCTTATTTTCAGGCTATGTCAGAACATTCAGTAGAATGTGAACCAGAGTCTCTAGAAAGTGAAGACCCTTTGTTTCTGTTATATACATCTGGTAGTACAGGTCAACCCAAGGGTATTCTACACACACAAGCTGGGTATTTACTCTATTCTAACCTTACAATGAAGGTAAATAATTGTATTGTGAAATTTGTCTCATTAGTAAAGATATTCGTCTGTCCTTTGTGACACAGGGAGCCCAAAGAGGGCCCAGCATCTTAGCTAGTGTCATGTTATAACTGCCTTAGAGCAAACTCTGAGATAAAAACCACTTGTGGTGGGTTCCAGAAGGTCAGTAGAACTTCTAACTGGCAGCACAAATGGGACCATGTTCCCTCGTGCCAGCTACACAGGCTACCTGCATGAGAGTTAAGTTGATGTTGGAGCCCATGACCAAAATATAACTTCATCTATAGCCAGAAGAACTGGCCACTCTGGTTTTCCCAGGTGGTGAATCTCTGTAGTTTCATCCTCCTTGATGTGCATTGCCATGCCTATGCCTTGCTGCAGCCATTTGAGGTGTCATTCTTTGGCTCAGGCGTCAATTGACTGCCATTTCTTCTAAGTGTTTATTTTCCCTGGTCATTTCAGTACTGCTTTGACTATCAAGATGGAGACATATTTGGCTGTGTTGCTGATATAGGATGGATCACAGGCCACTCATATGTTGTATATGGACCCTTATCTAATGGGGCTACAAGTGTTCTCTTTGAAAGTACCCCTACATATCCTGACCCTGGACGATACTGGGAAATGGTAGAACGACTTAAGATTAATCAATTTTACGGTTCTCCAACTGCTGTTAGACTGTTGTTAAAGTCAGGTGATTCTTACGTCACCAAGTATGACAGGTCATCATTACGTGTCTTGGGAACTGGTAAGCAATGTTCTCTTCTAGAAGAAGTTAAAAAGAAACTTGGAATTCTTTTCCTTCTAGCAATGGAATTATTTTCGTCAAACGTTTTGACGGATAAAAATAATGGATAAAATAACGTACGAAAATGCGTTCCCCTTGGAAACGCATGCATTTTGACGGATTTCGGCCTCTCGTCCTGCTACTCAGAAACAATCGAAAACGTTCATGATATTCATTGAAAATGCATCGGTTCAAGAATGCTTTGTTAAAGTGGAGACATGAAAACAAAGCGCTTTCTATTCGTTCCCATCCACTTTTTCTTGTTTTGTTTTGTTTGTTGCAAGACCTTTTTTCTGACCGAAAACGCAGTAAAAGCTTCATAAAAACCGCATCAAACAGAGTTCAAGTGGTGCGATTGACCTCAGCGTCTTGTGACTCTCCCCTCCCATTTTCGTATACACTTAAGGCCCGGACACACGGTTCAACGTTTCTTGTAACATTTGCTGAAGCATCGCGCGCAACACAATGTTGCAGCGTGTGTCCACCCATTCCAGTGTTTCGCGAACCGTTTCGCGCAACAGCCGCAGAAGTAGGATCGAGTTCTACTTCTGCAACTGTCCAGAACTAATGCACGCAACATTGCAAGAGACATTTCAGTGGTGGACACACGGTGCAATCTTGTTGCGCGCGGTGTTTCAGCAAATGTTTCGGGAAAAGTTGCACCGTGTGTCCGGGCCTTTAGAGCCGCGTTTCAAATTGGAGAACGCTTTTGAATAAGAACGATCTTTCAAGGCCGGAATGCATCGAAATGTATGCGTTTTTAATTGACAATTGAGCTTAAGCAGGAGACGTTTTTGTCAATAAGGACGCCTCCGCAGTGTGGCGTTCTTCTTCATCCGTTCGCCATCATAGATGATGTGTCCGTCTTCGTTAAGCAGAAGGTCAGTTAAGGGTTTTTCATCTTCCAAGAACAGCAACTTCATCTACAACGGCGAACGGATGAACGAAAACGCGCGTGTGACGTCCGTGTTAACAAAAACGTCTCCTGCTTAAGCCCCCTAATGTATTGAGGACTTGACAACGGCTCCGCAACTTTTGCTACGACATCGCGCAAGAAATGAGGAATCTTGCCGTGTACGATACGTCTGCGCCTTCCGACGCCGCGCTTGATATCGAGTTCAACTGTCGCAAAAGTACAGGGTTCGTGCGGGTCATGGAAAACCTGCAAATTCATGGAATTTCAAGATTTTATTTCAAGGCCTGGAAAGTCATGGAATTTTGATTAAGGTCATGGAAAATGACATGAGAAAAAAATAATAGCTGAATTATGGAATAAGAGATGAAATTCAATTTTTTTAGATGGAAAGTGATCCCAGTTTCATTAGAAGTATCACTAAATTTTGGTATTGGAAAATACGAAATAGTCATAGGGGATAGTCCATGAAAGTCAATGAATTTTGATACTTCAAAATAGTACGAACACTGAAGTAGAATCGTGTTCCACATTTGTGATGTTGCGCACAAAAAACCGCACCTTATGAATGTGATTCTGCAACGTTGCTGGCAACATTCTGAGCTCTCGTTTCTGGAAGCAAGGGCGCGTTGTACATTCAAAAATGATATTATAAAACAGTAGATAATGAATTTTCACTTGTAACGCGACTTTACCAAGGGTGGACGCATGCCAAAGTTACATGCAAAGGCGTGCGTGACGTCACAGCAAATGTCACGCCAGGCCTTTACTGTGGACGGACGATAAGACTAGCGTGGAATTAAGTGATAGTTTACCGAGGGTTCTGAAAATGAATTTAAGAGGACAGGGTCCAAATAATTTAGTCAAACCCGAACAGGCTCCCCCCTAAGCTTTATTCCAGGTCACGCAAGGCCATATATTGTATTTGATATAAAATGTATTGCGTACTAGTTGGAGAACCAATCAACGCCGAAGCTTGGCATTGGTATAACGATGTTGTTGGGGAAAAGCGTTGTACTGTAGTGGACACATGGTGGCAGACAGGTAACCTACCAGACAGTGAGCTACATTTATTTTTTGCTCCTCTTTTGGGGAGACAATCTGGAACATTATCTTGCACAATTTTCTTAAATTTAAGTTCAAGCTCTTTCCACTTGGTGCTACAAAATTTTTGCAACAACATGCAACAACTAAAATATATGTAAAGTTTTTATATAATACGAGCAATGTTTTACTTGCAACACCACAATGTTGCGCGACAAGTTGCATGTATTTCCGCACCTTTAACGAACAGACAATGAGTTCCATTTTCGTTCCAGACAGTTGCATTCGTACGGTAAGAGTTGTATAGCTTGTACAGCGTTCTGCGTCATATTTGTTCACCGCATTTGCCTTGTGAATTCTATTTCACCAGAAACTGGTGGTATTCTAATATCTCCAAGACCATCTGCTTACAAAGAACCTGTCAAACCAGAATTCCCAATGAGGCCATTTTTTGGAGTTGAACCAGTTTTAGTTGATGAAAAGGTTTGTTTCAGTTTCAGGTCTGCGTTATCTGTTTAAATTATAAATTCCACTTTTCCGTGCATCTATATTCTACTAAATGCACAGATGACGTCAAAATGGAGCCGGCAAGAACAAAAAGGCACGCCACGAGACGATGTCCAGTACCACATTCTATACGTCATCTATGCATCTATTACTAAAGCCTGGTTCAAACAAGCGACGTAAGCATAAGTGCAAACAACGTACGCTAAGTATTATATTTATCACATAGATGGGAAAAAACAAGCACTGCTAATGAGAAATAATAATCACTTAAAGTCTGCATAAGTTGTTTGCGCTTCTGCTTGCTTTGTGCGCTTTAAGTCTGGTTTTCACTAGCGACGCAACCACAAGCACAAGCAGCATAATACTTCGTTTTCTTTGAGATAATGGGCGCAAGAACAAAAAGGAGAACTTTTGCTGCTTGTGCTTGTGCTTATGCTTGAGTCAAAGTTAAAACTAGGCTTTAGCGTGAACAATGCGTAAGAGTACAGACGCACGAAAAAATGAAATTTATTTGTTTTATATCTAAGTATTTCAACCAATCAGAACGCGCGTAATGTTCTGTGACGTCATTCGTGCGTCTATATACTGTAATGTCATTGCGTCGGGTCTGTCGCTCGACCAATCAGTGCGCCAGTAATATATCTATTATTTCATGCGAAACATGAATATTTGTGCTCTATATGTGGTTATGTAGGGTAAAGAATTAAAAGGAAATAACGTCAAGGGAGCTTTGTGCTTCCGTTCATCAACACCTGGTATGTGTAGAACCATATATGGTCATCATGAACGATTCCTGGACACATACTACCGACCCTACCCTGGTAAGTCAAGTACTGCTTCACTTCTTTACACTGCTAACATTACCTTACTTATGGTGCGTATATACGTAAAGACGATGCAGGCTCACTAAGTGATATCAAACTCACATGAATTACACCTTGAAAATTGACATCTAACTTGCCTCGCCCTTATATATACACCAAAGAACTCTGTTTGTGTTAAAAACAAAACCAAAGTTTGAAAGTGAATGAAATTATGCACCTACCCACAATCCCTTTTGTTCTAGTCACACGGGTGTTAGACGTCGTTCGACCAACTAGATTTTTTGTTGTTCAGGGTTTTATTTTACTGGTGATGGTGCTTTACGAGACGTAGATGGTCACTACAGGATTACTGGTAGAATGGACGATGTTATTAATGTCAGCGGTAAAAGACTGGGGACAGCGGAAGTAGAAGACGCTATGGTAAGAATAAACATCGCTGAATTAACTTGTGCAGCTACAGCTTACGAAATCAACGTTTCACTCGGCAAATATCTAAACGAGATTAGTTAACCTTCACTTGCAAAAGCGGCGGACGGCAGAGGATCACGTAGCCTGCTTTTTTCGCGCGCGGTGGCGTTGGGCGTTTCAACGCAGCGAGTCATTTCGCGAGTGCCGTAAACGTAAAAAGTCACCTTCGCGTTCCAACGTCAAACGAAGGCGCGAAAAAGCATCCCTCTTTATTTTACTATCTGTCGTTTTTGTACATGAAGCTTAATTTTGATTCTCTATTACAGTAAATAAATTTATTTCGTCAATAAGTCGTTTGATAATTAATAACGAATGACAATACGACAGGAAGGCATATATCCATCATAATTGTTTTGTTCCCTACAGGATAATCACGAAGCTGTGGCTGAGACTGCTGTAGTTGGATTTCCACATCCAATCAAGGGAGAAGGTTGGTTGATATTTGATACTGAAAGCTTAAACCTCTTGCAGTAATTTCCTGTCTAAGGAATAAAACAATAGTTCTCTTCTCCCCCCCCCCCCCCCCCCCCTCCCCTCCCCTCACCCCACCCTGGAAATCACTACAGCTAAGGCCAGGGTCTATTTCACGACAGCCATGTTAATGGTCAAAAGAGCTTTTCGCTCAAGGGAAATGAAACTTTTTGCTATTTAAAACGATTCATGATCCATCACTCTATAGATAGTCGTATGCGTTTCGACCAGTTCCGCCTGTGAAAAGAAATGAGACCTTTGGCATTACGTACAAGTATCCTCATTGTAAGTGTTCCCTTGAGAACTATTTTCGTTATTTCAGGTATTTACGCTTATGCGACTCTTAAAGACGACGCTGATATAAGTCCAGAACAACTACGCGCAGATCTTAAACAAATTGTACGAAGCAAGATCGGTGCATTTGCAGTTCCAGAGATAATTCAGGTAAACATACACAAATCATCTCCGAGAACTATTGCCTTCCTATCCCCCTCTTATACGCCTTGGGTTTCCGAATATGTGTACAAATGTTTTGCAATTGTTTGTAAAAGAATCGCCCATACCTTGCACGCACACTTGGATATAACTGAAAAGCCTTTTATGGTGTAGACAAGTGAGCCGTATACCAGACAAACACCCAAGGTAGAGAAGGGACTATTTGTTGCCGTGTTGTTCCTCCAATAGGAAACTGGATACGTATGTATACAATAAAGAAAATGTTTTCTCTGTAAAATGGCGAGTTTTAACTAAAGATTTTTTGGATGTTTTATCGGCATAGCGTAGAGTCTTGCTATGGTGTGCCAACTATATACCAATAGGTTCTCAGGATTTCAACCACAACTACTTTGAAAAGCGAATGGAGTGGACTTGTTTTGATGTAACATTGATTACGCGCGAATAATTTTATCCAATCGCGCCAACAAAGTTTGGGCAAAGCTTGTAAGTTTTTGCCTTTGTCCCAGTTCTAGGAGAAAATCAACGTCCTCTCGATGGATCAGGACAGCATCTTTCGGGAGGTATAGGGAAAGGGGGACTGGAATGGAAAGGGAGTTTCTATGATTTACGTTCAAGGATTTTGCCAACTATCTCATTTCCCTAATGTTTTCTTTCGTTTTTAACGTACCAGGTAGTACCCGGTCTTCCCAAGACACGTTCAGGCAAAATCATGCGTCGTATACTGCGTAAAGTAGCACAAGACAAACCTGACGAACTGGGGGATGTGTCTACCCTGGCTGATCCTTCAGTAGTAGAGATCATTGTAAAACAACACACACAAGTCATGGATCGTGTTAGAAAGAGCCAGAAATGAATATATCTTAGGATAGACCAGGAGTTAACATATCTTAGGACTTATGGAGCAAGCATTCGTGTGTATTGTTGAAGGACACTATGGCTATCAGTAAATAGAAGCAGTAAATCTTAGACGAAAATGAATATCGAAATTCCTACTAGATAACGAATGATACGATAATTGACCAGATTTCATAAGTGGAAAATGGTAAGGAAGGATCGGAGTTTAGCCTTATCGTTTGAATCCTGATTGGCTGTATTCTTCGTGTACCGTGTATTTTCTACTGATACGAAATATCAACTGCATGCACATATTGTTGTAAAGTGTAAAGATCGTTAGGGTTGTCATTCCAAACTATAGGCTGTCATAAACACAAATAAAATCCTAGTTGTAGTATATTCATTGAAATGAAAATATCAAAGTAAACTAAAACTAGTATGGTGCTGTAGAAGTCCAAAACAAGAGTTGGAAAGGGAAACAAAATTGAACAGCAAATTGAAAGTAACATACAAGCCAACGCCCATTGCTGTTCATCCCTACACAACCAATGGACTGGTGAACTAAAACTACACTGAAAACTGAATTACATGCAAATAAAATATTTTAATACCAAAACGTGGCGTTACATACCTATGCCCCATACATATACTCTATTCGTATACTCTATTCTATTTTTCTATTCGTTGGCGGCGATTTCCCACTCGAACAACGTGAGAAGATCTCCTGAACTGATAAACGGGATCCACAGTGCACCTTGGGTCTTCGAGTCCAGTTTGACTTATGAGCTCTAACAGTTAGGAACGTCAATCTTATTGATGTCCAACTATAAACGATTCTACAAAAGCTTGGGATCATTCGTAACTCTACAAGTCTAAGACTAACTAAAGACAGAATTTACGGTACAACTGGACCTGTCCCTACTAGGTCCATCAATTAGCCATAACAAACTGTCATAAAAAATCTACCTCACGAACTTCCCTTGCCAAATTAACTAGTAAACTACAAAATCACTGAGAATATATAATTACCTAGCAAAGTGTCGCGTAACAAATGTTTTTGCAAATACTAATAGCTATACACTTTGAAACGATAGCAAACTATTATTCTAGACATTTATAAAGCACGATGCAAAGTTGGTTTCCATGACAACAGCTAAGCTGTTTAAGGTCTCTGACCACGGCACGCCCCACTGATAGCCATCTGTATCCTAAAGATAAGACACAAGTCAAATTGAAACAGCGGTACAGTTAATGTCTCCTAGAGAACTTGTGGTGTATGAAAATACTCTCTTGAACTCGACCAAGATAGAGAGTTCATAAGACTACTTCCCAACACAAACTCATATACCCTGGATCACTTTCTTGCTACCTTATGTATATACATGTTACTATCTGCAACCACCGCAGGGGCGGGTTCCTGGATTATCTTCAGGAGAGGGTGCATCATCATATAAATTGGAAACTGCCGAGAGGATATTTTGGAAAAATTATATTGAGAATAAAGGACTTAAAGTCGTCTCAGGAGGGGGGGGGGGTTGGGCACCCCCAGAATCCCTCCTCTAAATCCACCCCTTGCACCACTCTCTATCTCTCAGTCTTTTTGGCTCCTCGGCTTCTCATGAGTGATAAACTGTACCTAACCAGTAACAAATTGATTTTTTGGCTGGACAGAAACCAAAATGGCTTAAAAACATAGGGTTATTAGAGTCATATCTCAAGAAGACATATCTGAAAAAGACATTCCTGGTGTAGCTTTACACCAAAAATAATGAAGAACAAAGCTTTGTACATTTTGGCTGTTCTGTCCAAACAAAAATTCATTTAAGCCCAGCTTCTTTTGTTGTCGTTTTGTTTTACCTTTGCACAGGGATGTTATTTTCACAAAGGTTCGACAGCACATAGACATGACGTAATGCATACTCGTACTGTGAAAAAAAGAGAGAAATCAAAACACAATTTTATTGACTTTTAACGTAGCTACATGTGAAGAACAACAAAAGTTAACATAGCTACGTTCACAATAATCCGGAAATTTGCCAGACCACATCTCATGCTACGGTTGGACCCTCCATCTACACTAAGATAGCTGGGTTTGTTCTCGTTGCTTTTGCTGTTGTTTGTTTCGTTTCGTTTCTTTTTGTGGGTGTGCGTGTGTGCATGTCTAAGAAGAACGAAAAAGCGGTTCATTTTCAAATTAATACTAATTAGTTTTGACATAGCCTTAATAGCAAATAACGTTGACGTGTGTTCCGTTACGTGGAAGTTCTGGTACTTAGATGTACACATGTACACGTTTGTGGATGTAGAATGTATGTAGTGTCATGAAACTATCTTAGATTTACCATACATCAATTCCTACCTCCACAAAATTAAAACACGATGTTTTAAAGGTTTTGATGGCTTTCTTGTAACAATCAAAGTTACGTGGCACTGCAGGCTTGTGCAATACAGTGTAGAGTAGGGCATCACTGTTAGTAGCTAGAGTAGCAATCTTTTTCACTGTCTCTTCTATCTTTAACCTTGTCTAAAAAACAATCCATTGTTCTGTAAATACTAACATAACATCTTCCTCACAAACCAAACACGAGCTTGTAAAAAAAAAAAGATTGTAGGATAGTTCATAACCCCAACCCCACCCTGCCATATCTGAGTTCTTACACAAAGAAAACAAAAATGAAAATCTGAAAAAAGTTCCTAATTTATCACTGGCAGATTTTTTCTTTGGACTACAAGTTTTCTATTGCATAGATCTCTCTATCAGCACAGTGTTCATTATACCTTCAATTCAATGTCCAATTTCAGTTTAATAAGCTTCTTTTTCACAGGGTCTTTTGTTGCTTTTAAACTGTTTTCCAGAATGGCAATGGGTACATCAGGTGCTGGAACTGCATCAAACTAATAACAGACAGATATCTTATCTGAGGGAACTTTAAAGGCATAAATAGCTGCATATGTGAGAAGGGGGAGATATGCAACAATACCACAATTAAGTTACACAGCCCTAGCCTAGCATTGATTACAAACTTACGATGTCAAAATGTCATTTATTCAAATCTGTAGTTTCTTCAGACATGGAGTTTACTAACTAAAACAAAAACGAACGAGTGCGCGCGCCGAAACTGGTCAGCAGTGTGCCTGTCCTGTTATAGACACACTCTAATCAACCAATCAGATGGCGAGATTAGTATCAAGCGTTGCAAAATTGTTAATTCTTATTACTTTATTTGTACTTATTTTCGCGCGTCTTTAAGTTCGCGATTTTCGCGACTGAAAATTGAAGCCACTCTAATAAAAAGCCTCGCGAAATCTACACACACGAAATTTAATACCCTTGGCATAAATAAATAAAAAATGTACAACTTATAATAAACACATAAACGGATTTCCACTTCATTTCATATATCTCATCTTCACCTGAATCACTTTCCTGGACCAAATCTTTGAGAATATCCTTTGTGCAGTCATCAAATTTGCCTCCTTGTAGTTTCTTGTCGACACTGTTTTCACGAAATTTAATGCCTTTCTCATGTTTTCTTATCGAAATCGCGAAATACTGTCTCGCCAAAACCGCGAAATAAAGTACACGCGAAATTAAGTACACGCGAAATTAAGTACGAATATATATATGTATATTTAGGAGCAAGGATGGCACAGTTGGTTAGTGCGCGGCCTTCGGTGCGAGAGGTCCCTAGTTCAATCCCCAGATCTCACATCCTTGTTTCGACTTCTTTCCTTTCCGTGTAGCTTTAATTAGCTTTAAATACCCTTAAAACGGAGCACTGATGGAAAGAGGGGGTTAGAATGAGCGCACCGTCGGCGGCTTCCTGGGAGACTAGCTTATAGCGTTGCTTGTAGCTAAAGGAACTTTCGACGTTAAATACAGAGCTTTAGCTTTAATAAGGTATTTTGAATATTTCTAATAAAGGTCTAAAAGTATTATTATTCACAATTCCAAGGAATCTCACCTTGGATTTGTATATTAGACAGATCTAGAGTAACAAAGCATGTAGAAAACCTTTTTCAGGTGAATGTGGAAAGGCTCCCAGTAAATATCATGACTGACACTGTGGGGGAGGTTAAAGTGTCAACAACAACAACAACAACAGCTATTGTTTGCCAAAGCATGTAGAAAACAACAAGAATGACATAGTAACATAGTTAAACATATTGTACCTCAGGCTCTTGTACATGTGTTTTGGCAGGATTAATGGATATTGTTGGTCTTGTCACTGCCTCAGGATCACCTTGAAAGTTATCCACAGCTTCGTTTTCAAAGCTCTGCAAAATATACGTTTTTAGATGAATTTGAATTCATCAATCACAATCCCCTAGCCATGGCCAATACTGATTCATTTAGTTAGGAAAGATCTGCTTACTTGATTCATATTTTACAAATAGTTTCTAATGAACACTCTCAAAAAACATTCAATCAATATACTCTACTATTAAAGGGGTACTTGGATATATAAAAATTGGAAACGACTTGAAACTTAGTAAAACCTATCTGCACGATTCCCAATAATCACCAAAAGCAACATTTTCTTTACATTCAAACGAAATGAATAGAATTTGCCAAGTATATTAGCACTGATTTACGTTGTGAGTAAATGACGTCATTTATTCAACCCGATTGTTCTTTTAGACTATATCAAAATTTCTCTTTGATAATGAGCTTCAAATGCAAATTTTTGGACAGAGTGTAGCAAGTTATTTAACTACATTCATCTTCAGATAGAAATAATCAGTTTTGAATTTCACCATCGATTTTCTTCCAAGTGGGCCTTTAATGGAGAGAAATGAAAATTTTTGAGGAGAGAGGGAGCAAGCTGGGAAAGAGAGAACAAAATTACAGAGTTTGTATGAAAAAAGTGGAAATTCCAGGTGGTAGGGTGTCCTTTTACAAATTCTCACATGGTAGGGTTTGGATATTTTCTGGAACTACCCAATGTCTAGTCATACATACCAAGTCTCCATACTTCATGACATGGCTAGTATTTGTTTCTATCTTTACAATCTCATACTGCTTGAGCAAAGTTTCAGTTTTCAAATCAGCCTTCAATGCAAATAGAAAGTGGATAGTCACAACAATGAAAAGCACTATAATAGAATAAAACCTTAATATTTGTAAACTCACTGAGTCAGAGTTCTCCATCCATTTCACACTGTATACATCACCCAAGTATGTTTCTAATTGTTTATCTAAGTAACAAGCATACGAGTCTTCACATGGGTTGGCCGCTGTTGTTGCATACACTAAAATTAGATAATAATAGAACCTTATTAATATACAGTTACACTTGTCAACCAACCTCAAATGATCTACAGACTACAGTTAAATCATTTACCTTTGATGTTATTTGGCAGTAATCTATGAAACATTGAACCAGATTCACAGGATTCAATGTAGAAAACCATCTGAAATAACATGAACAACAACTTCATATTAGTTTAAACTTTTAACAAGCCAATCAAAAAACAAGACAAAACATGATTTTTGAAAAATAAGCCAAAGACAATACACTGATACAATACAATACAATACAATACAATACAATACAATACAATACAATACAATACAATACAATACAATACAATACAATGCAATGCAATGCAATGCAATGCAATGCAATGCAATGCAATGCAATGCAATGCAATACATTATTATTCAATTTTCATACACTGTACAAATTCGGATTTTCTGATTGGTCAGTTTAAAATAGTTCGTAAAAACCAGAAACAACTTCAATTTCATTGCACTCTTTATAGACACCAAATGACAGCTGCGATAAATACTATTGTTCTTTAAAGCAAAAGTTATTCACTCATCTGTACAAAATAAACGAAAAATGGCGCAGTCGTTCGCAGTTATTTATTCCATGAGGCAGCTTATGACCAAATATTTGAGAGATGACTGATGGCTAATGTTCTGGTTTCTTCGGCCGAGTCTTTTTCTTTGTCAGTGCTGAAGACCATTCCAAACTGCTAATTGGCCCCGAAGTTTACCGAGTGTCGACTTTTGCCGAAGTTTTGCCGAGCGTGGAGTTCCTGTGGTGGTTACTCACTTACAGCACGATGACATAGTGGCTAGGCCCTCTACGAGGCTCTAGCCACAAAAAGGATGAAAAAGTACAAAGGGCTACTTTACTACACCTAGCGGTAACGACTAGGCGACTAATTTCAGGGCCACCGCCAAGACAAGTACGAGGACGTGAAAACGGCGCTTACCACATATTTCCAACCGAAGAAGAACAAGTGGGCTGAAAGGCACAAGATTAGGAAGCCATTTCAACTACAGAATGAAACTCTGGATACATTTATAGCCGAGTTAAGAGTGCTTAGTCTGTCGTGCGACTATGGAGATGTTTTAGAAGAAAATATACTTGGTCAAGTGATTGAGAAATGCTCGGATGAATACCTACGTGAAAAATTGCTACAGCAGGGCAATAGCCTAACGTTAGAGAAGGCTCAAACGCTAGGGAGAGCCACCGAACATGCAAAGAGGACACATTACTACTTGGAGGTCATAAATCTCATTGTTCGTTGGATAAATCTGATGTGAACCAGATAGAAAAAGCTACTGCTGCACCAAAGGCTAGAACGAGATACTGTTACAGATGTGAAAGCAACGATCATTCAGCAAATGATGAGAAATGTCGAGCTAAAGATGCCGAATGCAGGAAATGCAAAAAGATTTGACAATATGGGAAATGTTGACTGTTCAAGGACTATTAGAGTAAACACGAATGTGCCCCCAAAGGTAGAGTGACAAAGACCAATTCCAGCAACGTTAGAGTCCAAGCTACAAGACGAAATTGAAAGAATGATAAACGAAGATATAAATGAAGAAGCAAGTAGAACATCATGGGTATCACCTGTACACATTGTGTACAAAGAGAACGGTGAGCTGAGAATCTGTGTCGATCTCAGAGAGGCGAATAAGGCTGTCATACGAGAAAGGTTCCCCATTCCTCGGATTCAAGATCTACTGCGTCAACTCATTGGAGCAACAATGTTCTCAACACTGGATTTAAGGAAAGCATATTGGCAAGTACGATTATCAGAAGAATCGAGCTAGAGAGATCACCTCATTTATGGCGGCTGGAAAAGTGTACCAGTTCAAGCTGGAGATTGCCATTTGGACTGACAGCTCCAGAGGCATACCAACGCGTGACGAGCATTGTTTGTGAAGGACTGTCAGGTGTACTTAACCGTATTTCGAGGATGTAGTTGTGTATGGAGCAAGTATTAGATCTTATAGTCGTCGCCTATCCGAAAACAAGAAAAGAGAAATATCAGATGCGCTTTTATCAGCCTGTGGTTTACCAAATGAAGAGCAAACCCATGAAGAATCATATGAAGTAACCGTTGCAATTGGCCCTCAAGATAGTCCAACGTTTGATTTGACTAGTAGTCAATTTGATTTAGCGTTGGATACTGTCGTAAGCTCTCCTCTACCACGATTATCCCTCCCTGGATCGCCAGTAGTCCAAACTTCAGCAAGAAGTACTTTTGACAATCTATATTTTCGAAGTGGGGCATTTTACAATTGTAATATCTCATTCAATTTCAACTCCAACTAGTTACACTGCCCTATTAGTAAAGTTATATTTTATCAGTTTATTAGCATGATTTGTAAGCTTTCATTGGCTTTTTTCAGTCAGGACTATAACTTCTAATACTAGCTTCCGATTTGTGTCCTGAGACTCTCATAATATGTCTTGCTTCAAAGTTACAGTGGTCCAAAACAGTTAAGGCAGTAGCTCTGAGGCTGTGATTTGTGTACTGTGTTGACAATTTGGCAGTTTGGGACAGTTCTTTCATGAAATTCCCAATGGTATTCTTTCCAAGTGGCACTTTGCAATACCATGAGTCATTTTCGCTTGGTGCATCTTTCGGTCGCTGCCACAGAAACTCCAATTCCGGGTGCAGTTTGGAAAGATAAAGCTCAAAGGACTTCACTGCCGCTTGATAAACGTATCGTCTGTTCTGAGAGTCCACAGCAATGGCAAATGAGGTTTTTGTTTGTTCTCTCAAGTTTTCTCGTCCTCTTCTGGCAAGAAAAAACATAACATCAAACATACATTTTTGCTGAAGTCCTTTTGGTATCGTTAGATCAAACGATGAATAGGCTTTTTTCTAAATCTTCTTTTGTCAGTTCAGGATGGTGATTCACTTTGGCAAAACCATTTTTATTTTTTTTTCAATTCAACAACAGAAGCAGAAAACACTTGGTTACACTCGCCAAACTGAGGGTCCTCGATGATGTTGAATTTCCTTTCTTTCCTTTATTTCTCTTCAAAAGTGTGCTGTTCAGCCAGATTTATGAAAACTTTCATCAATTTTTTACCATACATTTACAATACAGTTCTTCAAAGGCAGGCAGTTGCTGAAGACCGTTAAGTTTTGTTTTTCTTTAGCGACTGAAAGTCCACAAGCCTGCGTCCTCTCTGCTGCAGTCTGTCACCTAATTTCACCGAAATTTTTACAAGAAATAAGAAAAGAAAACTCACCAGTTATATAATTATTCAATGTCCACTAGGAGACTCCTTGATGCCAGTGTTTAAGCCAAATAGTTCACACAATTGAAAAATTGTCATAAGCTTAAATGCAACGAGTCACAACGTTGTCCCGCGTAGTCCGGCTCAAAAGGAAATCAAATATCCTGAATTTACTTTCATGTCCCAACGATTCAACCACCACAACACTATTCATTTACTCTCAATGGTGTGTCAGATTGCATCCAGTTCTTCTTCTTTTCCAAAGCAGAATAAGGGCATAAAATCATTCACAAATCCGTTTGAAAGGTAAGGTGGAAAGTTCACTCCAGTACGTGTCTAAATGTTTTTCATCGTTTGGTTTGTCCATTCTTCCCTCTTATGAATAGTTTTTGATCTTTCGCTTTTGCCTACATTGTCTCCTCCACAGGTATAGCAATTACTTGACAAAATGATGGTTTTAGAAGAATTTTTGTCTTGTAAGTTCGTGCAAATGCAGCACACTTCCCACTTCGTGTCCAACTGGTTGTCAAAACAAGTCAGCCAAGTAAAAATACTGAGAAGCCATTCGAATGTTACGCGCGCTTGAAAATGTAAAATGAAGACTGGGATTTTTTCTATTCTCCCGTACAGACCTCCCGCTCGGTTAATAAGACCTAAATACAACTCACTGTTGTCCGCTGAGAGTAGTCGCTAAGGAAGCAGCAAAATTTGTTGACGTTCACGTGATGCGCTCTCGCCCAATCAGAGCACGGAAAAATTGACTTTGACAGTTGGTATATAACAATGACAAATACTGACTAGCTTTATGTTTTAACTTCATCATACGATGATGAATTCTCCTACTGAATTTAAGCACAAACTTTCCTTTATTTTCTTGTTTTTAGCTTTCAAATAACAATACAATTTGGATGACTTAGGAATAGTTGAACGAATACGCGTTTGTAAACAAACTCTCTAACTTTCTGCTCTTGTTCTTCAGACGTTCTAGTTCATAATGATATTCTACTCGGTTCACGATCGCATTTAAATACTCAGCGATGCTTTATATGAATACGCTTTACATTAGATAACTCGTTTGTATAGGAAATCGCACGATCTTGAGTACAATTCGGAATTAATAGGTACGAGTAATGTTTTGAAAGTTCTCAAAATAGGACGAGCCTTTAGGCGAGTCCTATTTGAGAGTTTTCAAAACATTACGAGTAACTATTAACTCTGAATTGTACGAGAAGATCGTGCGATTTTTTATTTATAATACACTATCGTTGCCATAGCGACTTAATAGGTACTCTACAGAGTACAATTAACGATATAATTGTACTCCTCTCGTCCAATCAGAATCGAGTAATTTTGTATAGTGTATTATAAGATAATATATAGAATGGTTCTCGTTGGGCTCAGTCAGAAATGCTTGCTCGTAAATATTGATGTCATAGAGTCTGCGGACCGACCCGTTCCGAAAACGCTCGACATCTTTAAGTGTAGGCCTACCACGAACAGTGTGTGTATTTGTATTTATAACATAGCTACAATCTTACGCACGCTCTGATTGGCCAGAAAGCTATGAACTATTTGCCCATGGGCTGCACTGCGCGCGCTCTATCTTCGTCATCGTCTTTTTCAAATCGTTCGTTTTTAAGATGGCGACACATATAACGCGCGCTCTGATTGGCTGAAAAATCTATGAACTATTTCCCCATATGGGCTGCACGGCTCCGTTTTTAACGTTCTAGGCTCTGTTACAAATCAATTAGACAACAGAAAGCCGCTTGCCCATTGCGTTATAGACGCACTTGAGAAAATATAAAGAACTCTTAACAAACTAGAGTTTGTTAATCGTTCTTTATATTTTCTCTCGTGCGTCTATAACGCCATGGGCGCGCGGCTTTCTGTTGTCTAACTGATAAGTAGTTTTGTAGTTTGAGCGTATTAGAAAACATATTTACCCGTAAATTTTATAGCAACATCTTCGACAGTTGATCCACCATGATTTCTAAACATATGCTTTGCTTACTTCCACGCGTGCTCTTTACGATCTGCACGCATGCGCTTTAACTACTAGACTGCGATTTGTGACTGAACGAACAGCAAGTGATAACATGACGAGCATGCGCGAACCGCTGGACGGAAGTGGCCTCAATTACGGTTTTAACATGGCTTAGGGCTACCTCTCTCAAAAAGAGAGTCGTATATAGTCTCCCCAAAGTTTTTCGGAGTATTACATTCGAGAGCAGAAGTACGAACAGCTAGAAATAATCCTTTCAAAATTATCCATTTGTCCAAGACAATAGAAGTTGGAGACATGCGCAGATGTTACCACTTGCTGTTGACTGAACGACAATGAAGCCTAATTTTAAACTCGGGCATTCCACAGGAAGCCCGAGTAATTAGGTTGTGTCATTCGGTGATCTGACCCAACGAGAACAAATTTGTTTCATGCCGCCGTACTTAAAACTTGTTGCTGCTCTTTGCTTGAAGGTACTTGGTCTATCGACATCAATATATTTGGAAAATCGTTTGCACAGGAAATAGAGAAGCGAAGGAGTTCAGATAAGTAAGCAAAACACGTTCAGTTCAGTAAAATATAATTTTTCAAGTGATTGTTAGAACGAACATAACTGACGGGAACTAGATAATTTTCTTGAGTGTTACGAGTTTATGGTCGAAAAGTCTTTTAAGGTTTAAGGCTCCTTCTCTAGGCACTAGTTAGGACAGCGTCCAGGTGTATCACCGGAGTACGCTGATGGTAGAACGTGGTGATATTTAGGGCATTAGTCAGGACAGCGTCCAGGTGTATCACCGGAGTACGCTGATGGTAGAACGTAGAGATATTTAGGGCATTAGTCAGAACAGCGTCCAGGTGCATCCGCCTGGTAGCCTCACATCAATGTTACACCGGAAGTAAATGTGTTTTGAGCCATAAAACATTATTTATTACACAAATAATCTCTAAATATGTCAACCAAAAAGTGGTTGATGCAGGCTATTTGACCAACCAGAAATATGCACATTATATATGTATACCATACATCATAATTTACAGCTAATTAGCTTTCACCTCCTTATATAGTCCTTTTTCGTGCATTTTCTTTATGGCTAGATTCAAGTCATCAGCGTACAGCTGAAAATAAACAAGTCAACAAGACAAATAAAATTCTACATACACATATGTGAAACTGATGAGAAGCTGTTATAAATGTCTAGATGAAGCCTGTGTAGATGTATTAAATGCCTCAGCTGCATCTTCAACCAAAAAAATTAAGCATACAATAAATTGTACAAATTCATAAATTTATCTTGAAAAACTGATCTTGACCTACCTGATCACCGTTAGGGAAATCAATAAATCCTGGTGATCCATGGTCAGCAAAGTTTACAAAGACTTTATCATTGGGTCCACTAAAACATGAATAAAACAATTGACAGTTGACTAAGTTTGGTCTTTGCAAATTATTTACTTTGCACTTTGCAGACAGATAGCTATAGGCAGAGTAAAAATCAATCTTAGCAGGGCTTTCATTATTTATTAGCACATGGAGAGTCAGCAAAATTGTGGGGGAGGGTGTTATTTTGGGAAGCTACTATGTAGACTAATGGGGGAAAGGGGGTTCATGAGATTTTGTGGGAAAGAAATGTATGGGAAAATCTATAGGGGGTTATGGAATTTTTACCTACTGTGGAGTGGGGGTCAGGTACTATTTGAAAAACTTAAAGAAATCCCCCCCAAACACACACTTACACACATGATAATAAATGAATGTTTCCTTATGTGTAATACCTAATATCTATTTTATCAATAAAGTAAAGTTGATAAATGAACACATTTTTACCTATCAATGACTTTGCCAGACCCCACTTTTCTTCCACGTTGTTTTGGGACTATTCCCTGGAGCACATCCAAGAACACTTCTGGGGTCACAGCCTGCAAAAAAAGTATAGTTTTTAAAGGAAAGTCTCAGAAATACAGTATTGCGACTCTCAGAAATCATCATAAATCAACTCACCTCTCTGATGTAATCTTTTACAACTCCTGTGTAAACATTGGGTCCGCCAATCTAAAAGACAATAACAATATCAATAACCTGCATATTTGTAATTGTGCACTTTTGGCTCTGGTGCAAATCTCTTTGTACAGATAATTCAATTATAAACCCTTCCATCTTATAAAAGTATTTTTTCCCTGTTTCTTAGGTTGCAAGAGCTATTTTAACCCCTAGGGTTGTTCTCTTGCAACCCCACAAATTTTTTTGTAAAATATTATATTCTTGTATAAATGTAGAGTGTGGAAATAAAGAACCTTTGAGCCTCTTTTCATGCACAAGTGCAACCTTTCTAAAATCGTAAATTTCTAAAATGTAATATTATTTAATCTTTTTATATATTGTACTTTTTGTACAAATAAACTTCACAAAATAATTAAGGAGAAATTACCTTATTTATGATAACTCCTGGTGTAGGATTTCTGAAGTGAAAATTGAATTTTAGAAATGAAATTTTAAACATACTGTTACTAGACATATTTTTTACATTGCTTTATTGTAGCTTACTAAAAATAAAATAGAAATACATGAACGTGCTTTTGATGTTTGATGACAACGCAACACAGTATAATTTTTTTCATTTATTAATCAATTAGAATAATATAATAATTTAAAATGAACTGACAGAATGGCAAATATTGACTTACTTTTTATTATAAGCGATATCATCATACATCATAACGACAATGTTTTCATCTGGAATTCCATGATTATGGAGAACTTGATATGCATGACAAATATCAGCCTGCAGGAAACCAAATATCATAAAATCTCAACCAACAATTACTCCTTATCAAAATATAATATGATTGAGTCAGTTAATTCTTCAATTTCTTACTTGTACCACTTTACATCACAACCTATACCCTTCCTGAGAACACAGAAGCTGAGACCAAAAGGTACATTTGTAATCTTCTGTTAGACTAGATAATATTTGGTAAAGAAGCCTGCATGTGTACAGGGACATTTTAAACAGCGACTGAGACAAAATTCTTGACATTCCAAACATCATTAAGTTTATTGAAATCCATTACTAGTGTACGTACCCATTTCAGTCCCAGCTTCTATGTTTAATGATTTTAAAAGGTTCAATGTTTGTGCAATTAGTTAAAAATTATTCTCTGAACTGGAGGTAAATATTCCTAAAAACCGCTACTCATCGACAGTGAAGAGAATGACTGTTTTAGTATATACCAACTCCACAACCCAACACTTTAGGATCACGTGATCTGCATTTTTTTCGCGTCTGGCATTGCTGTTTCAACGCGAAGATGGATCATTTTGCGTTTGCCGTAAAAGTGAGAAGCCACTCTTTCGTTTGAGTACCAACGCGCAAAGTCAGGTGCGAAATTCGCAGCTCACGTGATCCTCTCTGCCGTTTGCCGTTTCTCGTGTACGAAATGCTTATCTCTCTAATGCTTGTTCCACGTCCCTGTTCTATCGTAATAGCAATGGCACCTTCTGCAGCGAGAAGCGAGGTGCGAACTTGGAGAATATACAGGTATTGTTTGCCATCAGCAACGAAAATTATATAAAAACTTTGTTTTTCAGAGATTAATCATAAATGGGTATTTTCAATAAACTAACGCAACCTAAAAGTTTACATATTTTACGGTAAATGAAAAAAGGCGCGTATCAAACTATTGTGTTTCCATTATTTCAAGCAACAATTAAGTCGGGCGAATGGACTTTCCACTTGATCAGATTGGAGCTTGTTCTAACTAATCCAACTATGGACAAACTTTGTTCGCATATTGAGTGGTGGGGTTTAGTTACCGCTGAGAAAAATGTCAATTTGTCATGAAAAGTTTACTTGTAGGTGTATCATTTCTCACAATTATTTTTGAACAATTTACGAAGAAAATTGTTCGGGCGAATCGACTTTGATTAACTTGGCACCAAACCTTTCCAAACTGTAAAGAAACCTAATTCTCTTAATTTTCAATAACTTGTTTAAGTTTTTGTTTGTTTTGTAGAAAAAGTTACTTGAAGTGATGAAAAATTCACTTGCTTGTCTGCCTTTCCCGACAAACTATGCTGAAGCTTTCAGAATTCCCGACTACAACCAACTACTATCATAAAATAACTAAGATACTACACGCACTCTGATTGGTTGAAGAGCGTGATTACATGACGGGAGGCTATGTAAACACGATTGTGACGTCAGGATCTTCGGGTAGAGCAAAGTTTTGTGAACAAAATTAAACATGGTTTAAAAACGTAAGAATACAATACTGGGCAGCTTTCACCATATACTACTTATTTGAGAAAAAATTGATGAAACGAGCGTGTTTACATGACGGGAGGCTATGTAAAGACGATTGCGACGTCAGAATCTTCGGGTAGAGCAAAGTTTTGTAAACAAAATATGGTTTAAAAATGTAAGAATACAGTAATAGGCAACTTTCACCAAACACTACTTATTTGAGAAAAAATTGATGAAGTGAGAGCAAACTTGATTCTCCTTTGATTCAGTCTTTATATTCATTTCAAGCAAAACTCTGAAAACTCTGTGCCGCTCGAGCTCATTTAATACAATCAATTGCAAAGAATTCGTTTTCGTGTTTAATTTGAAGCTAATACTTTAGAAACAAAATAGAAAACACCAAAACTCTGCTGATAAAAAGAGAAGAGGAAGTGTTTGTCAATTTATGAATTCAAGCCAAAATCTACAGACTGAAAACTGAATTCAATGAACATTGCAAACAGGTAAACGTATAATAGCTATAGCCTCCGTTGCAGACGTATTTTGTAGTTCGCCTAAAGACGTCTGCAACGGAGGCTACAGTAGCTACGCTCAAATGAAAATTCTATAAACTAAACACGATTTTGAGACGGCATTATCGGTTTATCATGACGGCTAGTTGGGAGAAAATATATTCGGCATTGGCGCAGTCGCGCAGCGACGTATCGCGATTCTAACAATTTTTAGCGAAGAAAAAAGAGAAAAGTTATCGTTTTTGATTGATTGAACGCGAGATTCTCTTTACCTGCAAAGTTGTAAGAATTACAGTTTCCATGGCAACTTCTTTATTTCATTGCAAGGACATAGCGGAAAAACAGTTAAGCGGCCGTTTTCATAGTTTTTTTTCATAAGCTGATGATGAAGTATGAAAAGCAGTAACTGTTACACTTTTACTGACTTTAATAAAAACTTTTTACAAAACCTTGTGACGTTACAGTAAAGCTCCGTGGGGATATTTATTTAAACAATGATTTTTCTGCTGATCAAAATGTCACCTCTCCCAAAGTACAGGGCATTATATCTCAGAAACGCATGCACCATATTTTGATATTATTTGATATTTTGTTCTTGGTGTCTAAAACGGCTTGTATGCAAAACATTGAGCCTTAAAAACCTAAGGTGTCCTTATAAATGGAGGCTGTAAAACGTTTTTCCGCTCTATCCATTGCAAGAAGAAAGCCAAAAAGGAAATGGCGGCCAGACCCGGGAAGCATTCTCATGCTTAAAAGAGGTGATTTAATTATAGAAACAAGTCCAAAAGCTCACAAAATGAAAGAAGTACGGGTCATTTGATGCTTTTGAAGATTTTGTTTTGCTATTTCTTCAAAACTGGCGAAAAACGATCGAGCTGACCGACATGTGAAAGTGAAAGTTCGTCAAAATATAGCTTCATGCTGAAAAGTTATTGAAAGGTATTAAAAAGGTAGTCCGCACTTGTGTATTCTCTGTTTATTTTATTTCAAAAGTTATTTGTTTCATCTTAGTTTAAACAATACCGTTTTTGTCTTCATAAAGGACAACTGTTTGCTTTGCTGAAAATTCACTTTTGCTGTGACTTTGAAGTCATTGAAGCCAAAAACGAAAACGAAATTACCGATTTTACTTATCAGACATGATTTTTTTACTTCGGATGATTTCTTTTTACTTCTTTTCGTGATTATTGTGTAGTTATTTTATCTACTGGTAGTTTAGACCAACAGATTCCAGTTCAGTTTACTTTTCGCAATAGTCGTGTGTAGCTGTAATTCAACTTAGCGGCTATTTTTTATGAAAGTATGCCATTCTTTTCGGTCATTTATCACGGATATTATCTAAAAAGTTGTTTTATATTTGCTGCTCATTTGAATTGATTTACAGTAGGTTTTTATGATTTTGAAGAAAGCCACTTCGATGCAGTCCTCAGTGTTTGGGCCAATCACGAGCGCTGATTTTGAGACGGCATTACCGGAAAATAACGCCGTCTCTCTGTAGATCAAAGTGATAAGAGAATCGCGATGCTCAACAAACATTCATAATGAACCCTCATAATATAGTCTTGATTACAAGTTGATTTTATTTTAGTCGCTAAGATATCAAAGTGAATGATTATTGATAAAAATGGTTGTAGGACTGAAGTAAATTCAAAATAATCTAGAACATATCCCACCCAGCACATGCCGTGAAATTTACGCTTGAGTTTGAAAAATGCGCGTGAGTTTTGGTATGTCACCTATTTTATAATACACTTTATTGAACATGTTCTGTTTTCATGAAATAAATCTTGACACATTCAATTACCAAAAAATAAGACCTTTAAGTCTTATAAGTTGTGTTTATGTGATGCTTTCACACTGCACCGGGCGAATCGACTTAGATTGCAGGCAAAACGACTTTAGATTGCAGGCGAAACGACTGGTTACCGAGTTAACGACCTCGAAGATCGAGCGCTTTGGTTTATCTTTAGCTGCATTAAAATAACTTAAAAAATAATCGTAAAGCTACCTTCAAAGGTAATTTTATAATAATGAACTAAGCTTACGAGTTAATTCATTAAATTCTAACCAAATTTGAAGTACAAGCTTATCAAGTTCTCATTCGTACCTTTTTTCAACAAACTATCGCCAAAAATACTTCAGATGTTTTGTAAGTAAATCACTGGTTGATGATTTACGTCTATTAGAACATGCAAAAACAAAAGAATGAAAGTGAAATGTTCAGAAAGTCTTACCTGATGCCGATAGTTATTCCACTTTTTGGATCCAGCAACCAGCAATCCCCAGTGTTTTCCTTCAGTACTGTTTTCCTTTTTTGCTTCTATAATGTTAAATAACACAGATATGCAGATAAAGGCCAACAGATACGAGGAAGATGAACAGCGCTCCATTTTTGACACTACGTTCTTCATGGAAACGAGGAAATGAAGAGAAAGTTTAACAAATTGGTGGTTTTGAGATGTCTGTGCTCGTATTGACACACTAGACGTCACAAAATTATGGTGTCATGGGTGTGTCAATAAGAGGACAGAAAACTCAAAACCATCTTCAATTCGTTTTTTTTTTTTTTTTTACAACAGTTATTTGAGATGAAAGTTAAAAAATCCAAACGGGGCAACAGAACGAGCGCGCGCGCCGAAATGCGTCAGCAGTGTGTCTGTCCTCTTATTGACACACTCTAATCGACCAATCAGATTGCAAGATTAGTGTCAAGTGTTATAAAAACCTATTCCAAATAGATTTAGTAATAACGATGGATCTTTTTCCGGGTTAAATGTTGTGTATTCTGCCCATGCAGTAAGTAATATAACCGACTGTAAAAGGCGGTAAATATTTCGGTATTCTTTTGGTGTCAAAGTTTGTACATAGTCGTTCGAGGCCTCCTACTTTTTCTAAAAAGACCTCTGGGATGATTGTAAATATTTTCTCATCTTTAGAACCCAATTGATTTGTCTTGCTTTTAAATGAGAAAAAAAATTCTGGAAGTTTTAGATCCTTTTGTAGGTCAGTAATTTCCAATTAGCGTGCTAGCTGTTTTCTATTTTTGGTTTCTTCCCATTCCATATAAAATCCTTAATGGTTATTCTACAATTTGTATGAAATCCTTGCCGACATTTTAGTGCAAACATAATAGAGTTCTGGCAGGGCAATCGAACGCAGTATCTGAATTTTCCCGTATATAGTCAAGTTTCTAGATTTCAAAGTGAGTGGATAGCTTTAAAATTTGTTAATACCCTCTGTAAGTTGTTTCTATGATGGGAGTTTTATTTTATCATATGACAAATATATCCCTAGAATCTGGATTCCTTTTTCGTCGAAATAAATGCATTTTATAGCAGCTTGTTTAATAACAACTTCCTTCTTCTTCCTCACCAACCATCCCGCCTCAGATTTTTTGAAGTTTATGTTATGAAGGACATTTTTGATATTTTTATTGCTAATCCAGCTGTTCCTACAAACTAGCTTTTTTAGTGGTAAAACTATGTTTTTGTACAGAGTTTGACATCTTAATGCTCGTAGTGTCAACTTAGGTAAACACTAGTTTACCTTAATGACTAGGAACTTCCTCATCTTTGCTTACTTATCGGACATGCGCACAATTAATTATGATAAACAGGTGAATGTTTTTGAATGTTTGTTCACGACAAACATTCAGAATTTAGGCCCTTTCCACCAGTTTAATGCTAGTTATAAATATTGTATCTTATTAGTATTTTATAGCTAAAATTTAGCTACTAATCTTGTCATTAGGATTGCGTCGACGAATCATATCCATATTCATCCGCAAGTAGATGCTATAGGTTTTTCCTTAGATCAACAATCATTTGTAATTCTTACATCATCTAGTTAAAACCAGCTTGACGAGTTAGCAACGTCACAACTATGAAATGGTAACTAGTTAGTTTAAATACATCTACCTTGTAACACAGATAAGCAGATACACAGATAAGAGACAAACTTATATACTTAGGTCTACAGCAACTCAGTAGTCTGGATTGAGCTGACCTGGAGTACGGAAAACGGTCCGAGTAAGGAAAGCCTTCTTAACGCCGTGCTGTCTTAGAGAAAGCTCATTCTAGTTCTACTGGTTCTGTAAGTCCAACAGTTATCGAGTGCTCTACCTAATAAACAGCAGATCACAACAACTGTGTCTACGCTAGTTTTTCCAACAAGTTACGATCGAGAGAAAACAACTCAATTCACTCTACCCGTAACATTTACTCTTAAAGATCGAAGAGTATACAAAAAAATTCAGATTTTTAACACCTCGAAAGGAATTTTCATCTTGAAGGAGGAAGGTCGTATCATCCGCAAACAATAGCAGTTTTATTTCATTTTGTTTAATTTTGACACCTTTGATTTCTTCTGATTGCTTAATCATTGTTGCCAAAATTTCAATTACCAGTAGGAGTATATAGGGGGAGATAGGGTCACCTTGTTTAGTGCCCCTTCCCGTGGAAAAGAAATTTGTCACTTTACCGTTATTTGCAATGCAACTAAGGTTATCCATTAGGAGGAGTTTCACCCATTGAATAAATGATTCTCCAAAATTGAAGTGTTTTAAAACTGCGACAATAAAATTGTGTTCAATAGAATCGAATGCTTTTTCAAAGTCTGCTGCAAACAATAACAATGGCATATTTTCCTTTTTCACATAATCGATCCATAATATCTTGTAAGTAAACGTCATAAGTATTTCTCGATTTCCCTGCCTTTCACGAATGCCGAATGGTTAACGTGAATCAAATATACCGGAAGAATATTTTTCAATCTATTACTTAGAACTCTGCTTTCAACGTCTACATTAATCAAACTTATTGGGCGCCACGCATCCAAAAACCTGTTATCTTCCCTTGTTTTTCAAGAAGAGTTATTATTATTTGTTTCTGGGATGTTGTCAGGGCCCCAGTTTCAAAGTTCATTTTCAAAGAATTTACAAGGTCGTCCTTTATTTCATTCCTCATACCGAGATTAAATTCTTTTGTCAGTCCGTCGTTACCTAGTGTTTTTGATGTTCCCGTTTGTTTTAACGCTTCCAAACATTTTTGTTCTGCTATCTGTTGTTCGCAAGCTATCTTATTGGTTTCAGATAATTTTGGAACTGGATATTCTTTCAAAAAATCTATACAATCTTTTACTTTTTTGTCTGATTTCGATTGAAATAACCTGCTGAAATATTTTTCAATCATCTTTAGTAGTATTTCGGCTTCCTGTGTTATCTCTTTTTTGTCTTCGTCTAGTAGTCTTTTAATGTGTGTTTTTGATTTGTTTCGCTTTTCTAGAGTTAGAAAATATTTATTACTTTCCTCGCCTATAGTTGTTCGTACCAAGTAGCCAAATTGACCTGACTATTATACCTTCAGTGATGTAGTTACTCATAAGGCTATAAAGCAGTTATCAGAATCTGAAAGTGTTGAAGGCACTATGTTTACCAGCCACTTACATCCCAAGAAACATGAAAAGATTATTGGCCTGGTAGGTAAAGAATGTAAGGTTAAATGTTTTCCATTTATTGGTTAGGCAGAAGTCAGAAAACTGATTCAGGAAAGACAAAAGAGATATATGTCCCATTTTTAGTTGTTGAACAATGTTTAGAAAAAACCCATTTTAGGCTTTAAGTAAGGGTTAAAGAATGAACACGAGTGTTCCATGGGCTGTGCCCTCGTGGCCTTTTATCTTATGCTCGGAACTCTATATCCCATGGGACACGAGTGTTCATTCTTTAACTGTTTTAGAATATGATCACACTCACGAGCGATTTACCCGCTTTTATTGTTAAATTGTCTAAAGGCTTATTTGTTTTGCACTGCTTTCTTTTGTCCGATACATTTTTTGCGTTTTCCAATTGAAGAGGCTAATTTATGTCATACACATCAGACCTGCCGGCTGGAGGCCGCTTTGGCTACGGAACTCCAAAGGCTTTTTTGTTTAGGGATAGAAATTGTCATAATATATGAGATGGATACTAAATCTACTAGAGCGAAGATCTAGATAACGACAGCAAAAAAGTGCCTATTTTACGTGCTATCAAGCCTGAAAACACAAGTTGGAGGTTTCGAGTATCTAAAATTTCTCACAGTAAGTTGAGTTTGTTATAATTCATCTTATTAAGAGGAGATGTTTTTCAATGACGAGCAATAATGGCGAAAAGCGCCAAAAACTAGACTTTCGTGCGAGTTTTAAACCAAATTTTCGTTCTGGATTAACACTCAAATCCTATTCCTATCGGTTAAAAACTGATGTACCAAGATAAAATAACTGTTTGAAACAGATTTTTGAACTGTACAAAGACTTTTTCTTGGAGTTGTGTTAGGATTAAGCTTTTTCAAGCTGAATATAAGGAAAACATACAGAAAATGAGCAAATGAAGGCCTAAACCTCATTTTTGATCCAAATTTTCGCTTTGGATTAACACTTTGATTCAACTTTCATTGGCCAAAACTACTTACAAACAACTTAAGGTGGCTCGACCCAATTTTCAAGTAGAGCTACCAGTCGTCTTTGAGTGAAAACTATTTGTTCATGAGCAGTCTGATAGTAAATTACATATTACACCCTTATCAGACAAAGATCAAAGTTTATGATGACGTATGTTATATGGAGATGGGCGCTATTATGGCGACGCCTTAAAAGAATTCCCCTTTTTACACATTCTCAAGTTTAATGAGTTCTAGGCTTATTCTTGAAAAATGCTCTTGTGATCTTGTAGTTAACATCATTGCCTTTAGCTCTAGCGAATTAAATCAAATTCTGAGAGAGCGTTTTTGAAATATCACCGATGAGAGATTTTAACTGCAAAAATCGAGCGTAAACAAAACAACTTTTTAAATCTCCTACAATTAAAAAGAAAGTAGCACATCGAAGTTAATTTTTCATCTCAAATTGTTGTAAAGATATCAAATTTGGCTACTGAAAGAGACGAGAGAAATCACATTAATTGATATCGAGAAAAGTGAGCCGAACTCATGTATATGGACATGCTGAATTTGCTTCTGTTGCCCAAATTTCGCTCTATTGTTACATAAATTGCAATACTTAAAGATCCCTTCGATAAATATTGTTTAAAAATTAGTATGGTTTTGTTTAGGTAATAGTTGATATGATATAGCGTTTTCAAATTCATTGAATCATTTTACGGCTGTAAAATATTAGCCTCAAATCAGTATATTTTTCAGCCGGATACAGTGGTCGACAATTCATTGATGCATGATGTAGCTCCTTTGTTTTAGTTTGTCGTGTTTTCGTGCATTCTAGCACCTGATGCAAATTGCGGAACGTTTCAATACCTTCCGATCACTCTTCCGAGATATGGTAATTGCTAGAAAGAAACTTTTTAACTGTACATTTCTTTGCAGCATGTCAGCACATCGTTCTATTTTTACTTTGTCTCCCCATGATTCTGTTTTTGACGAGTGTCCATCTGCAGTTGTGTGTCTTTCCTTTTTGGCATTCTTATGTATAATTAGTTTTAGCAATTACCATATTTCGGAAGAGTGATCGGAAGGTAATGAAGCGTTCCGCAATTTGCACCAAGTGTTGGAATGCATGAAAACACGACAAACTAAAACAAAAGAGCTACATCATGCATCAATGAATTGTCGACCACTGTATCCGGCTGAAAAATATACTGATTTGAGGCTAATATTTTACAGCCGTAAAATGATTCAATGAATTTGAAAACGCTATATCATATCAACTATTACCTAAACAAAACCATACTAATTTTTAAACAATATTTATCGAAGGGATCTTTAAGTATTGCAATTTATGTAACAATAGAGCGAAATTTGGGCAACAGAAGCAAATTCAGCATGTCCATATACATGAGTTCGGCTCACTTTTCTCGATATCAATTAATGTGATTTCTCTAGTCTCTTTCAGTAGCCAAATTTGATATCTTTACAACAATTTGAGATGAAAAATTAACTTCGATGTGCTACTTTCTTTTTAATTGTAGGAGATTTAAAAAGTTGTTTTGTTTACGCTCGATTTTTACAGTTAAAATCTCTCATCGATGATATTTCGAAAACGCTCTCTCAGAATTTGATTTAATTCGCTAGAGCTAAAGGCAATGATGTTAACTACAAGATCACAAGAGCATTTTTCAAGAATAAGCCTAGAACTCATTAAACTTGAGAATGTGTAAAAAGGGGAATTCTTTTAAGGCGTCGCCATAATAGCGCCGATCTCCATATAACATACGTCATCATAAACTTTGATCTTTGTCTGGTAAGGGTGCAATACTTAATTTGCTATCAGACTGCTCATGAGCAAATAGTTTTCACTCAAAGACGACTGGTAGCTCTACTTGAAAATTGGGTCGAGCCACCTTATTAAACTTTCTGACAGAAATGATTTTAGATTTGTACAACAGTTATTCTTCATCTCAGGAGTTTTTGTCGTTCACTGCTCGAACTTGAAAAAAATCCCCTCTTAATAGTAAAGGAAAAAAAGTATGCTTAGTACTTGCCAGTTAATTTCATAGCGAAGATTTTCAGAATTTGCTCCGACAAATTTGATGCATGTACGTATATCGATATTAAAATGTTATTTACAAGTATTTAAGTTGGTCATGGAACACAGAAAAATTGCAAAATGATTATCAGCGCTTGGTATTTTGATGTTCCGTAAAGTAACTAAAAATGTCAAATAGTGGGGTTTTGAAACGCAGGGAAATTGTTGTAGAAAGAAAACAGTGCCGTCAGTGAGTTTCTATAACTAATCAGTATTCTTTATATAAAGTTAAGCATATTAATGAGCTCTTTAAACAAAAGAATTCAAAAGACTTCATTAGTAAGACAGCTAAGCCATTGTACGACTTATTGAATAAATCTCAATCAGAGACACTACCGAATCTATCTAAGAAACACAGAATGTCTGTCGAAAAGAACTTCCTTCCATCATCTACTCCTGTTGCATGGACTGAACAACACCAGCAATCACTTGAAAAACTGATTCATCACGCATCAGCCAATCATGGTATGTCCTCATTACAACAAACCCTTTATTGTACACTCTGACGCTTGTAAGATCGGCTTGGGCGCAGTCCTGTATCAGGAGCAAGACGGTATCAATCGAGTTACCGCGTATGCCTCTCGTTGACTCTCGTACTCGTAGTCCAGCCGAGAAGAAATACAATCTACACGCTGGTAAACTAGAATTCTAGGCTCTGAAATAGGTCATACATGCATCACGGAACATTTTCGTAATTTCCTCTACTACTGTCCGGAGTTTACTGTCTTTACGGACAGTAACCCATTAACTTATGTAATGTCAACCGCTAAGTTGAATGCAGCAAGAATTCGGTGGGTTGGTGAGTTAGCAGACTTTTCGTTCAAGATAAGATATAAACCGGGAACAGCCAACGTCGATGCAGATTCACTCTCGCGCATGCCCGTTGATTGGGAAGAGTACATGAAAACATGCTCCGAGGAAACAATATAAGCAAAGTTGTTCTGCAAGTTATTGCGTCGGCAACACAACTGCAGGTGAAGGGTGACCTGACATGGGTCACAGCCTTATCGGACTTTCAAAAAATGCTGGAAACTGATCAGGACAAAGATGAACAGTTAGCACTGGTGGATCTGAGGAAAGCACAAGGGGCGGACCCTATGCTAGGTAGAGTGACAGAGTTGTTGAAGCGGGGTACGAAACCTTTCAACCTTCCCTATCTCAAACCAAAAAAATGAACCAAAAGTAGTTCAGTAGTTACTCTATGAATGGGAAAAGCTCAAAATTGATAAAGACAGTATCCTGTACCTTATAACAGCATCCCAATGTCAAGCAATCATCTCATGCACAGAAACTACGGCATACGGTCTACAAGCAACTGCATGAGGACATGGGCCACCTGGGAAAAGCCCGAGTTTTAGATCTAGCTCGAGCACGTTACGTTTCTTCTGGCCTCATATGGCAATAGACATTGAACACTATGTCACAAAGGTGACAGACGTCCCACAATAAATCCTAGAGAACCATTGCAATCCATCAATACAACAGCACCCTTCCAAATGGTCTTCATCATCGACGTCCTGAAACTTGAGTCAAGCAAAGGGTACCAGTATATACTCGTAGTTATGGATCACTTCACTCGATATGCTCAGGCATATCAATCAGCAAAAGCAGCAGCGGACAAGGTATACAACGACTTCATCATGCGGTTTGGATTTCCTGAGACCCTACACTATGATCGATATATCAAGGGGGTGAGTTTGAAAATAAACTCTTTTACCACCTTGATGAACTATGTAAAATACGCCACTCACGAACCACACCGTTCCACCCGCAGGGCAATGGACAAGTTGAAAGGTTTAACCGCATCTACTCTCACTGCTGCGAACTCTCCCTGAAAGGCATAAATCACGTTGGAGTGACCACGCATACAATTATACCAAGAATAACTCGACGGGCTACTCACCCTTCTTTCTACTCTTCGGGAGACCTCCTCGTCTTCCAATGGACATTATTTTTAACTTGGAACACCTTCTGGATTCCATTCATACCCTGAATATGCCAAGAAATGGAGGAGCGCTATGAATGAAGCCTATATCCCTTCATCAGAGAAAGAGAATCAGAGAATGCAGATAAAGGAAAGAAGTACTATGATTAACGAGCTCGTGAAGTCATCCTACAGGGGGATCGGGTGCTGGTACGAAATATGAAGCAGAAAGAAGGTCCAAACAAGTTACGGTCCTATTGGGAGAAAGACATCTTCGTTGTTGTCGAAAGGAAAGGGGAGGACACTGCTGTCTATATATAAGTGAAGCATGAAAGTGGTACAGGAAGCTGTAGAATTCTCCATTGCAACATGTTGCTTCCTTGCCAGCGGATGAGAAAGAGGCAAGAAAAACACCTAAAGCACAGGAACGCCAAAAGCATCACAAGACCTCGGCACAAAGTACAGCAGGAAGCCAGCATCAAAGTAAAGATGAGGACGAAGATGAAGAGGAGCTATCCCTTATCCCAGAAATACTTGCAGGTCTCGGGACTCAACAAACAAGTACATCGGAGACAGGACATCCACAAGAACCCAATTAATGCAACGTGTCAATAGCTGGAGGGCTAGAAGATGACCTAAATCATCAGCATCCATCTGATCAAGAGTCACCTACAGCGCCTGATGAGAACTTACTGTCACCCCTTGAAGGCACTGGGACTCAGAATCGTCCACAGAGAATACGAAGGGCTCCCCTTCGTCCGACGTACGATGCTCCTGGCCTACAAGCGTACATATCGTCCAGTTACAGCTAACACATATGCTATGTGTGCAATACCAAGCTAACAAGTACCACAACCAAGTTACCAAGTACCGCAGAATCCAAGCTACCAAATACCACAGGTGATGTTACCATGGCAGTTCCACCCACAGTACTTTAACTATGTTAGGAATTATTGATCATCATAAAGCACAAAGACATTTAGAACAAACTATAAACTTTTAAGAATATTATATTAGTTTTATGCAAAAAAAAAACATAAACGACCTGTGTAGCTTTAGAAGCTGTATCAAGCAGCAATATTTGACTTGAGCCTAGAATGTAGAGCAGTAAAACGTTGTAAGATTGTGGGCCTGCGCAACCCATAATTTGGACTGTAATTTTGTAACCATTTCATGTAAATGTCGCAGACGACATATTTCGTAGAGGGGAAGAGTGTAATGGCCGTACTCCTCCCCCCATAGGTATATAAATTACCAGAATCCCTTGCGCGATGTAGTCGGCAAGTAAAGAAGCACATGGTTTTGTAAAGTTGTTTTCCTCTCGTTTTCTTTATTAATTGTCCACTAAAACTGAGCCTAGTGGGCAACACATCATTAGCATTCACATTATCATCGACATTAACACAGACATATCCACATGCTGATCCTTGTCGTCAGATGAATTTAACAAATGTGTCCATCTGTTGATCTTTGTTGGTAGACAAACGTGCGTCCTGGCCATCGTTCGCATGGCCTACCGTAAATGTATCCATGAGTTGATTTTTCTGTAGATGAATGCATAGTATCAATCACATTATTATTATTCCCGTTATCATTCACATGACTGGCAGTAATCGTATCCACGAGTTGATCATTGGATGAACTCTTTGTAATTGGATCTCCATTGTCGTTTTTCGCGGATATATCTTCGCCACCCACCACCAGTCGCAAAGTCGTTTCCATAAAATTCATCTTTAGTTTTCGCTAATTCTGCCCTGTCTTCGGCGTCAGCCATCTCGTTCTCTAGCATGATTCGTTTTTGTCTTCATTTCCTTTCCTTGCTCCTCTTTAAGAACGGCTTGAGATATTGGAGACAGAACTTCAAACTTCGTCATCCATGCTTGTCCCGTGATGCTTGCATGCTTGTCATTATTTGGCCTCTGTAATTTCGCTTCTTCTCGACCAATCGAGCTAGCTTTAGATATATGGGGTCTTCTAGAACTTCTAGGACGGCTTGAATCACCAGAGACTGAACTTCGAACATCGTCGTTTCTCGTATTGAACTTCACTACAAAACTTAGAATCCTACCTTTTGAGGTTCTTATGAATTTTTGTAATCTTACCGACACGTTCAGCCCTGGTCTTTCTTAGATAGAAAATGCTCTCAGAAATTACTGACGAACCATGGCATAAATACGACAAGCGATCTTGTTTGTCTAGCTCGCGTCCACACAATCAAGCCGTAATCTTCGTATCACGAAAACTCTTGAATATCCACGAATCTTGACCACCAAATCTCGTAGATCTCGACAAACAGGTCCAAACATCATTAAACCAAGAAATTTTAGGAGTATGTGCTTTCAAAGTATCAACAAACTGACTTTCTGCTATAATCTTGCTTTACTCTAAAATTCCGTGATTTGACATGACTACACGTACAAACTTTACGAATTAATTAACATAAATTGTTTTGGCGCGAAAGACACTACAAGTGTAAAGATCGTCAAACTATAGGCTGTCATAAAAACAAATAAAATCCTAGTTGTAGTATATCCATTGAAATGAAAATATCAAAGTAAACTAAAACTAGTATGGTGCTGTAGAAGTCCAAAACAAGAGTTGAAAAGGGAAACAAAATTGAACAGCAAATTGAAAGTAATCTACAAGCCAACGCCCATTGCTGTTCATGACATCCCTACACAACCAATGGATTGGTGAACTAAAACTACACTGAAAACTGAATTACATGCAAATAAAATATTTTAATACAAAAACGTGGCGTTACATACCTATGTCCCATACATATACTCTTTTTTCTATTCGTTGGCGGCGATTTGGCACGTGGAGAATGTTCTATAAGCCTTTTTGGTATAACTTCAGAATACCTGGCCAGGGTAACTGCCTGGCTCACAACTTTTTTCGTTTTCTAGGCAGCTCCGTGGCTACCGTAATTTGAATGAATGGTTAGGTTTAGGGGAAGGGTGGAGTATGAATTTGAATGATTGGGTTTAGGGGAAGGGGTGGTATTAGTATTGGTTTACCCCAGTAGTCAATCCTAAACAGCGTTGCGTGACCAGAACCGCAGCGTTGCGTGACCAGAACTAAATAGGAGACTACGTAGCAAGTGGCCAGGTATTGTGAAGTTACTGCTTGTCATCCAACAAACATTTAGCTTTTGCGACACCTTACTTTAAGTCTGTGGTGTCGTTGTTTCACAAGCTGACCTTATACACTTAATTCAAAAACATCGCACCTTAGACTTTCTCAAAGTCGTCAGCCCCGCTTTTTTAATTTTTGGCTTTAGCGGAAAAATCCCGATGAATAATGACTAAAATAAAGATTAAATAAGAGAGGACGACTTGTGGCAAGTCTAATCGCAGCTCAAAGCAACATGGGACGACCAAGACTGAAATGAGTGTTGGATTTTCTTTGCTGTAACACGCTATACAAGCATGTTGAAATGTCGATCTTAGTCCCATAGAAACGAGTGCTCAATTTCAATACACTACCAGCAAAGACAGCATTCATGCCCGGGCTTACACGTCTTCCTAGAAATATTTATCATTTGATAATATTTTCTACATAACCGTAGTATTGGTGAGTTTTTTAGTCCAATTGAAGCTAATATTTTAGATATCCACAATAATTCGGATGCTGGGCCAACAGTAATTTGTACAGAGTGATTCCATAAGTCAGTTGGTGTGCTTCTTGTCGTGGTCGCTCATCTAACAATTACTAACAATACAAACGAGCCAAAACTACGACATGGAATCAGTAAATGATTTGTAATAAAGTCCAAGTTGAGGACAAACAAGTAAACGCACCACTCGATTCCTTCCCCTACCCCCCTACCCCTTGGCTGCTTTCGCAAAGTTTGGACAAGGGCTTACAAGCCAAAAATGCCTAGCTACAAACCCTGATTCCAGTCTTGGATTGTTACTCGTTGCTTTTGCACTGCGACATTATTTTAAAATAGGTGTATATGTGCAACAATCTTTTTACGATTACCATTTACATCACGAATATCTATTAAATATTTGCGAAATACTCAATTGTACAAACATCGACTCTTTCAAAATTATCGGGCCTACAAGCTGAGACAGAAATGGGTCCTGGGTACACTAGTAATGGATTTTCATGTTTTATCTATGAAATCGCTATATTACCAAGTCTTTGTCTAAGTCACTGTTTAAAATGTCCACGTACACACGCTTCTCTAAAATCATGTAATGAACAGATTTCCCAAAGCTCATTTCGGTCTCAGCTTCTAAGTTTTGAAAGGCTCAATGTTTGTGCCAATACTTATAGCTATATAATTTGAAACAATAGCAAAATATAGGTCTAGACATTTATATTTATGACATTTATAAAGCACGGTGCAAAGTTGGTTTCCATGACAACAGCCAAGCTGTTTAAGGTTTCTGACCACGGCACGTCCCACTGATAGCCATCTGTATCCTAAAGACACAAGACAAATTGAAAGCGGTTCTCCTAGAGAACTGGTGGTGTATGAAAATGTTCTATGGTTTAGGGCTTAGAAATACTTATGAACACTCTCTTGAATTCCATCAAGATAGAAGGTTCATAAGACTACTTCCCAACACAAACTTATATACCCTGGATCATTTTCTTGCTATCTTATGTACATGTTACTATCTCGAACCAGCGCTGGGGCGGATCCTGGATTATCTTCAGGAGAGGGTGCACCATCTTCAGGAGGGGGTGCACCATCATATAAATTGGAAACTGCCAAGAGGATATTTTGGAAAAATTATATTGAGAAAAAAGGACTTAAAGTCGTCTCAGGATGGGGTGCGCACCCCCTGCATCCCTCCCCTAAATCCACCCCTGCTTCACTCATGAGTGTTAAACTGTACCTAAGCAGTAACAAATTGATTTTTTGGCTGGACAGAAACCAAAATATGGCTTAAAAACATTGGGTTATTAGAGTCATATCTCAAGAAGACACATCTGAAAAAGACATTCCTGGCGTAGCTTTACACCAAAAATAATGAAGAACAAAGCTTTGTACAATTTGGCTGTTCTGTCCAGCCAAAAATTCATTTAAGCCCAGCTTCTTTTGTTGTCGTTTTGTTTTACCTTTGCACAGGGATGTTATTTTCACAAAGGTTCGACAGCACATAGACATGACGTAATGCATACTCGTACTGTGAAAAAAAGAGAGAAATTCAGTAAAACGCAATTTTATTTACTTTTAACGTAGCTACATGTGGAGAACAACAAAAGTTAACATAGCTACGTTCACAATAATCCGGAAATTTGCCAGAACACATCTTATGCTACGGTTGGACCCTCCATCTACACTAAGATAGCTGGGTTTCTTCTTATCTTGTTGCTGTTTGTTTCGTTTCGTTCCGTTTCGTTATATTTTATTTTGTTTCGTTTTGTTTTGTCTAAGAAGAACGAAAAAGCGGTCCACTTTTAAATTAATACAAACTAGTTTTGACGCTGGCCTTAGTAGCAAAAGACGTGTGTTCTGCAACGTGGCTTTTTTCTGGTACTTAGAATAGATGTACACATGTACAAGTTTGTGAATGTTGAATGTATGCATCTTACAATCTTAGATTTACCATACGTCAATTCCTACCTCCACAAAATTAAAACACGACGTTTTAAAGGTTTTGATGGCTTTCTTGTAACAATCAAAGTTACGTGGTGCTGCAGGCTTGTGCAATACAGTGTAGAGTAGGGCATCACTGTTAGTAGCTAGAGTAGCGATCTTTTTCACTGTCTCTTCTATCTTTAACCTTGTCTAAAAACAATCCATTGTTCTGTTTACAAATACTAACATAACATCTTTCTCGCAAACCAAACACGAGCTTAATGCCCAGACACATGATGCAACATTTCCTTCAATATTTCTTAACATTGTTAACAGGTGGTGTTTACCCTTCCAATGTTATGAGTAATGTTACGTAAAGTTGCAGAAGTAGAACTCGACTCTAAACAACATCTGCAGGGGTAGACACACGGTGCAACATGCACTGTGTTGCATGAAATGTTCCAGAAAATGTTGTAGAAAAGGTTGTAGGATAGTTCATGATAGGAAGCAAACTACCCTCACCACCCACCCACTACAACCCCCACCCTGCAAAATCTGACAGGGTCCCCTATACCCCTTTGCAAAATGAAATCACGCAAAAATCTTTTGTCTTTTCACGCGTCACGGATAATGAAAAAATCTCTTCACGTTCACAAAAAAAATCAGTTGCTTTCAAGTGGACGCAAAAAGATTTTAGACCTTAAATCGCAAAAGGTATAGGACCTTGATCTGAGTTCTTACACAAAGAAACTTAAATGAATTATATATCTGAAAAAAAGTTCCTAATTTATCACTGGCAGATTTTTCTTTGGACTACAAATTTTTTCTTTTACATAGATCTCTCTATTAGCACAGTGTTCATTATACCTTCAATTCAATGTCCAATTTCAGTTTAATGAGCTTCTTTTTCACAGGGTCTTTCGTTGCTTTTAAGCGATATTCCAGAATGGCAATGGGTACATCAGGTGCTGGAACTGCATCAAACTAATAACAAAATATAAGCAATTAAAACTATTACAGAACAGACAGACAGATATCTGAGGGATTTATAAATAAATGGCTGCATAGGGGAGAAGGGGGAGATATGCAGTTCAATGCATAGCACAATTTCTAAGTTACACAGCACTTAAGCATTGATTACAAACTTAATATGTGAAAATGTCATTTATTCAAATCTGTAGTTTCTTCAGACATGGAGTTTACTTACTAAAGCAAAAACTAAATATTTGTTATTACTTTGAATACTTGTAATAAAGGTCTAAAAGGGATTATTTACAACTCCAGGGAATCTCACCTTGGATTCATATATTAAATCTAAAGTAATAAAACATGTAGAAAACGTTTTTGGGTGCATGTGGAAAAGCTTATTACTGACACTGTGTGTGTGTGTGTGTGTGGGGGGGGGGGAGGGGGGCGGGGGAGGCGGGCCGGTTAAAGTGTCATGGTAACATAGTTAAACATAGTTGTACCTCAGGCTCTTGTACATGTGTTTTGGCAGGATTAATGGATATCATTGGTCTTGTCACTGCCTCAGGATCACCTTGAAAGTTATCCACAGCTTCCTTTTCAAAGCTCTGCAAAATATACGTTTTTAGATGAATTCAAGCATCACAATGTTGGAGATAGTTAAGAAGCTTCTGCTTACTTAATTCGATCATATAATACAAATAATTTCTAATGAACACTCTCAAAAAACATTCATACCCTACTATTAATGGAGAGAATTGAAGGAGAAAGGGAGCAAGGGAAAGAGAGAACAAAATTACAGTGCAAGCTGTTTGTATGAAAAAATTGGAAATTCCAGGAGGTAGAGTGTCCTTTCACAAATTCTCTCCATGCAGGTAGGAATTGGTTAATATCAGGGACAGTGGAGCCGGGGCCCCTCCACTTTTTTGAGAATTCTTTTTTTTTAACTCGTGGATGGCAAATCCACGAGTTATTGTGAGGGGTCGAAATATGCAAATGTGTCACTCACTCACTCGAACATTGTTAAACTATGTTACTGCGCATGCTCCACGTGATTGACGGCAGGCCGAAAGTAACGAGGGCTCTGGGTACGCAGCAACTAGATCGTGCTCCAGCTATTTTTTGGTACGGGACTCCTGTGTTATTCAAATCCCGATGCATCAGGATTGTATGCGAAACTTGCTTTGGAATTCAACAATCCAAAAGGCATCTTCTGTAAACAAGTTCTGTATTGAATTATTATCGTGGAGTGTTGAAATTCTACTTGTGACTCCTCCATGAGTTTAAATCGTGGAGCCTTCAAGATACACGAGAACTTCTCTCATTGGCCTCGGATGTGTCAGACGTTAGGGGAAAATTCTCATTCCTTGCCACATTTTGTATTGTACTACTCTGCTTGGAATAACTTTCATCGCATCTCCATTGAGCTGTTCGATACTCGGACGTGAAAACCTTTCTGGGTGGACTTTGTACGCGTCACTGTCAAGCAACAAAAATCGTCGCAAGTCCAAAATCCAAAGTCATCCAAGCTTTTAATGTTTCGAAAACATTTTGAGTACAAACTGCCGCCTGAAACTGGCCGTGAGTCGAGCCGCTGGTTTGTGTTTGTACTCTATAAGCACTGACAAGAGAGAATGTTGAAAAAAGCAAGAAACGAAAACGGCAATTTGATTTGATTACACAAAAGACACTTCATAAAAGTAAAAAAAAAAACTAAATGGGGAATAACATTCAGCTCTCAATGCTTCATGGGCTTCCGCTCTGCACGATCCACGAGTTATGTCCGCCATTGGCGGGTTGATTTAAATTTCTTTACGATAAAAAGAAGAAATGATAGGGAAGGGGTGGGTAGGAAATAGTTTAGCCCCCCCACTTTAAAAACTGCTCCTCTGTCCCTGATTATATATTAATATATTATATGTTCTGGAACTACCCAATGTCTAGTCATACATACCATGTCTCCATACTGCATAACATGGCTAGTATTTGTTTCTCTCTTTACAATCTTATACTGCCTGAGCAAAGTTTCAGTTTCCAAGTCAGCCTTCAATGCAAATAGAAAGTAGATTGTCAAAACAATGAAAAGCACAGTAATAAAAATAAAACCTCTTAATTATTGTAAAGTAACTCACAGAGTCAGAGTTCTCCATCCATTTCACACTGTATACGTCACCCAAGTATGTTTCTAACTTTTTGTCAAAGTAGCAAGCGTAAGAGCTTTCATCTGGGTTGGCTGCTGTTGTTGCATACACTAAAATTAGATAATAATAGAACCTTATTAATATACAGTTACACTTGTCAACCAACCTCAAATGATCTACAGACTACAGTTAAATCATTTACCTTTGATGTTATTTGGCAGTAATCTATGAAACATTGAACCAGATTCACAGGCTTCAATGTAGAAAACCATCTGAAATAACAATAATGAACAGCAACTTTGTATTTAGTTAACAAGCCAATAAAAAAACAAGTAAAAACATGATTTTTGAAAAATAAGCCAAAGACAAGACAAGACAAGACAAGACAAGACAGTACAGTACAGTACAGTACAGTACAGTACAGTACAGTACAGTACAGTACAGTACAGTACAGTACAGTACAGTACAGTACAGTACAGTACAGTACAGTACAGTACAGTACAGTACAGTACAGTACAGTACAGTACAGTACAGTACAGTACAGTACAGTACAGTACAGTACAGTACAGTACAGTACAGTACAGTACAGTACAGTACAGTACAGTATCCTATAACTATTACACATTAGCCAATCAGAGCTAAGCATTTTCTATGAATACAGAGCGGTATTTCATGGATTTGCTATGAATACAGAGCGGTATTTCATAAAATATATTAGCCAATCAGATTGCTCAAAATTTGAATTTAGCCAATGAAATTCAATATTTTTTGAATATATAATTAGCTGAGAAATGAGCGGGAAACCGCCGGCACGTTTGCATCGTCGAGTTTCGATCGAGTTTAACTAGTTCAATTCAAATGCAATTTCTTCTCTCTCGAAGAAAATATTGATCATTATAGAGGCACAAAAGAAGACTGAGGTGGACACTAAGAAGGTTTTGGACTTTATTTCACAAGCTCCGTACTGCAAAGAGAGTCAACTGAACCAGAACGCTTGAACATTCTTGTCAAACATTGTCTACTGGAAATTCGCAGACTGATATAATGGATCTGAATACGAACCAAATACTCTAACGTCTTACAGAAACTCCACTGGCCGATATTTGAGAGGTAAAAACTACCCAAAGCTCATCGAGAAGTGCTCAGTCAAGCAAAGAGAAAACTGATAAAACGGCTTCGCTAAGATGGGTTGGGGAAAAAAACAAACGCACAAAAATGTTTGACAGAGGATTTTTCCAATAAAATTAATGTTGGCGTCATGATATCTTTAGAAAAGCGTAATTTTTGACTAAAATGTGTAATAGTTATAGGATAATATGGTTATCGCCTAAAGGCTCGTTGTATACTAATAACATAAATTTCTCGTGAAATATTCACCCGTATTCCATAGAAAACCATCAAATAACCACTAAATACAATACAATACAATACAATACAATACAATATTCTCTACAATATTCTCCCTGTATTTCAAAATGATGCAATATATTTTGAATTTCTTACAAACTTCAAGACTCAGACAGATGAAATCAAATCAAAAGTGCTGTGATTTTAAGATTCAGTGTACCAATGCTTAGACTTCAAACCTTAGGGGCTGTCTATGTGGTGCTTTTAAGCCACTGAGCCTGAAGATAATTTTTTTGTTTGCATTCATTCATTTGCAAAAACATTATTTATGACACAAATAAATATTCCTTTATATCAACCAAAATGTGGTTGATGCAGGCTATTTGACCAATCAGAATTATCATATTGTGACTGCATACCATACATTATAATAATTAACAGCTAATTAGCTCTCACCTCCTTATATCGTTTATTTTCATGCATGTTCTTTATGGCTCTATTCAAGTCATCAGCGTACAGCTGAAAATATATTATAAGCAAGTCAACAAGACAAATAGAATTAAATAGAATTCTATATGAAACTGATGAGAAGCTGTTATATATGTCTACTAGATGAAGCCTGATCTGGAATGCTGACGTGTAATATTGTACAATACTCAAATGGATATAGAAGCCTATTTTAAAACATATGACAGTATTCTGACGAGATACCAGTATTCCAACAACTATGTGACTGTAGATCGATGTATTAAATGCCTCAGCTGCATCTTCAACCAAAACATTTTTAGCATACAATAAATATATTGTACATATTTATCAATTTCATATTCTTGAAAAATCATGACCTACCTCACCCTCAGGAAATGCAATAAGTCCTGGTGCTCCATGGTCAGCAAAGTTTACAAAGACTTTATCATTGGGTCCACTAAAACATGAATGCGACAATTGCCATTTGACTAAGTTTGGTCTTTGCAAATTAATTAATCTTTGCACTTTGACTGATAGCTATATAATTTTATATATATATAGGCAGTCGAGTATACAAATCAATCTTAGGGGGTCTCCATTATTTTATTAGCACTTATAATATCAAATGATTGAGTCAGGTTTCTTTGTTATTCATGGGGCTTTATATCACTTATATATTACCCCCGGTCATTAGGAATTCAAGGGTTTTATCTATAGACCTTCTCCAGGATTTATCTATAGATAAATCACTTGAATTTATAATTCCCGGGTTTATCTAGATAAATCCCTTGAATTTATAATTTTGTCCTATACTTCCTTAGGTCATCTATGTCTGGACAACGAGACTTTCTTTTAGAAATTCTTTTAGAAATATACCAAGTAGCAATTTTTGGTGAAAAAAGTCTTTGATCAATGATTGGGATTCGAATCCAAGACCTTCTGCATTCCTATACCCACTTTTAACCACTATACTACTGAGCTAACTAATGGAATCTTCCCAACAAAAAAGTGTTTTGTGTGTTATCATGAAGTTCGTTAGTGTTGCCCTGAATTAGAATTGAAAAACAATTATTTAAGGTTTCCTTCTGGGAATTTGGTAACAATGATCTAATCAGTGATTGCCTTTTTGGATCGCTTTTGTGTGAAACCCACCTCAATCACATAATTGGGGGGGGGAGGTGTTATTTTGGGAAGCTACTATGGGGGAAGGAGGGGGGTCATCAGATTTTGTGGGAGAGGTTGATGGAACTCTAAAGAAATGTATGCATTGGGAAAATATATAGGGGGTTATGGAATTTTTACCTACTGTGGAGTGGCATGGGGGAAGGGACACTGGAGGGAAGGTCAGGTACTATTTGAAAAAAAACTTAAAGAAATCCCCCCCCCCCTCCAACACACACACACACACACATGATAATAAATGAATGTTTCCTTATGTGTAATACCTAATATCTATTTTATCAATAAAGTAAAGTTGATAAATGTACACATTTTTACCTATCAATGACTTTGCCAGACCCCACTTTTCTTCCATGATGTTTTGGGACTATTCCCTGGAGCACGTCCAAGAACACTTCTGGGGTCACTGCCTGCAAAAAAGGTATAGTTTTTAAAGGAAAGTCTCAAAAATACAGTAACTCTTAGAAAACATGATAAACCAACTCACTTCTTTGGTGTAATCTTTTACAACTCCTTTGTAAACATTGGGTCCGCCAATCTAAAAGACAATATCAATATCAATAACCTGACTGTATATATTATTTTGTTGTGCACTTTTAGCTCTCGTACAAATTTCTTTTCATGGACAGGTGCAACCTTTCTAAAATTGTAAATCTTTATATATATGTAAACTTCACATAACAATTAAGGAGAAATTGCAGAGAAGAAAAATTGTGGAAATTAAGGAGTAAGGAGCCAACATAAAATGTTATAAAAAACAAAGGATAAAAAAAGTTAATAAGCGAACCATCAGACATTCAAACCCGCAACCTTCCATTTTGAATGCAATTGCGAAGCAATTAAATGTTCAGGATCTGAGCCTAAGCTGCCTGTGAAAGAGTTAAATATCTTTCTTGTGTTCTATACAGTCATATTATATACTGGTTGTCATATATAATTACCTTATTTATGATAACTCCTGGTGTAGGATTTCTGAAGTAAAATTTAAATTTTAGAAATGAAATTTTAAATATACTGTTACTAGACATAATTTTTACATTGCTTTATTGTGGCTCAGTAAAAAATAAATAGAAATACATGAACGTGCATTTGAGGTTTGATCACAACTACAACAGTATTATTTTATTCATTTATTATTTAATAATCAATTAAATTAAAATGAACTGACAGAATGGCAAATAGTGACTTACTCTTCATTATAAGCGATATCATCATACATCATAACGACAATGTTTTCATCTGGAATTCCATGATTATGAAGAATATGATATGCATGACAAATATCAGCCTGGAAACCAAATATCATAAAATCTTAACCAACAATTATTCATTATCAAAATATAATATGATTGAGTCAGTTTTCTTCAATTCCTTATTTGTACCACTTTATATCATGATCTATCTGCACAAACATCAGTGAGAGTATCCTAGCTTCAAAACACAGAAGCTGAGACCAAAAGGTACATTTGAAATCTGATCTGTTGATTAGATTATTGAAGCCTGTATATGTAGGTGGACATTTTAAACAGCAACCGAGACAAAATTCTTGACATATTCCAAACATGATTATGTTAACATTCAATTCCATTACTAGTGTACATACCCATAAATTTCAGTCTCAGCTTCTATGTTTTGAAAGGGTCAATATGTTTGTGTAAATAGGTATTAATATCCCCACCATTTGTAGTTTATAACTCGTTCCCGGGAGTTTGGGTTTTGGTCGAGAGTCAAGAGTTGAGAGTACCAGGTCGAGAGTCGAGAGTACCAGGTCGAGAGTCGAGAGTAAAAGTCGAGAGAGTCAAGACTACCATATGTGGAGAGTCCAGAAAACGTAAAATGAGTGGAAGCGTATTATAAGCCGGCCAGTTTTTAGCAAAATTCGAAACGCCACAAAACATATCACGCACCCCGGGGGGGGACTCCGATCGTAAATGGACGGGGATGCTCGTCGTACCTTTTAGGGGTCAAAATCTGCAATTTGGTACCTTTTAGGGTGTCTCAGACTTAAGTGGACTACCAGAGACATAGCTGGTACCTTTTAGGGACTGTTTTGGGGTAAATAAACTACCTAAAATGCGCATGAAAGGGATGATTTCGATGATCTGAATTGAATCTTCAAAGCACATCGATAACAAAGTGTTTCATTACTTTAATTGATTATTGTTGTTTTTGAATTGGTACCTTTTAGGGGTAGAAATCAATTGTTGCCACTCCCACTCAGGTACCTTTTAGGGGTCATTTTCAAAATTTCCGACGAGCATCCCCGTCCTCTTATATATAGGAGTCCCCCCCCCCCCCCCGGGTCACGCACGTACATATGTTTATCATTTGTCATTACTTACAGCCGAAATTTGGTATTTTCTGTGAACCAGTAATAAAACACAGAAAATACCACATAATTTTCTGGTCGCGATGCAATGTTGCAGTGATTTTTTTAAGACCATTAACTATGGAAAGCTATAGACCATGCACATGCGATTGCAAAACTTACATGACACATGGTACTAGTTTACAGTGCAGTTTCAATATCTAGCCGCTAAATAAACAAAACTGGGGTCAAGTTGTCTAGAAGCAAGCTTTTGCTATCACAGGTGATATGTTTTGTGGCATTTCGAATTTTGCTAAAAACTGGCCCGCTTATAATACGTTTCCACTCATTCTATAGTTTTCTGGACTCTCGACATGGTAGTGTTGACTCTCGACTTTTACTCTCGACCTGGTACTCTCGACTCTCGACCTGGTACTCCCGACTCTCGACCAAAACCCAAACTCCGTTCCAGGCCTACGCACGAGTAATAATCCGTTAATGCATTACAACACAATTGTAACTCAATACACCCATATTCAAGACAATCTGTCCAGTCCATAATATATAACACCAGTGTACATAATGCAATAGTATTACTTGCCCCCACTAGTGTATGCCTTAATATCTTTGTAGCCATTAGTTATTTGAATGTAAATACATGGGTAGTCAATTGTGTGTTACACACAGGCTGGTATTGTACTACAGACCAGACAGATTAACTGGAATATGAGTGTATTGAGTTACAATGATGTTGTAATGCATTAACAGACTGTCTTCTTCATGATCATTTTGTTTGCATTAAGGGACGGACCATTGGCATAAATTTTTTTTGGACACCAAAAGTGGAAATGAATTATTTTCACTTTGCAAAGAAAATGTCCCAGCAGATTTTTTTTTGAAATTTTTATTGGAATTTTTTTTTTAATGCTTTTGCAAAAACAAAAAGCAAAACAAAACGAAAAAGGAAGAAAGAAAGAAAGATAAAGATAAAGTAAAGAAAAAAGAAAAGAAGAAATCCGGGATAAAATCTCAAAAAAGAAATAAAATACACACTTTCTGCTACCTGTCATACGACCCCTTTGCCATGCTTTGTCCCGGTCGGGGCAATTGTCTCGCGATCATATGACTCCCGTGTGACAAAAAAAAATATTTATGGACCATCCAGATAAGAGTCGACGACCTCAAAAACTGCTGATTCATGATCAACAGCTATGGTTTATCTTTAACTGCATTAACTTACAAATTAATCATAAAGCTACCTTCAAATGTGATTTTATAATAAGCTTAATCAAGCATTAAAGTTTTAAATTCATAATATTCTAACCAAATTTGAAGTAACTTTAAGATTATCTCGTTCGTGCCTTTTTTCAACAAAATTATCGCAAAAAATACTTGATGTTTTGTAAATAAATCACTGGTTGATGATTTACGTCTAATAAAACATGCAAAAAGTTTCTACAAACAAAGGAATGAAAGTGAAATGTTCAGAAAGTCTTACCTGATGGCGATAGTTCCCCCATGTATTGGATCCAGCTATCAGCAATCCCCAGTGTTTTCCTTCAGTGCTGTTTGCCTTTTTTGCTTCTATAGTGTTAAATAAACACACAGATATACAGATAAAGGCCAACAGATACGAGAAAGTTGAACAGCGCTCCATTCTTGACACTACGTTCTTCTTGGAAACGATGAACGAAGAACGTCCGTATTTATTACGCGCCACTCAGACAACACGTGATATGATTGGTTCTTTAGTTTCACAATGGACCACGGGAGTTGGGATTCTGGAATGCGATTGAGGTACAAAGTACAAAAGAAGACTCAATAACGAAAAGAACAAATTTCTAGTATGGTTTCTGGCTTTTGTGAATCACAGGTAATAGAAAATGGAAGATTCCACTTTTTCCATCGTGAAAGGGCGTGTAAGTCGTTCAATATTAATTTTCAATATGATTGAATTCACTTTCGACCAATTTTTCACTTTTTTTCACTTTCAATGAGTGTACAATGTTTAACAGGTGAAACTGGGTAAGTCCTTTCAAACACTTTCGATGCATTCATCTATCATCTCCATATCTGAAAATAGTTCGTGCTCAAATTGTAAGTGATTCTGAGCATTTCAATTTCCTAATCAAGGCAATTAATATCATCAGCTACAAGTGGTGGGAGATAATGGTCAACCAAATGCTTTAAATGAAACTGGAAAACGAAAACAGTCCATTTTTCTTTATTGCAATATAAATAATAAGAAACCAGTACAAGTTTTCTTGTGAAGAGACCACTTGCTATTCCAAATTATAACAAATTGTAACATGTTCAAAATCTCAAATAGCAAATTCAGCTATAAGTACCTATAGTAGAATACTGCCTACATGATTGTTCATAAGTTTAGTGTCGTAATTTCACTTTAAATTGATATTTTTACTTGATTCAGGAGGGAATCATATCAGTTTTCAGTAAACCGGGCTGGAACGCAAGTGCCAAATATTGGACACGAATCAGAAGATTTTTTTATCAGATCGAGTGATGTTTTTCTTTGATTTTTGAATGTCAGTGTATCAAAGCGGAAAAACCGATCAGCCGTGTATCAAAATACATGATCATTTATAAATATGTCTATAATACAAGAATCACTACACTATAAATAACACATTGTTAATGTTCTTGATGGTAGAACGAGGATAATTTTAAATTCTGGACGTTATTCTTGGCTGAAAAGAAAAAAAAATCAATGAATTAATGAAGACGTCACAGGGAATAGCGAACGAACGAGCAAATGAATGTTTCCGACCAATCGTTGTCTCGTTGTCTCGATTTTAAACGTATTAACACTTTCTTGTAGCTTAAACTCGAGAAATAAAAACAAAATCCCATGACTTTCACAATCAGCCTCGTGCACGTCATCACTATCACCAACCCCACCCTATAGCAGAGGGATGGGGTGCCATATATAGGTAGGTAGGTTTCGTGCGCCAGCAATACTTTCCCCACGGGGGACATGTACGTATCGCGATGCACGAAACCCAGACGGCTGGGGAACCTAGCCTACCCCTAATCAGCTTAAAACGCCAGGTGTCGGCAGGTGATAATTTCCTCATTTTCCACGAATTTTTCAAGGCCAAGTTCAAAGGCTTTCAATGTCACATGATAAGTAGATGTTTAAAACAACGAAAACCATATACACCAATTTCAAAAAAGTTGTCGGGCAAAAGGTCCAAACATATCGCGACTCACCTGAAAGGAGTTATGGGTAGAAACTAATAAAAACTGTGAAATCACAAGAACATTGGCAAGACCTTCATTTGGTGATGCTAAACTTAATTTCTGCATCTACCCATACTCCTTTTTGCTCTAGTCGTGTTGATTTTAGGCTACGCAAGGTGACGGAAGTCGACGAAATTTGCATCGACCTGCGGCTACCTGTATTTCCATCAATCTCGTACCCAGAGCCTGCGTTCCTCTTGGTCAGCGAGACCAAGAGGAACGCAGGCTCTGGCTGGGTACGAGGTTGTACTTCCATCGATTTGCGAAAACTTGCGACTGCACTTTGAGCGTGCTCAAATTTGATCGCCAGTGAATGCAAGTTTTAACTTGTTTGAACCATGTGGCCACTTTAAACTTCGCAGTTGTTTTCTCGTTTTCCGGTCCGAATTACTGCACACTTCCTCTCCTACAAATAACTGAAACAAAAGCAAACCGCCAGTATTTTCTCTTTGTCAGTTCAACTAGAAGATTTTTATTAAGAATTTTTGAAAACTTGCATAGACTTGCGTTGAGCGGTGTTCCAAGGACACGCGAGCAAGTCACAAATCAAAACTTGCGTTGACATGCGTCTTGTTTGATCGGGGCCTCTCACAACCTTTTTAGAAATAGTTGTATGTTACTTACCATCGAAGTATGTGGTATCGTAAGCATCGTCTGGATTAGGAACAAACGGAGCTGGATGTTCGTCAAGGTTTTCCCAATCGAGACATTCAAAAAATGAATGCGACTTGATTTCTGAAAGAAAGAAAACGCAACGATAGATAACTGAAGAAAAACAACAACTCCTCCCCTATTTATAACGACATTTAATGCTTTTACGTCGTTCCAAACACTACCTATCGACGTTAAATATGGTCGCTTTACTTTTTTACTTTTACCTCGAGAATCGATCGACAATGTGTCCAGAACCTCGGCAAAATTAAAGGACTAATTGTAGCTATGTATAAGTGAATTTTTTCTGCAATTGTTTAGGCAATGTTGCACGCAACACAGACTGGAGTTGCACCGTGTGTGTTCCTTCCTTTGACTGTGTTACCTCCAACGTTGCAGAAAAAGTTGCTGCCGGGTTCTTTATAGTTTTATTACCTTCAGCTCCTGGTCGTATTTCATATCGTACTGTTAGTATTTTATCAATACAGTCTACAGCACTGGGACTTAGTGATTCTTCACCTTCAGGCCATAGCAAATCTTTAACAGAAAAATAACACTATTAGCAGTGAGCCAAACACATTAGCAAATGGACGAATGCGAACCAAGTTCATGGACTACCCATGGGCACAAAACTACTGATAAACTACCATATCATTTGATGCCCAATATATAACGCGACACTTTTTTATGCATTTAATATTCTCAAAATTAGTCTATTAATACTTTTTGCTGGGGACTTCTTGTAACCTCGGTTTTCAAGACAGCCTTGGGTGGCTTTGTTATGGCTAGTTCGGTTGGACCTCGCAGGGGCAGAACCAACCACCTATAGATCTAGATGTGTTTGCCTAAGGTTATCCAAGGTTGTGTTGCATTTTGTCTTAGTTGTAGATTTGTAGATTCATGAATAGTCCCAAGCCTTTATAGAATCGTTTTATAGGATGATATTGACATTCAGGTAAGATTAACTTTTCTAGCTAGGAGAACTCATAACACAAACTGGACTCCATGGCCACTGTATATTTAGCCTTCCCTTCCAATGCAGGCAGGGTCAGCACAACAGCTTCCGACAATTGCTGTGGCCCCTGTAGTGTACTAGGGCCATAAAGCACTCATTTGTGATTGAAAGATCTCACGAGATGAGCGAGAAGAAACTGCAGAGCGATGAGCCTACGAACAACTGCCCTACTTAACAATTAAGGCAAAGCCCCGTTAGTTTTGAGATTGTATTTCTTTCATTCGTTTATTCTTTCGTTTCCTCATAAACTACACGTTCATCCATTGATGTATTATTTTTCTTTCCCTTTTGTGATATCAAAGAATACTTGTGACGGTTCTTTTTTCATCAGTTTTCGTTTTCAATCCAAAAGAAAGAAGTCAAGGAAGTACGTAGTCCAAGGCCTGGCCGGGGTGCGTATTTTGTCATCTTTCTCCACGTACAACGTATGCAAGCTGAATATTCATTGCAAATAAAATAACTGATTTTAACAAGCAAAATATATTGATATTAAAGTTAAACAAACCTCTGTTTTTGATGTGGTTGAATACGAGTTCAGGGGTCTCATCGTTAAATGGCGGTACACCGGTAAGAAACTCGTACAGACAAACACCAACTGCCCACCAGTCTACTGCAGGGGCTGAAAAACAAACAGCATCAGTAGTTTTTAACTCAAACACAAGCACTGTAAATCTATTTATTTATGCCAAACCTCTATTAGCATTCCTTGGGGAATTCCTCAGTTGAATTTGCGACCCGTCAAAGTTAAGGCGGCGAAATACGAGACACAAAAACCCTCAACTTGTCGCGCAACATTGTTGCGTTGCAGGTTTTTGATCGATGTTGCGCGTTTTTCACCTCACGTTTTTCACCTTGTTGCGTGACAAGTTGAGATCGCGAGGTGAAAAACGCGAAACATCGATCAAAAACCTGCAACGCAACAATGTTGCGCGACAAGTTGAGGGATTTTGTGTCTCGTATTTCGCCGCCTTTAGCCTGATTACGAACGATCGCTGACCGTCTGATAATCAGGCTACGTCTGACAGTTATGATTTGAAACAAGGCTAACGTCAAAATTCAAATACGCACGAAAAAAGGTTATTGATTATGACAACTCAATAGAGGTCGGTCGTTATATTAAAGGTATAGAGCATATGGTCATTCTTTGACTTGGACGACTGCCTGCCTTATAGGGTGTGGTCGATTAATAGCGGTACGGCTGTACCCTATTAATCTTTGCATTTACTATACACTTTTTCAGTGATTATTAGATTTATTTACATTCAAATACATACTGACAATTAGTTCTAGCTATTAAAATCAATATTTTCAAATTGTGGAAAAAACAATCACTTGCGTAAAACCACTAGTCTACCTCGACTAGTGCATACTATTTGTAGAATAGAGGACATATATTCTGACTGAATAAACTATAAACTGTACTACTACTACTACTACTTACTGTGGTCCATTCCCATCAAGATCTCTGGTGCTAAGTAGTCAGGAGTACCTAGTATCCTATTTCTAGGTGGTGGCTTTTGTGGTCCTCGTCGACATGATTTGGGTGTTCTGTATGGTGTTCTCATAGCCATTCCTGGTGTTCTATGCTGATAAACATTAATGACTGCTTTATACAACTGATACGAAATGATACTCGTGGCTTTCTTGATTACACGAAGGTGGGAGCATTTGTTTCTAGTCCTCTATCAATTGTTTAGTTGCTTTATCTTCCTCCTTTTTTTCTTTTATTTATTTGTTTATTCTTTCAAATTTTTTTCACTCACTTTCTTTCTTTCCTTCCTTCCTTCTTAATTCTTTCCTTCTTTCTTAATTTCATTCTATCATTCTCCGGCTCTCCATATTTTACTTTCTTTGTTTTTATTCCAAATTTGTTACATTAACTTGTGCACTTCACGACCGTTCATCATTTAAATTGCTTTATAAAATATTGCGGATATTTATCCCTTGATGTATATTGTAAACACGCACAAAATATCGAAAGATAGTTTGTAAAAGTAATATATAAAACGAGCACTCATGTGTGTGTAATGTGTAGATATAAACACTGTGGAAGATGTAGTGCACTCGAAAAGCAAGAGAAACCATCGGCTACACCCCTTGTTCCTAACTTTATTGTGTTCTACATCTCGCAGCGTGTTTCCATCACAGTACAGAGACATTTAACACCACTAACCTGGTATGACATATCCATAGGTTTGGGCGTCTGTCTCACATTAGTGTTGGCTATTTCCATCGGTAAAGGAGAACCACAAACAAGATCTTCGTTTCTTGTTCGCAACTCATTCTCACATGGTTCATTTTCAGCTATTATATTAGATCTATCTCTATGAAACATAGGTGGGTAGTTCTCCTTCCCAAGAAAACTATGTCTTCGAATTGTAGATCTTACTGGAGAAACTTCAACTGAGTTGGACGATTTTTCCGACTCAAAAACTGCACTAGTTCTACTACGCTGTGAGTCCAAATCGTCGCCACTGTCCTGGTCTCCCTCATTTTTTGTATTCAAATGTACTGCCCGCGAGGATAAAACACACGAAGGAGAACACTCAAAACTGTCCATAAAAGAACCACTTCGTTGTCTAAAATCCATGTTTTCCAGCACAGTTGTCAATCCAGTACTCGAAACTCGTCGCTTTTTACAATCTGGAAGCAAGCGTTCATCATCTGGGGATAAACTGTGGATGTTTTTGTCGCCACACTCTGAGTACTCCTCGTCTGAATCACTTGCTGGGATGAACATTCGTTGAGAGATTTTTGGACAAAAATGTGTTCTTTTTGTGGCTGGACCTCCTGAAATAAGGAATGAAATCTCAGTTAGAAGTGTGCAAATATTACTGGCTTTTAAAACAGTACACAAACGAAGGAGAGGGAGGGAGGGAGGGAGGGAGGGAGGGAGGGAGGGAGGTAGGGAGGGAGGGAGGGAGGGAGGGAGGGAAGGAAGGAAGGAAGGAAGGAAGGAAGGAAGGAAGGAAGGAAGGAAGGAAGGAAGGAGAAAATAGAAAAAAATGAAGGATGATGAAGGGAGAAGCAGAAGTTAGAAGGTATAAACGAATGAAATGAAAGAACAAACGAACAGACAAACAAACAAGAGAAAGAGCAAAGAAAACGAAGGAGCAAAAGAGGGAATGTAGAAGACAACAACCTACCCGTTAGCGGTGTCATGTCCCTTGTACCATGCAAGTCCTCGTTTGTCGGTGAAGCAAGCATAACGGAAGTACTAAAGCTTTTCGCGCGTGTTTGTTTAGGTTCTGGAGGACTAAAAATGTAACTTTGCATGTATTCAGTACGTTGTGATACCATCGATGAACTAGTGCTGTTTACACGTGATCGCTGTCCTGGTTTAGCTGACCTTGGCATTGACTGAAATGTGGACACAGGAAAATAGGAATGAAAGCATATTGATCAAAAGGCCATTAGCAAGAGAACAAAACTTGGAGAGTAAGAATCCGAGCGCTGCTTCTGCAACTATTGCGTGCAAATGTTAAAGGATGGACAAGTTGTGCAACACTGTGTTGCACGTAATGTTGCAGTAAAAAGATGCAATGTGTGTCACGTGTCACTGTACATTTTGGTGCGGTAATACGATCAACAAAATTGTGCAACTTGTCGCGCAACATTTTTGCGATGCAGGCTGAAGAGCCGCATGCTGCTCGTATTACCGCCCCGCGCGCAACTTGCCACGCAACAAAAGTCGATGTTGCAAGTTGCGAAAATTTGTTTTCTACTTTTTGCAAAAAGTAGCTGCAACCTGCAACATCGATTTTTCTTGCATGACAAGTTGTGCGCGGGGCGGTAATACGAGCAATATTGCTCTACAACTTGCAACAAACAATGTTGCGCGACAAGTTGCAGGATTTTGTTGCTCGTATTACCGCACCTTTAGATCGTCGTTCGTGTGCAAATGACTTCCGGCTCCAGTTCAAAAGATATACTTTCTGAATTTTTTTGAGTGTGCTTATATCTTTTGAGGACCCTTCTGTAAAACATGTATATGATGTTGGTGTCCTCAATAAAGATCATTATTATAGAAAAATTTTGTTCCAATAGTTCTTGTCGCATGTGCACATTGCCTATTCAAAGTACACCTAGACTGGGAAATACATTATAACTTAATTAAGCCCATGGTTGTTATGTTACACTTACAAAAGTAAAGTCAGAAGTTAATGAGAGTATTTGTCCTGGTGTTCTGAAATAAGCCTTGCCCTTTTTATGTGCATTGTCTACTGATGGAGTACTCATGACGTCAATAAAATTTGGTTCTGTGATAAAAGAAAACAAAATTACTGATCATTTCACAACTAAAATGTTGGTTTTTGAGAGGATAAAAATGGGACGTACTTCTATACCACGATGTCTTCAAAAAAGTCAAAGTAATTTATTTCAGTTATTTTAAAAGCGCGGGAAGTAAAGTGGTTGCCCAATTCTCCCGACCTGCGCCCTCTATTCCCCTCTTTATCGCTTTCCATCAGTGCTTGTCTCAAAGTCACTGGATCCTAATTCACTTATTCGCACTCTTAAACAACTCTCAACTCACCAACAACTCTCAAAAACAACCCTTAAGCGAGGAAGAGGATGGAAAAACAAACTCTACTCACATAATGAAGTGTGCCATCGAGCATTCGAATCCTACCCTGGATTTCAGAGGGATTTTTACGTGGAATGATTTCGCGAGCGTGAAGTCAGTGGAGCTAAGGAAAACTTCAAGTCGCGCTTCGTGCTCTCCAAATCAGTATTTCAGGCGAAAATCCCTCTGGAACTCAAGGTATTCGAACCCAGAACAACAGCTGTAAGAAGAGGTGAGTTGGTTCGTGCGCGGCGTTTTGGTCCAGAGTTCAATCCACCTCACACATTTGTTCCGACTTTCTCTAATTTATGTAACACTATTTTTGCGGTTTCTACTTATTGCCATTTTTGCGGATTTTCACAATCCACGAAAACGTTCCCGCAAAAATATATTGTCGCAAAAAAACTACTCCACTGTAGAAATTATCATACATCACAATTAAATTGTATTTACAACACATTTAAAAGAAAAAAGAAAAAAAAAAGAAAGTGCCACGCAGTAGCTCCAAACACCCATAAACTGAAGCACTGATGCATCGTCATTCGTGAGTAATGGGTGTACAATCAGCTTCCTGGGAAACCAGCTGTGCTGAAATGGCCACAGACATATAATTTACCTTGCTTTACCTTCAGAGGGGAGAGCTCTAATCACTCAACCACTCTTTGTCTGTTAACATACATAGATGTGACTACAATGTACTTACTTCTGTCACGTGTTAGTCTAGAGAGTCCAAAGTCTGTCAGTTTAATCTTTCCTTCATTTGATATCAACATGTTGTCAGGTTTCAAATCTCTGCATGTTAATAAGTTGGAATGTTCAGTTATCTTGGATGGATGATACATGAATTCTTTTGATGACTGTTCTAGTGAATGGCTTTCAATAAACGACTACAATTTGCACTTGGACATGCCCCAATAGTCCAGTCAATCTACGAGATTTTGGGGGTCCAGCACAAACAAATTGCAATAGAATTTTTCTCACTGCTGAAATGTCAGGGCAGGTGTCCTAAGTAACATACTAAAAATCCCAAAAAATCCCTTTGGTGGAACATGGCCAAAAAGCGATCTCAAAGTTGAGAAAATTTGAGTGTTTTACCACAGGGATCCCATACAAAGCAAAAATAAGATACATTGAATGAAACTTGCTTTTCCTTAATTTTTCACGCTATTAAACTTTTCATATCGCTATGAAGTAATCTAAAAAGTTAATTAGATCCTATAAACTGAAAAAAAAAAGAAATTGATATATATGAGTTGAGTATACTCCGCGGTCACCCTGTGTCACGTTTCCAGTCCTTTTTCGGCCAGAAAACAAGATGGCTGATAGAAGTGACTTGTGTTCACTAGAAAGGCTGTAAGTGAAAGTTAAAGTTTAAGTCCTTGTTTGATGTATACGAGAAAGTCATAAGTACTCTAGTGGAGGTGCAACAATTGGTTTTAAGTGCTGATTTATTGACTTGTGTAAAGGCCCCTGTGTACAAAGATATATAGCTACGTCGAAAGTCAAGCAAATGTAAGTACTCGTTTAATATGATACACTGACTGTCAGGTGTTAGATATTAAAATTAGGCTTTTTGCACCATGTAAATAAGGTAAAGCTAGCTCCCATCAAATGCAAATTGCAACACTGATTGCACCACAACTTTAATAGAACATAAAGACAGTTTTAAAAATGCTGTCAGGGATTGATATCAGCACAACAAAACGGTGCACACGTTGTTTGTCACACTGAATAAGGTCGTCATTGGGCCGAAACGTCTGTTAGTTTGTCAGAAGCAAAAGTCGAGACAACCAAATAAATCAATCAGCGGAACACGGTTTTATCAGAAAGCGCTAATATGGGTTTTAACTTTTTGTTCAACATGTTTAGATAATGTAGACAGGGTAACACTGAATGCAGATAAAGATTGAATTATTTAAGTGCAAGACACTGAAAAAGAACACACCAAATAACTGCCTGATTGAGGCTGTCATCACGAGGCAGTAAGTATACAAGACTACCTTTAGTTCCACTTTCCTAAATAATGAGGTGATATGAATTTGCAAGTCAGGTTAATAAGTTTATTTATATAAATAACTTATAGGAAGTTGAAGACTTCAAACGTCCACTCTCATTAGGCAATGAGCAAGTGCTCTATATGCAATGAGGATTTAGATAACGGCCAACCGACTGTGGAGCTACGGCAAAAAGGCGCAGACACCCTCAACAACATATGTGGCGAGCTCACTTGCTTTAGAATTGGACAGAAAGTCCATGTTAATTGCCGTCGGAACTTTTGCCGAGATGCTGATAGAAAGAGTGTTGATGACGCAAAAACTGCATCAATAACTTCCTCGACTATTTCAAGACGCTCCACAAGGCCTCAATTTCGCTGGAACGAGCATTGTTTCTTTTGTGGTGAACCGGCAAAATACGACAGACGAAAAAGAGGCTTCGGTGTAATCCCAGTAAGAACGGAGGATTTTCAAACCACAATAATTGGCATTTGTCATGAGAGGAATGATGAATGGGCTTCAATAGTGCTTGGTAGATTGGAGTATGCAAGAGACCTACATGCTGTTGATGCAGTCTATCACAACCAATGTAGTGTCAATTTTCGCACTGGTAAAGATGTCCCAAAACAGAACAGTGGTACCAGTTTTGTAAGCGATTATGACTATCCATCAAAAATACCAAAGAAAGCCGGGAGACCACTGAGTACTTCAAGAAATGATGCCTTTCTTAAAGTTGTCCAGTATTTGGAAGACAATGACGAGGAACAGATCACTGTCAAGGACTTATGTGATAAGATGAAAGACTACCTTGAAGGGCAAGAAGACGCAACATACAGTCTTGTTTATATGAAAGAAAAACTAAAAGAACATTTTGGTGACAAAATTGTAATTACTACTATCAAGAGCAAAGCCAACGTAGTCACCCTTAAGAAAACTGCGACATCAATAATCAATGAGTTTTACTGCACTCCCAAACAGGTCAATGTTGAAGCCGAGAAAGCAAAAATTATCTCTGCTGCTGCACAACTAATCAAGAGCGAAATAAAAAACCTTAAAGCGGAAAGAAATCATTACCCAAGTAGTGATGAGGTTTCATCTGCTGAGAATGCTATGAAATACGTTCCAAATCTTCTTGCACAGTTCTTAAGATCCCTTTTTGTGGGAAAAGAAGTTGATCTGAAAGTCGCGTCAATTGCACAAGCAATAATGCAGGCAACAAGACCGAGGGCTCTTATAGCTCCTCTTCAACTTAGTCTAGGCGTGCAGATGCATCATCATTTTGCCTCGAAGTTTCTTATTGAAACATTGCATTCGATGGGCTTTTGTTTGTCATACTCTACAATCCAGAGCTTCGAGAACAGCGCAGCAGTTTCCCAAGGAATAGATATCCCAGGATATAATTCTGGATGTTTTATCCAATATGTCGCCGATAATGTTGATCACAACCTCAGAACATTGGATGGTCATGGGACATTCCATGGGATGGGCATAATTGCTGCTATAACTCCCGGTACCACAGTTAATAGACCAATCCCGAAGAAATCTGTCACTGCAGAAGATATAGCTACCGCTGGGAAGCTTGTTATTCGTCATTACAATGGACCAAGGGAAGCGGAACCTCATTTGACTTACAAAGAACTGAAAGACCTGAAAGTAATTGATTCATTTTCCAATCTAGATCTTCTATACAAGTTAACGCAACCACTTACACGATCTCCCCGGCCAGCATGGTCAGGAACAATGCAGATGATATTTAAAGGAAACCACCCAGTTAAGTCTTCTGTACAGTTTTTGCCAATGATTGATATGGATCCCAGTAACATGACATGTATCTATTCAACTCTTTGTTTCATCGTTGACCAGGCAAACCACTATGGAGTAACTCCTATCATAACGTTTGATCAACCTCTCTGGTGGAAAGCACTGATGATTGTCTTAAATGAGTCTGAGGATAGTCACTTAAAATCTATAGTCCTCAGGCTCGGAGGTTTGCATATCCAAATGAGTTTTCTTGGCTGCATAGGCCACATGATGGCAGGGTCTGGATTAGAGGATGTTCTCGAATTGGTATATGCAAAAAATGCTGTGATGCATATGTTAAGCGGAAAGGCAATAGCACGAGCTATTCGAGGCCATTTTCTGGTAGATTCAGCATTGAATTGCCTTATAATGAAGGATGTGTTTAATTTACCACTTCAAGTTGATGAGAGTAATCAAGAAGAAGCTTCAGGAGATGTCCCCAGGGAAACAGCACAAGAGGAATCGGCAACGACAGCTGATAACGATTTAGAGCAAGCAGATTTGCTTTACAAAAGGCTTATGAAAGATGAAGTAAACCTCGAAGAGGTGTGTTCCGCAGACATTCTTAGCAAACTGTCAAAAAAAGTAGAAAACAGAAAAAACGAGATAAAAAATCAACGCACAGCCGTCCTTTGGATGCAGTACATGAAAATGATCGATATCCTTCGAATGTTTATCAAGGCTGAGAGAATTGGTAATTGGAATCTGCATCTTCAGGCAATATATAACATGCTTCCGTACTTTGCCGCAGCGGGGCACAATCTGTATGCCAAGTCTGCATATATTTATCTCCAAATGATGGAAGATCTCAAGGATAAACATCTAGACGTCTACCGAAGCTTTCAAGATGGAATGCATGTTGTGAGAAGAAGCGATCGTTACTGGGCTGGCTTATCAACAGACCTGATCATAGAACAGGTTCTAATGAGAAGTGTTAAAACTACTGGTGGACTGACGCGAGGAAAAGGGATGACCGAGACACAGCGACTAGTTTGGCTGTTGTCTATGCCAGCGTGTGCAGAAATCAACAGTGCAATGCAAACTTTGACGGGTAACAACTTTGTAACGAGTGAACAGCACAAAGATTGTAGTGAAGCAAGGCAACAGCGTGATTACAAAGACATAACAAAGATCACAACTTATCTTAATGAAAGGAATCCTTTTAGCCCTGACCCATCACTGCGCAGTATTGTATCTGGAGTCGTTGCAGATGACAAAGTGAATGCGGATAAGGCCAAGGAAGTCGGTGCTAAGATTATTGCATCAATGGTTGGCAAGAACGTGCAAGAATTTTCCTTCCATAAGAAAGATCAAATCGTCACAATGGCGTCGAAAGGTACGTACAGTAGCCTTTCCCGGTGGAAGCATCCAAGTTGATCCACAACTTCTATTCCAGAGACTCAGCGTTGTCGCTGCCTGTGGAAGAATTGAAAACCCCCAAGAGCTATTCAAATTTGAAATGTGCAGTTTTCCTCCTGCCTTGTTCGAGTCTCAGTTTCTTCCAAGACAAGCAAACAAGCCAGTACTAGCAAACACAATCTGGGAAAGAGTAAAAGAGCATCAAACAACCCGACCATTTGGTGATATTCACTATGTTCTTGATGGAGGTTCTCTTCTACATCACCTGCCGTGGCCGCGTGGCAGTACATATGATTCAATTTTTAGCCTTGGCATTCAGTTCGTAACTCGTAGATATGGCATGGCCACTATTGTCTTTGATGGCTACGAAGATGGTCCTTCAACGAAAGATTGCACACACCTAAGACGGACAGGAGCTGCGTCATCCCATACTGTCAACTTTGAAAGCTACATGCTTATGACGTCAAAGAAGCAAGACTTCTTGGCCAACAAAACCAACAAGCAAAGGTTTATCAACATATTTGCTAACAGGCTTCAGGCTGCTGGATGCACAGTCGTTCATGCCACAGGAGACGCAGACCTTCTTATAGTAAAGACTGCAGTGGAATCTTCAAGAACCAAAACCACAGCCCTGATTGGTGAGGACACGGATCTTCTCGTCCTGCTTTGCTATCATGCTGATCTAAATGCACCACATGATTTGTTCTTCACGCCTGTACCAAAATCTGTCTCAGTAGTGGCGAAGGTGTGGAACATCAAGCAAACGAAATTTGCCTTAGGAACAGATTTGTGTACCAACATTCTGTTTTTGCATGCAGTGCTCGGTTGTGACACAACTTCGCGAATTCACGGCATAGGAAAAGGAGTGGCTTTAAAGATCTTTGAAGGCAATACAATTTTTCGCCAACAAGCTTCGGTTTTCATAAATCCCGAGTCCAGTCCTCAGGGTGTCGCCATGGCAGGAGAGAAAGCGCTGATCTGTCTTTATGGTGGGAAGTCTGACGTCAGTTTAGATGCTTTGAGGTATACACGCTTTTGTCAGAAAGTAACATCGGGATCGTCGTTTTTACAACCTGAAAACCTGCCACCCACATCCTCTGCTGCGAAGTACCACAGCCAGCGAGTATTTTATCAAGTTCAGGAGTGGAAGGGAAACCATGAGCTGCAACCACTAGATTGGGGTTGGAAACTACATGATGGAAAGCTTCTACCTGTTGCAACAGATTTACCAGCTGCACATGAGTCCCTGTTGCAGATAATACGATGCAACTGCAAGGCAGACTGCAAGACCATGAGATGCACTTGCAAGAAACATGGCTTAGATTGTTCACAAGCATGTGGAGTTTGTAAAGGCCAAAGCTGTCTGAACTCTGCACCACCAGACTTTACAACTGAAGATGACTCTATAAACTAATTGCGATTTTGAGACGGCAATACCACAAACGTGAATGTATTTTCTCCCAACACCGTCAATATTTTGTGGTATTGCCGTCTCTAAATCGCAATTAGTTTTGTATCGAGATTCCAAAGATATTTTTTAGAGAAAAAAGGAAGAACTTATCCGTTTTTGCTGACTGAAAACAAAATTCTCCTTACAAAAGCGCACGATCTGACATCGAACATGCGCTCTGAAGGTTTTCTTTAGGTTTCCAAAGTGATTTTCCTGTCTTTTTTCTTCAAAATACTCCTCATTTTGTCAGGTTTTTTTAACAAATATTACTTCTAAAGGTAACTTAATGCTTTCTTTTACAGTTCACAGTTAAACGATTGACAAATTGACATCTTTAGGCATTTCTGGTATTATGACTGTATAGAATTGAAGATATTCATCTTAGTGCGGGATTCCTGTGGTGAATTTTTAAAATGTAATTTTTTTCAGTGTTTCTTTGATGAGATTTTTGAAAAAATGTTTATAGGTCACTGGACTTACATCGTTTGTTGTATGGAAGTGAAATTAAGATTGTTGCAATTGGTCTTGGGGGGAAAACAGGTTGGTTCCATTTTTTGAGGGTATGGGTTCCCTGTGGCAAGACATCAAAATCTTCAATCACAATTTTAGCCATGTTCCACCGAAGGGATTTTTTGGGATTTTTAGTATGTTACTTAGGACACCTGCCCTGACATTTCAGCAGTGAGAAAAATTCTATTGCAATTTGTTTGACCTTCAACCACAGATTGACTGGACTACAAGCTACCCTGGTCCCAGAGGCTTTCTTTGTATTTTATCAGTTTATGATTTATTTTACGAGCCGCAAAGCGGCGAGACGTTTTCGTTTTTGCTTATTTCTTAACTCAAAAACGCAAAGGTCTCGCCGCTTCGCGGCTCGTAAAATAAATCGTAAACTGATAAAATACCAAGAAAGCCTCTGGGACCAGGGTAGCCCCAAGCCAACTATTCTTATTATTTTATTTCTTCCATGAGATTAAGCATAGTGATTTTTAATGTGTTTTTTTTCCTTCTTCTTCTTCTTTTCAAAAACACAACATTTAGAAAATCTAAAATACATATAGTCAGTGCGGATCCAGGATTTTTCCAAGGGGGGGTTCCATTTTTTAAAGCCAGCTGTGTATAACACTCTATTCTTTGGTTGACCCCCTGGATCCGCCACTGATAGTCAAACCACAAATTTGGTGACACCTTTGGGACCATTATTGCAAGTGTCTGATTATGAGAGGTGTTTAAGATGAGAAAGTTTATACAGGAGGTGCAAGTACAGTATTGTAGATGAAATTAGGAAGCTGCAGCTGTCCATTTAGTTTATATTATTGCATAGAGATTCAAATCTATTCTGTAAGCTAGTACACATTGTATTTCAATGATTACCACTGCAGAACTCTAACCTGTGTATAATTCCATGGCTGTGTAGGTATGATAGAGCTAAAATGACCTGCCATCAAACAAAAAAATAACTCAACAATAAACCTTATCAGTTTTCAGGTGTTTTTTTTTTCTATAAGTTATTATTTTTTCTATAAGTTAGTATTTTTTATCTTTTTCTTGAAAATCAAAAAATATTATATAAAATTGAAAAAAACTAATTTTCTTATTTTCACATTTTTATACATGCTATATGATATTCTTATTAGTTAACCATACTTGTGCGGTGTAGATTCTTGCCATTTCCTCATCAAAATAACCAAGGTTATGCAATAACGACTTGACATCCCCACCAACTAAGTATTCCATCACCTAAAGAAAACAACTCAAATATCAACAAATATTGTCATTGTACATGTCAAACTTTGCAGACATCCACTCATTCAATATCGATATGTTGATTATTCAAAAAGGATTGAGATTTATGCACAAGCATCTATAATTATGGTAAAAATATATTGTTTAATTCTATGAACAAAGGCGACTATCTAGCAAATGAACTAGTTTGGGCTGTGTCAGCTGTTATCAAGATACAATATTATAAGGGACGAATGGAAATTAATTTGCAACACCGTATAAAAACAAGAGATAACTTGCTAGAAAGTACAATATATGTAAGTTATCTTTTCTTATCATGTACATTGTATGGTGTTAAAGATTTCCATTCATTTCTTATTATTTATTTTATGTCAATACTGATGGATAGAAAATCATCTACAATAAAATTAAATTTTGTGACTACATCTACCATTACTTACCAAGAATATCTTGTCCATTGATTGGAATGAGTAAAACAAGTTGACAATGTGGGAGTTCTTTGATATTGCCAATGCATCTCTCTCTGCAACAACTGTTATAGACAACAAGAGACCATATTACTAAGAGAGCAAAACTGGCATACATGTCTGTGTGACATGCTTGTCACCTAAGGTTATTTTTTATTAGTTAACAAGTTGACACTATCACATGTGGAAGCAATGGAATTTGGCAAGCAATGGAATTTGATTGCTGGAGGAGAAACTGTTGGTATCCATGAATGCATGTACCATAAAATAAAAATTATTTGAATGCCTTGTGTGCAATATGGCATCAACTTCCTGTTACTCAAAATAACCTTTAGCACTATGCACATCATGCAGACATCAATCCATAAGTTTTGTTCTCTGATTATTATGGTGTCTTGTTAACAAATAAATAAATGCATAATAATACTCTCATAATACATTGGTGTAATAATGGGTATATATATAGCAAACACAAGGCAATATAAAAGCAGGATACCACCTTAATTACATGAAATTATAGCTTGTCCTTGGATACACCCCACCTCCAACCAACTGACATCTTGCACATTCCATCCAAAGCTTAAATTAATACATGCACAATATGTTTTAACCATTGTTTTACTTCAACTATGCATTGTACAACTCAATGACCTTGTTCAATCATGTTTTTGTTGATCACATCTTTCTTCTTCATGACTTTTATAGCATACATTTGTCCTGGATGGTCTTGCCTTTTTGCCAGAAAAACTTGACTGAAAGAATAGTTTAGATAATTATAATTATATAGACCTTGATGCTAGTCATCGTTGCACAAAAATCACTTGAGATCCTACAAGATCTACAATAAAATCTCAAGTAAAATCCTGCACAATAAGAGAGAATCACACAAGATATCCTAGGATTGTGAAAATATACTTCCTAGATATCCATGAAGGTATAAAAGTATTAGGGAGGTGCAAATGAAACCAGATGTAAATCAAACAAACTAAACAATTGTCATCTACCTATGTTTGGTGCAAAATCACAAAAAAAGCTCATAGCTTTTTCCTCATAATAAAAGTACTAATATAATAATAGATAATTGTATAAAGTAGACAGCAAGCGGCTGCTGCCCAAAAGAAGCCAGTGGCAAAATTTGCTAATAAACAATTAAGATCAGGACTCCTAAAACTTCACACAAGACGAATCAGAATTCAAAAATTTCAAAATCTGAAATAACCTCCTTATCATTCTTATGCCAGATTCTGAGAATTATTACCCTGGGGCTAGATGCAGGATATGCACCAGTGGATTTAAACTATTCGAGTCAATCTACTGCACACACGTCAGCAATACATTTATCCCAAATTTAAGCTTCAGGGTCCGCAGGTTGCTTGAAGGCGAGTTAGCAATAACCATTAGGATTAAGTCTAAAGAAACCTTTGCATTTTGACCCTGGGTTAGCACTAAGTGGCCTTCAAGCAACTGGACCCAGAGCTTGAAAATTAAATCATACTCACCCAAAAGCACCTCTACTAATCGGCTTCAGAATATCAAAGTCATTGATACCAGGTGGCTTTAAATATCAAAATAAATAAGTCTTAACAACTCTGATTACCTAAGACTGATAATTAAGGAATTACTTGTGACTGATAGGGAAGGCTGATGAGCAAATTACAAACTCACGTTTTCAAATATAATTGCCACTGCTGTTTTTATTTACAAGTGACATTTAATATAAGAAAATGATAATCATATACCAGTACATACCATGTGGATATCGCCAGTTTGACTGTCTGAGCTGCACATCCATTGAAATACCTCACTATAAAATCCTATATTAAAAGAATCAATGTAAATGGTTGGGTTTGCCTGTTGTTGGGGTCTAATGTCAGAATCAAAAGAAATCGGACTTAGTCTTGGGACTCTAGCTTTGGACTTGAGAAAGAAAGCTACGTCTCTGTTTAAGAACTCAACTAAAGAATGGAAAGTTTCAACAACTTAAAGCAAATAGTTTTATTCTATCGATTTACATCATCCTTTGAGCTGAACTAGGCAAAATGGAAGTTTTGATTTCGAATGGACAATCGCTTTGAAAAAGCCGAACAAAACGACCTTTAAATGTCCCCAAACTAACACAATAGATGTTTTGTCACCTTGGAATTCTAAAATACTGCTTACCTTGCTCCAGAATACAGTTTTGTTATCAAATTATTAGGTTTTTATTCTAAACGTGTCGAACGTGTTGTTGTTTTCACCCGCCATTAGTTTAAAATTCCTCGCCTTAGTCTCTCGCGGTAGATTAAACAAATAACACAGGAAGCCCGCTATTGTTGTTGTTTTGCAAGCAAAGCGTTGGTTCACTTGTGAGGAATGTTTTATGCGAAGGTGTTTATCAAGTTTGTGCCAGACCTTGAATTGAGAAATTTACATATTACCTATATATTCATATATTGTTTTGTTTTTGTTGCTTGCTTGTTTGTTTGTTTGTTTGTTTTTTTTATGCTAAACTGGTATACTTTAGAAGTTTTTTTTTTGTTTATTTGTCTGTCTGTCTGTCTGTCTGTTGTTTGTTTGTTTGTTTGTTTGTTTGCTCACTTACGATAGCCAAGAGTTTTGTGTGACTGTTTACCCAGCTAGAAGAACAGTTTATACTGTATACACAGGACAAAAATATACCTTTTGCTTGAATTTAAACTTTAAAAAATAGTATGCCTTGACATAGTTAATAGAGGGGACTGGTTAGGAAGCCTTTTGTTATATGTCTTTGTTCATTTTTTTCAACCGTGACCGTGCACAAATCTTTTATTTTTTCATTGTTTTGCCTTAATTGCCATGGTTGAGCAACTGAACCCAAATGTTTCTTTTCCGCTGCTTGTTCGATGTATTCTAGTTCAAAATTAATTATATTAGAATATTTCAATAAATAATCCAATATATAGACAACATTTCGGTTCATTCATATAGCCATTTTCTAATGAATTTAAACAAACTTTGTGCACGGTCAAGACCAGTTCAACATCCAGACTAGAACAAAGAAATGTAACAAAAGGCTTCCTAACCATTCCCCTCTATTAACTATGGCCTTGATTAACTTGACAATTGTTTAGCGGGGCAATTGCAAAACGCATAAAAAACGCACGATATTCGATCGCACATTTAAGAAATATAGAGAAATTAAACGATATCCATGTATTAATAATCATGAATATTAATCACTCTCAATATATTTATGAACGATTCAAAATAATTAAAAAGTTAAGTAAAAACATAGTATCCGTAGCAAGACAATAAGTAGTCAGGATATTCAGGTAAAAGAAGAAAAAGTTATAGAAAAACAGTGAAAAAAAGAAAAAAGAAAAAGGATTCGCCCCCGACACGAATCGAACCTGTTAGACATGCTCCCCCCGGACACAAAGTAGAAATGACTATTTAACTGAAAAATAAAAAAGGAAAAATTAAATTTTGGGACGATTCTCCCGAGACATTCAAGGAAGCTGAGACATCGAATCGACTTACGTTACGGATGAAGATTTCGGCCCCATCCACGCTATCCCGGTGCTACATAAAACAGTTGTCTTAGCCCGAAGGCCAGGGAGGGAGACGATATCCGGACCCTAATCCATACCTTTAGATATCACCTTAGACCGCTGCGCTACCTAGACACTTAATAATTTTAATGTCTAATTGGGGTAGTCTATTCGGCGAAGTTTCATTTATATGATGCTAATATGTTTGTCCCAAATCCTTTGGGACATAGAGAGGAACCAATCAAAATCGAGTATTTTGAAGAAAGATCAACAAAGTTGCAGTTAACAATATACATTTTAGGTCCATCGAGCTCCTTTGTAACGTGAAGTTGTTACGCTGTATTTTAGTATGGATCTTTATTTTCTACTGCATGCTGGATGAAGGTTTGCAACTGGTAACCACATTTAAGAGTAGTCCTAAAGCAGATCTCGATGATTATCCAGACAAAGGGCAAAGATTTGAAATGTCAGCAAAGTTAAGTATCTCGTTTACTAATATTTTAACTCAACTGAAAGTTGTACATTCAGAGATTCAATAAACTTTATCACTTAGGGTTTCATCAGTTGTATTTTCAAGTCTAGTTGGGAAAGAGGACAAGAAAATCTCGTGAAACCCTAACCCTAATCTGCTGAGTCTCTGCTAGTAGGGAATCCTGTACTGATAAAGAACTTGTGCCAGCGCCAAAGACACGAGCTTTTAAAAGCATATGTCTGTAAGTTTTTCTTATTCAAATTTTTAATAGAAATATCATTTTGAAGCAAAACCGCACGTTAGAATTTGTTAAACGAGTTTTACGTTTTCTTGCACGTACGATTTCAAGTGATTGCAAGGGGAAACTAGAAGGGAGGGGGAGGGGATTGGGGAGGGGAGGGAGGGGAAGTTGTTAATCCACGTCCCCTGGAATTCTCCTAGCTATGTTCGTGATTGTACACTCGAGCTACACATTTAATTGAGTCAGTTCGTCGTTCTTACCCCATTTGTTTCCACATATATAACACAGGGCACCCAGCGTGGAGTAATCGCCCTCACTTGATCTTTTTAGGGCGGTGTAACACGAGACGTATATGATATTTAACGACGATTTTCCGCGCAACGTTGCAATAATTTGCAATATTTGCGTTTTGAGTTTCTGACTTGGATTCACGAACTCGCAACGCGTTGCCGAAGCAAAAATTGCAAAGAAAATCGTTCCAAGTGTTATGTTACACGGGAAAGATTTTTAACGCAACGCCGTTGAGCTGAAAATCGTCGTTAAAAATCGTCTCGTGTAACACCGCCTTTAGGTTGTACCAGAATGCCGCATCGCCCTGAAAAATTATAAATTTGAATTCAATTTTATGACCCAGTCCCAGTACATGGTGCAATTTGTTTCTAACAAAAGCAAAGCAAAGCAAGCAAACAAAACAAAACCAAAATTAAACAAAAAACAAAACACCACCACCACCATTTGGTTGAATGTGATTGGTTAATTGCAGATTGTACACTTCAGGGACAATCGTGCTTCGTACGAGCAAATAATGCAAAATCACACCGATCAAGTAATTTAACAGTTTCACTAATCATTTACTGACAAATCTCCCACTAAGAAATTGGGTCAAGACAACTTCACCACGTAAAATCATTGGTGGATAAAAGCGTATATATCTTTGATTGGTTCATAAAATTATTATTTAATTTATTTAAATTGGGGGTTCACTATTAGGTAGTACCTAATTTTTATATTATTAATTAGGCTCATCCTTAGTGATCCGGGACGCGCCCATGACAGAGAGGACAATAACGAAAGACGCCCTTCACTAGTATCGCTAATAGAATTAAATCTGAGGCAATCACTTTGCTAAGCACTTTCCAAGAGCATGAATCCCTTTCTTTTTCCTTTCCTCTCCCTCCGCTACCCTCCCCTATCTCCTATCTTCCGAAGTCCTAGGTTTCCGATAATGTCTTATGTTTTACTATTATTTTGGGTAACGTTGGAACTATTACTCCCGCATCTACCCTTCTACAAACGCGATTTTTTCAGAACAAATAATTAACACGTGATTACAATAAAACGTTTTAGCTTTATTCGTTGGATCACTGTAAAAACGTCTTATGGGTCAACCATCGACAGATAGAAACGATAGACATTGAAGGGTGATTGTTGCTCTGTGTGGTAGTAATCACATCAATCGCTTGTGGTAGATGTCCGTGCAATGCTGTGTAGGAATTCGATATTATAAATGATATTCTGTATGTGTCATCTGTGTCCTGAAACAGAGTACAAAAATAATACCTTTAACCTTAGTCACATGCTGGTATAATCATACTAAACCCCACCCCTCCCTAAAAACAATATAAAATAACCATCATATAACGCTCGCTCTCATTGGCCAAAGCACGCGTATACTGCGAACTCTAAATCTGCACACAGCACGCGCGCGCACTTTTCGAATTTTTTGTCAGTGTAAATGAACACTGAATTTGCTCGAATGCGTTGTATTTTCTAAAAGAAATAGTGAACTTGCCCACTGTGCTGTGTGGAGATTTAGAGCACTTGCCGAACGCCTCGTACTTCTCTTAACACTTTTCTCGTGTTCTGATCAATCCCCGCGTGCTCTAAATCTGCACACAGCGCGCGCGCACGCGTTCTCTGTTTCTTCAATACACTCCATTCGTACAAATACACAGCCAATCACCACTAACTTCACACCGCGCTCCTCCCCATTCTCTCCTCCCTTAACCTTCCCGTGAGTACCGCAGTACACAGCCAATCACTTTGTACCTTTTTGCTGTAATATATTCTGACGTGCTCGTATAAATGCTCGGATATCTTCGTCTGCTTGACTGTCCCCCGTCAAAGGTATACTGGACCCCGTGGAAGTACTTCTAACATAAAAACAAGATTTAAAAGTGAAAGTAATTGTTTAGTACCAAAAGTAATGCAATCGCTACGACTGTTCATCTCCTTGACCCCAGTACCTAAGGGAGCATTATTCTAGAAATCTACCCGAGATATCTTGGAAAACTGTGACTCCTTCCCAAAGTAGATCAGTTTTTGTATGACTGTGAAAACGGCATGACACTACAAGAGACGGTCATGGGAGAAATTTCGAATGTTTTTTTATAGACAACACAGTGACATAGCCACAACACGAACCAATCCGTTTCACACTCCTTTCAATGTACACAACTAAAACGGAAAAAGATGAACTTTCTGACTCTGTCAAACGCTGCAATCGCCCCGCCCCTGCTCGGTTCGCAATGCCGTTGCAAAAAGGTTGCACGAACTACCGCAGCACGTAACACCTTGCATCAGGAGAAATCATTGTTCTCTTGACGTAAACTATTGTTCAACCTATCTCGTAACGCCACTACCAGATTAGTGCCAGAAAGAATTGCAACGTGTAACAGCTGACTTCAGCTGGATCAGTGCCCATAGAAGAATGGTTTCAAATTCTATGTTATCCAAGGATCAGCGATGTATCATACTCTGTACTTACTTGGACTTGGATTCCCGTGCGTCATTCTGAGACGAATAAGCACTAGTAAGACTTGATGAAGCAAGCAAGGCCTCTGCTCGCAGCTTACTGGCCATTTTCCCTGAGCTACTTGATGACGTTTGATGGTTTCTATGACGACGTGACGATGAGGGAGGCCTGGGTTTGTCTGCAGAAGGTTTAATCGGTGAAAGGGGCGGAGTCCTCCATGCGTTAGAAACAGGGTGTCTGGACTGAAAAATGAATAATAACACTCAGCGCCAAAATTTAGTTTCTAGATGCTTTGTTCTAGAATTCAAATTCCCAGGTCTAGGATTCCCTATTTCCCATAAGTAGAGCATAACCAAGACACTGACGACCGCGCGCGACGTCGTAAAACCGCCGGCAGTCAAATGTAAGGCTATCCCTGCACACGGGCTATTTAGAACTTTTTGCAGATTCTTTCAGCTCGCGCTGGTACCACATGATATATATTGTAAAACTATATGGGGATTTCAAGTTGCGACAAAACCGGGTCCAGGAACGCAAAATGACACTCCGTTACTCTCTTATAAAAGCTACTGTACATTTGTAACAATCAAATCATTGAAAACAAATCTTTCTATGAAGAAATTTAAAAAATCTCATAAATAATGTCCATCTATAAATTTTATAGCCCCATATTCGTAATTTTCATAAATGTTTAGCGCAAGCAAGTGGGTAGTGGTCGCCATGCAGTTTTAAAGGTAACTCCAAAACAAGGCAACCCTTTACATCCCGTCACACGTCTCAGTTTCTAGGTAACACATAACTGCACGTCTATACGTGGGTCCGTTAGACAATAAACAAGACAGTAAAAGTCTTACATCGTTGGCTGTCAAAGCTGCTTGTTCTGCCCACCAAATTTCGAAATCTTTCTGCATTTGAACTTTTGCTTTCTCCAGCAAATGTTGTAAATGTTCGATTTCTGTCTTCATGGAGCGAAGAGCGGTGAAGTTTTCTTTGTATCTAAAACAAACACGATCACACTAAATTTAGAGGCCTTTATTATTATATGGGGGTTATATTTATATTTTAAAGAGTCTCATAAGGGATTCATTTATTGAAAGCATTGCAGGGTGTTTTGAATGTGTAAAGCCCAGGAATGGTTGGGAAACCTTTGCTCTCCATACCCTGCAAGCAGTGGTTTTCGTCTCTTATAGAGGAGTAGTGTTAGGAAATCTTTTGCAGACACATCCAGTGAAACCCAACCTATGTCCAAACAAATGAAATGCCGACGCAAATACACTGACTAACCGACAAGATCTCAGGGGAAATATTTTCCCATTTACCTGGATTTTTCGTCCTCCAGAGCCTCGCGAAGCCTAGACTCTTCTGAATCCATCGTCTGTCCAGTTTCTGTACTACTCATTAGACCTACAAAATACATTGTATGAGACACGGGATTTGCTGTTAACCTAGTGTTGATATAACAAATACTAACCTTGCATGGATTGCCGAACTCGATGTTGTTCAATTTGTGTTTTCAACTTATCTAAGAAAAGAAATGAAATTCTTTACTGACCCTTGTTAAAATTCACTTTACGTCTAATCATGTCACACAATACAGTTCCCAAAATGGAAGAAATCGCCTTGCGAGAAGCCTGAGCAAACAGCCGTCTTTTGGCTCCCCCCCCCCTGCTGCAATCAGACTACCTTGCAAGGTAAGCTGAAAACCTACTTATTTTCAGTCTTGATGAGTTGACTTGTTCACCACACTCTTTAGCATCACTGTACCTGTAAGACACAAAGTGATACCGCTGTGAGAAACCGCAAACCTTGAAGGTTTTCTTTACTTAATTTCAGCCTGTTATTCTTTGATACCGTGAGAGCACCCGCAAATTGAAATTATGGGTATTATTGAAAGCATGGCGCGATTTGAGAAGAAGTAATTCTTTAGTATGCGGCGTCCAAGCGAGATGTCCGAGTTCGATTCCCTAACACACTTGTTTCTACTTCTTTCCATTCCGTGTACCTTTAATTAGTTTTAAATACTCTTAAAACAGAACACTGATGAAGAGGTAAAGTGCGCACCTAAAATCTATTAGTGAAATGACGACTATTACGAGCTATCGAAGTAAAACATTGTCGTTTACCATTACTTTAGAAACACCCGAAAACTAGCCGAGGGTTATATCGACTTACGAAATCCATTGAGCTCGTAGCTATACGAGTATCTATACCCGTGAGGCATATCAGATGGGAGTGGCACGCTCCACGTGAATCCTTAGAGAAGCAGGAAAATCCACCAAAGTACAGGGTCCGGTTGTACGAAGGGTGAGTAGCGCTATCCAGCGGATAAATCCTTATCCAGCGGATAAAATCTATACAAAATCTATACAGTGGATAACTCTTATCCGGTGGATAACTTTATCCAACCTTCGTACAACCGGTAAAGAGTTCAATGCGAAGCCCTACCTTTGTTTAAGATTACGTTTATGTTCTTCTATAGCACCGTTGTGAACATAATCTCGTTTAAATACTTCAAAAGCTTCTTTACGACCAACAGACATTTCCTCTGCGCAGAAAGAACGAATATCATGAAAGACAAAAGAGCATGATGTCACATCTCGTGTAGTTAAGGTGGCTAGAAATAACTAACTCGCATGGCGACGTCTAAAAACACTCATAACTTTGCGATAAGATTTGCAGTAATATGTCACAGGAAAAAGATCTAACAATTAATGTGGGACTGGACCCCAATGTTTTAACCTATTTTGCTCCTAAAAAGAACTCTGAGTTGGGATTTTTGCGTCACCCAGTACGTCAGTAGTGTCGATCGAGCCACCTTAACTATCCAGTTGTCATCTCCTCCAGGAGCATCTCCCCATTTCTCCTTAGTTGGTACCTGCGTTATCAATGCTTTGGAATCTTAACAAGACCCCACAAGTGAAAGTTCCCCACGTCGAAGAATGAGTGTTTTTACAAGGTAATATTTACCTAGCTTTCTCTTGTACGCAGATGGTTCTTCCTCCCTGCTGTTTTCATCTCGATCCTACAGAAAATACTTTACATAGTCAGGAGAAGGAGAAATAAAAGGCCAAAAAAGACAGGGATAAAAAGAAAAGAAAAAGAAAAAATGACGTCGGCGTGCTATCCACTGTGTATTGGACGCACGCTCGTGCACGCTAATCTACCAATCAGAGCACGCCTTATATTGTATAAAATTCTGGGTTATGAAAAACCTGGGTTGTCATGTGTTGGGCTATTCTCCCAGTCACACTAGCAGTCCCTTGCAATCATTCACCAAGTACCTACCTGTGTAGAAGACCTGTCTATTGACTGACTGTTTTGTAGTGTGGGTCGTTCATTTGATGGTTGACTAGAACTACGCAGTGGTTCATCACGTACTGGACCATTACTTATCCCTGATGTACGCTGTTTCTCTTTCTTTAACATGTTTACAAGAATGTCTTTGATTGGTCAAGGCTTTACATTGTAAGCAATAAAACATTTTGTATCATGAAACAGTTGATTGTGAGCTTTGGTATGAGGGCTGAAGAACTAATGATTTGCAATGATATGTGGCCAACTAACTTCATTACAACAATCTCCGCTTAACGTTTTGTATGTATTCTATTAATTTTACGTTTTCGCGGAGATGCAATCTATTTATTAATTTACGACAAAGATTTGTGGCCATCTGGACCTTAAGTCTAAAGTACATGTTAAATTCAATAACGTAATGAAATAATTAACACTTATTGACTGGGACCGAGGGAAACAGTATGTTTTGTGGTCCCGAGACCGCCAATGTTTCCCGAGGCGGAGCCGGAGCCGTTTTGTTATACACCAACTGCAAAGAACAAAATAAAAAGCAAAACGTCGCTGCCTACAGTTAAAGTTTTTAATCAAAATTCAAACAAAACTGACCTTTTTTCACACATAGTTTTTCGGAGAATTGTTGCAGCTCTTTTGATGACATTCCTGGTTGGTTATCATCTTTTTCTCGGAATAAATGTTGTATATTGGTCTTAAAAGTTTGACAATAAACACGAGTTTGCCACATGCATGTCCGAATGAATGAATTTGTAAACGCGCGCTGCCAAAAACGTGCATTCAAAGCTCAATCAATCTCCGGTTTTGTTATTACCGGTCAATAAAACTCACTGTTGCCCGCTGAGAGTTGTTGCTAAGGAAACAGCAAAATTTGTTGACGTTCACGTGATGCGCTCTCGCCCAATCAGAGCACGGAAAAAAATTGACTTTGACAGTTGGTATATAACAATAAACATTAACATGCACTAAAAAGGGATGAAAAACTCCTTTAATTCTATGTAAAAACTGGTTGCTAAGAAGCAACGATGAATTTCATTGGTTTCCGTGGAAACTAGGGTAGTACTTGGTTGTCAAGGATACTGATCTCATTATCACGTTGTTTGATGAGTTCTTTTAACTTGCCAACTTCTGTCTGATGACCAAGGTAACTACTGTCCACACTACTTGCGCTACTTGCACCTCTTGATCTCAAACTACAAACACACATTTTACCTAGTAAATCTTAACAAGCTAAGTTAATCACCTTTAGAGGGCCTGTTTTCTTCACACTCACTACCTCTACATTCTGTTATTTTAACATACATCTCTAAGTGATTTTTCTCCCTCAGCAAAATGGTGACCTTTTGCTGAGGGAGGAAAAACCAGATAACCTGTAGAAAAACCCTCCTGGCATGGTAGAGAACACCACAGCAATCAAACTCACTTCACATGTACAATATGTTCCAATGCCCAAGCTGGAACTCAAACCCAACCACAGAGGTAAAAGGCAGCAACTCTCACTGCTAGGCCAACCATGCCACCCAAACTTTTATGGATCCAAGGATGGATGTGAAAAACTTTAAATGCCAAAATTTATACTTCTCGTGTCTTCAGTTAAAATGTACTGTAACTATCAGACCCTGGTAAGAGTGGATATTCACATCTGACATTTACTATTTGGGTCATGCGCTCAATGTTGAGCATTTGAGACCACACATTTTTACCTATTGATAGATCATTATCAAATGGAAAATAATGGTGTTATCCAGTACATTTATCCAACAGTGAATGCTGTTAACCAGGCTTCATGCAACTAGGGCCTGTGTACGACCATCAATGTCATCACAAATCACCCTTCAAATCACAGTAATTTTTGTAACATTTGAGACGTTTGCATGACATCCATTTACCAGTTTATTTAAAAGTTTCTATCTTCAATTCTTACCTTTCTGAAGAAGGTACATTCTTGGGCTTTTCAAGAACATGGTGCTATTTCAGAAAAAAAAACTTTATGAGAAAAAATCATATGCTTTATACCCAAAGAGTACCATAGTACAACCAAGGTACATGTATCTAAGTACTAAATGTTCCATGAAGTTTACCTTAAGAAGCATAAAGCATGCATTGATTTTTCTCATATCAGCCCCAATGCTTAGAGTACTTTCAGGATCTGTGTCTTGAATGAAGTTTAAGACCATTCTCCTTAGTCTAAAATGAGATGTCATCATTAGAGACATTGTCATGACTGTCACCGACCCTTCAATATGTTGACCATAGTCATTACTATCAATATCATTACCACAACAATTGTGTGTTATTAGTGGCTACTTTCATGACTTTCTTTCTGAGAAAATTAATTCTTCAGCTACAATTCTACAACCTTGATGGCATGTAGTATCATCTTCATCACCATTGTTATCATCATCACCACAATCCCACTCAAATAAGTAACAATCATGACAAAATCACAACACTGCATTCAGGATGCCATGTCACTTCTTTTTACATCCTCTTCAAAACAAGGTGATATCTATGACCAGTTTTGAATGTTATTCATCAATATGGCATCTTCTTTCTAGACCCCACTTGTGTTTGCTCAATCCTATTATCAACAAGAGGGTAACATGTCCATGAAATCACTTTAACAATCAAACCTTTCTATTTCATCTTCAGTCAAATCATCAGTGTATTGTTCTCCAGTTGCCATGGCAATTTCAGCCTTGAGTTGTTGAATTTCTCTTTTTAATTGGATAATTACCTTGGTAAATACAAAAGAAACTGTTAAACAAGCCAACAAGTACAGATTAACAAGCAAGTCTCACGTGATAGATCAATGTGTCTACAACATACTTACTAGTTTTGGGTCTGTTTCTTCATTCAGCAGAACATCATTTTTAATCATAGCAACTCTCTGTGCAAATCTACATGTCGAGATGGACTCCTGAAAAACAAAAGAACAGAGTGTCAAGTACTCATACTCATTACAAATTGACACTGTTGCTGTTACCAAATAATTTTGAAAAAAATTACCCAAAAGGGCTGGCCACACAACAGTCCCCTTCACAGTTCCCTGCACCATCTTGAAAGGTAGCCGTGCCTTTGCATTGAAGCAAGATGAATGGTGAGCTTGCAATGATAGATACGTTTTTTAACATCTAGGACAATTATTCATAGGTCTCTATCATTGCAAGCTCATCATTCGTCTCACGTCAATGCAAAGGCATGGCTACCTTTCAAGATAGTGCAGAGAATTGTGAAGGGGACTATTGAACAGTGACTGGTTACAACAGAATTTGCTGCTCAGCTGGCACATTTATCATCTTTTTGTCCCAGCCATCAAACAACATAGATTAGTCATTATGATGATCATATATGTACATGTACCTATGATGCCACCACTGTTTGCATAATTATGGCAGTGTCAGATGAAAGTCTTAACTGGAAATAGGGCAATAGACTACCATAAATCCAATGCAATGTTCAAAGAGTAACATAAATAGCCAGAGTTTTCAGACATCAATGGTGGAAACTCTGCCTATTTGTGTGACTGTCTGGACACTGTGTTGGATTGATGGTAACCTATTGCTCTATTTCCAGTCAAGACTTTTGTCTGATGCAGCACATAATTATATGTACAGTGGTTGTAAATAACATAACGGTATTATATAACTTACATCTAAATTCTTTTTCTCTACTGAACAAGTTGCTATCATAGATGTCATACAGTTGCCTCCAAGACTGAAAGGAAGACAATGATTAATGAATATCTCAATTAGTATATTCAATGAATATCACTGAAAATCAATAAAGATGATATCAATGCTACCTGTCTCTTAATACTGATGTCATCATGGAGTTACGATATGGAATGTGGCTCCTGGACTTTTCAGACAAAGCAACAATCACCTGAAATCATGAACACAAAAATATACTGTCTAGTAAGACAACTCCACCAAATGTAAAACTTGTAAACCATCAGAAATTGACAAAGAAGGAACAAACAAAATAATACGATAACAGTATCTGTGTGACATAATTAAATTGACTTTTCGTTTCTGGGGGAGAGGGGTTTGAATTTACACATGGTTGAGCAAACAGACCCAAAACAACGTATACAATGAAACTATGAATCAAAAAGTATCTAAATATCTAAGGGATTCCTAAATAGGATTATGATAACTTATCCAAAAACAGTAAGCAGTTGACTCACATAGAGTCGTTTTCGTATGAGTGGGAAACTTACCGCGTCGTACCGTGACTGTGTCAGTGCCGTAATGTCTATAAAAACATTTGAAATTCCTGCCGTAACCGTATCATATCGTAACCATACAGTGTTCCCACTCATACGAAAACGACTCTAAACCTCTATCATTCAGGCAGTCACTGTTTGTATTTTCCCACAAAAAAGACATACAGTATTACACGTCATTTATTTTACCTGTTCTAGATAATGTAATGATAGATTGATGTACTTGGCTTCTGTTAACAGAGTTCCACCAATACCAGTTTTACCAATCCTCTCTGACCTTTAAGTGTAGAAAAAATAGTTACATACATTTTAGCTTGAAAAAGTCCCAAATCATTTCATTTCAACATGCATAACAGTGTACAATACCCAATGGAACTTTAACAATGACACAGTCAATCACAACAAACTGTACATCACTTGACTAAGATGTTTATTTTTACAGTGAATATCAATTGTGACTTATCACTTTATTGCCTGTACAGTCAGCTATCATAATATTACATAACCATGTATGACTGAACAAAGGAAAAATGATACATGTGAGTTACTGATCCCATGAGATGGGGGAGACACTTTCAAAATTGTACTTTTAGTCCAGCTAGAAAAATCCAAACCAACAGCAGCACCAATTAACTGAATTAGGTCACTTTATCCCCCACCCTGTCCCCCCCCCCCCCCCCCCAGGCCATTGTTCCCACTCCCTAGTGTATACTGTCTATATTCAACAATCAAGAGACAACATTCTTACCCTGCAAGGTCAACAAGATGTAACTTTGCTCTTTTTATTGTGGCTTTAGCTGGTTCTCTTGATGAGATGTGAATGGTAAAGATACAATGTGATCTTGTGGATGCTTGGTTCATGGGTGTCTGCAATACAAGACATGAATGAAATGGGAATCTTTTGAATATGTGGTTGTTGTCTGGAAGAGAGAGTTTACAGTGCCCCTAACCCCTAAATTAAAATCTTGATAATCCTTTCTTCATGAATGGAAATGTTTAATGGTTAATAATAAATATCTTTGGATAAAATCAACTCCTTTTAGAGCATTAAGCATTTGAAGTTGGAAAATACAAATGAGATGGCGTAAAAAAGGAATTTGTATGACTTTGTTTCCAATTTTGAAACAAGTGTGTTTGAGTTAGGTAGCAAAAACATTCACCATACTGTCTTTGTATTTTAGCACTGAAAATGTTATGCAAATGGGAAAATAGTAGAAAATTCATCTCAAGTGTTTTAATTTGTATATTTAAGAAGTCCTTTTTCTACGTCATCTCATTTGCATTTTCAGATTTCAAATGCTCAGTGAGGAGATGATTTTATCCAGAAATATTTAACCTGTGATAAGGCTTTTTCATTCATGAAGAAACAATTATCAAAATTTCAATAATTATTTAGGAGTTGGGGGCACTTTAAATAACTATGTAGTTTATGTTACTGTCAAGACAGACTGTGCTCAGGGAGGGTTTATTCTTTATTTGATGCAGTATGCTAAGGTGAGTTTGAAGGAGTAGCATTGGGATACATGTACACGTATTCTTTTCTTTCAAACTTATTACGGTCTTCAAATATGTCCCCAAATCAATGGACAGACTGTACTGTAGTTGGGAAAGGCATATAAAGATGGGGGAAATCCATCACAAAATTTGTTAATGTTTTATAAGGGAGCATTAGTCCTAATATTCCAATCTATAAACATACTAGTCAGCTGTTGAATGACCTGAGTATTCAGTATGCAATAAGAATGGAATGATAATTTTTCATGACTGTTATTATTATTTAAAATTTTGCTGTTTAATGATAAATGACTTTCTAGCAACCATACCTCAGCTATCATCCTGTTAGTATCACCAAGAAACAGCAAGTTCAAAGCTGAAACCAAAAACAATCATTTAAAAGGTAAAAGGTAAAGGTAAAGTACTATATTTAACGTCGGAAGTTCCTTCAGCTAGAAGCAAAGCTAGAATCTGGTCTCCCAGGAAGCCAAAGGTGCGCTCATTCTACCCCCTCTCTCCATCATATCAGTGCTCTGTTTTACGGGTATTTAAAGCTACTTCAAGCTACACGGAAAGGAAAGAAGTCGAAACAAGGATGTGAGGCCACTGAGGATCGAACTTGGGACCTCTCGCACTGAATGCCATGCACTAACCAACTATGCCATCCTTGCTCCCAAACTATGTAGTGATATAATTATCAACCCTAAATGACTCATATACATGTAAAATCATATGACTGACAGGTCAACAAAACAATGTCACAGGAAAATGCCCCCAAAACAGTTAACATAAATTTTTCACACGAAATATTTTTTACCTTCTTCCTCGTTGGTTGCTTGTTGTAATGAAAGATTCTTGAGATGAAATGAGCCTTCACTGTCTTCTAGAAGAGAAACCTTCCTACAAACAATGTATATATGTATTAATAAACAATGTTCAGCAACAATTTCATCATCATCATCATCATCAATCATACTCTATTTATATAGTACCATACCTAAAACATATCCATATTAAGTGTTTTACAAAATATAATAATGATCAGGGTCCGGTTGTACGAAGGGTGAGTAGCGCTATCCAGCGGATAAATCCTTATCCAGCGGATAAAATCTATACAAAATCTATACAGTGGATAACTTTTATCCGGTGGATAACTTTATCCAACCTTCGTACAACCGGGCCCAGTACATAAGTACATGTATGTAACAATTAGACTAGGGTTCCCAAAAACGTATGATAATACTGAATGTCAAACTTCCAAAAAACAGATATGCCTAATAATAGACCAAGTGATAATCTAATATGCAAGACCAAGTGAAATCTATAGAGTGACACTACAGATTTATAGACAATAAAAATCATTCAAGAAAGAAACAAAATTCGCCCAGATAAGGAAGAAGGGTGGATAGCACTGTCTGAAATCAGTTGTATGAAGCCTGGATAAGCACAATTTATAGCTCTTATCTGGAGGGTAACTTATCCAGGCTTTGTACAACCGACTCTACATGTAGGTGGATAAATCCTTATCCAGTGAATAAATGTATTAATATTAATATACATGTATAATCATCGATGAATTACGGTTACCGTATCTATTTTTCTCTGTTTCAAAAAAGTTATTATAATATCTTCACATGGAAGATAACATGTTTTTTCACATGACTGTGAAGATAACACTGTTACCATAGCTACGTTTTTTGGGAACTTTACAGCGATGGCACATTCTAGTTCATTGTTGATTATATATTAAACAGAATATTACATGGGCACTTGGAGATACGAATTTTATCTTCTTGTGTTGATAATCTCTCACTTGTTCGCTGTGCTCACTCGTGAGAGATTTCATCAACACTCAAAGATAAAATTCGTATCTCCAAGCGCCCATGTAATATTCTGATTAATATATAATCAACGATGAACTAGAATGTGCCATCACCGTAAAGTTCCCAAAAAACATAGCTATGGTAACAGTGTTATCTTGCTATCTGTTATCACGCCCATGTAATATCCTCTATTTAAACAAATAGCACTATCCATCCATCAAGCAACCAGGACCTGTACTATTGAGGAAGTACCACACTCTAAAGTGTACCTATACTTGACATGCTGTTCTACAACATACAATCTACACGGTAATGATCTGATAACTTACGGTAAGTCTTCCAGTTTTGATGCCTGATGTTTAGGATCAAGAAGATCATAGCCATTCTCATTATAGATTTCTAGATATGATATATGTATTGTGTACACTATCTCTGAATTCTGCCAAAAGAAATTAGTCCACAATTAGTTCAGTTAAATAAATGGTATTCTACAAGCTATTAAAATTAATTCCAAAACAAGATTCATTGGTGGTGGCAGAAACAATTCAGATGCAACTTTTTGCATTTTTTTGCAAACACTAGCTGAATGTAACACAGATTAATGTATGAATGTAACAATTGTGTGCAAGTAGGATTAAGGATTGAGTTTAACTTCTACAACTTCTTTTCTGCATCATTACACTGTAAAGGTGAATACATGGTGTAACTACTGTTGCATACCGTTGCAGTCTGCTGCATACAATGTTGCAAGAAGTTGCATAGTCACAGTCTATGGTAAACAGCATGGTTATGTTCAAAACACAGTACGCACAGTTACACATGTTTACAAGAATATCACTGGTTGCTGGCATACCCTTTCACAGTATTCAAATATATATGACAATGTTCTTGGTATAAGACCTCTGTCGCTGTATCTCTCTGCACCACCAGTTATGGTAAATGTCTTGCCTGAACCAGTCTGGTTGCACAACAGCAAAACAATAAAAATTTGGTTAATAAGTTTTGAGTAGTATACATGTGTACTTGAGTCACTAGCTAATACTGATATTCACTGAAATATCTTCCCACTAACTGAAGTTTAACATAACGTCTTATGTGTTGTGCTAGTACGAATGTTGCATATTGAAGGCATCATAAATTCTGGCTGTTGCCCATGATATCAGGTTGCTGTATTAATGGGGAACTATTTTGATATTAAGAGATTTTATTAGCTTTTGCTGGGCCCAAAAAATAGCAGCCATAACAATAGTCACTGTACGTAAATGTTAAATATTGTTGGCCAGTAATTGAATGGCCATTTGTTAGTGATTTGTCAGCTACTTGTCCTCAAAGATTTCAACAGTAGACAACTAGTGAATTTGAACACTTTTGTACATACCACTTTCTACTTTGATCCTGAATTAACTAAATTAAATAAATTTAGAAAGACCACACATATGACTTTGACTTTACCTGACCATATGCAAAGATTGTGCCATTATAGCCTGAAAGAACACTTGAAAGCAAAACAAAGTGAATCAGGATGCATATACTTGACTGTACATGTATTATAAAGGCAAACTACAAGCTAATGAACTAGTTTGGGCTGCATCAGTGTATTCACTGTCAACATGCAGTAGGACAAAATGAATGGAAAACTGTTAATGAGAACATAAAAAAGAGAACTTACATCACTGACATTTTGAGCCTTGACTATCCACCAGTGAGAGTATTACTGACAATGAAGGCCAAGTCTCAAAACGTCTCTAATGTTTACAAGTTCTCTCTTTTTCAAGGGGTTGCAGATTTCCATATTTCCATTCATTTCTTCATGTACATGTACAAGTAATAATAGCAGTGCTCCAGAGATTCTAATTAAAAAGTAAGCAAATTAAAATTTGAAGCAGCCAACATTTGTTAATTTATTGTCAAGTGTCTTGAGAAAAAATATGACCCCTCAGTACATGATAGTGTATAGTTTGTTAAACTGAAGTAGATCATACTAGATACCAGTAGTTGGCCAAAAACACTTGGTCATTTGCAATGGAGAATATTCTGACACTGATTGTAAACTTGAGCAAATAAGTGGAGAGAATTTGACTTACTTGTCTATAACACCTTGTGCTACATGTTCAAACACTTCATCTTGACTACATTGCTGGTCAAACACTTTATTAAACCTGACAGTACATAACAGGTTGGTTTTTCATATATAATGATAATAATATTTACTAGGTATTTATATAGCACATTTCACAATGTCTCAGTGCACTTTACAATGTAGAATCCTGATACTCTCTTACACACTCCTTAATTACTACATTAAATATTCTAAACACCCAACTCTCAATGCACCGATTTGTTTGTTGTTTTTATGGAGGGAGAACAACCAGAGAACCCAGGGAAAAACCCTCAACACACCAGAGAACGAACTAACAAACTCAACTCACATATAGTGCCTCTGGGGAATCAAGCCAGCTGGCAGACCACAGTGGGGAGAGGAGAGAGGTCATTAACCACTCAAAGGCATCCTTGCCCAGTCATGTATTACCTGACTGCATACTATTTGATCAATGCGCTAGGTTCTCTCATAGATGAATCCAAGGTACAATGTAGCTACATGTATATAGGCTAAGTGTATGTCTGTATCCTGATACGTGTACATGACTATCTCTAAATCAGTACTGTTCATATGAGTGTGAAACAGACCTCATCATGCCGCGATCATGTCAGTATCAGTGTCATGTTGTCTATCAAAACACAAGTTTGAAATTCCTGTTGCAACCGTGCCAATTTCACACTCATATGAAATCTGCTCTATGAGATACAGCTGCAGTATTTATGCTAGGATTTTTTTACTTCAGGGCAGTTTGCCTTATTGGAGGTGTTTTTTTTAATGTACATGTCCAATTAAAAATGTGTTAATTAGTTAGACATTTTGCCTGAAAACATACAAATTTTTATTTGAATATTTTGTTTTCTTTTTGACGTACACTTCTTTGAGGAATTCTTTAAAGGTCTGACTGGCAATCTGTGACATTGACATACTAGACACTACAGTCCCGTCATCAGGGTTGGTTCAAATGGTGGAACAAACCTTCCTCCTTATCCTCCTCTTCACTCTATATAAAGATGTGCTGAATATAAAAAAAACCTTGGTTTCCATAGAATTGCTATTACTGCCAGAATTACTATGATATTTAGCCACCATCCAGTTGGCTCAGTTAGTTGAGGGATGGTCTTCAATGAGGGAGGCCGGATTCAATTCCCTAGCTGTATCAACACTCATGGTCTTTAAATAACTGAAGAAGAAGGTGCTGCGTTTGTAATTACTTTTATAAGATTAGACCTTCTCGTCCTCTCAGATTAGGATGTTAAACTGTAGGCCCTGTCTATTTTCATTCTAACCCTGTATGGTGGATGTAAAAGATCCTGCTGTACTATTTGTAGTCCAGTCCCAGACTCTCTTTCTAGCCGCTCCAGGACTTGCGGAGAAAGAGAGTCCAGTATAACTTGCATGCGCATGTGCAAAATGAGCCAATCAATTGATTAATTAGTATTTTGCGAGCTTGCAATATGCAAATGTCAGTGTTTGGTAGCAGTGGTAGTGATGCGTATCGAAAAATTCACAAATACGTCTTTCACAACTGTCCATCCGTAAATGGCCTGTAACTGCTCAAACTTTGGTAAAAGATTATAGTTGGTTTTTCCAAGTGCATAGCTCACTGAATCAACAAATGGCTTTCCGAAATGAGACTGATATCGTGTATACAAAACACTTTCTTCTTCAGCCATCTTGAATCATTAGATGACTTTAGGATTTGTAACCACGCGATCACCACATGAATGTGGTGATCGCGTGGTCACTAAGCTGACATGCGCATGCAAGTTATACTGGACTCTCTTTCTCCGTAAGTCCTGGAGCGGCAAGAAAGAGAGTCTGGGACTGGACTATACTATTTGTAGAGAGTAGGGATTATTGCCTGGTATAACAGCCTGTCCTCACTACTAACAAGTTTACACTTAAGTGCATATGATCATATCCATATGGAATTTGCACTATCCATATGCTAAAGTTTCATAAAAAATTCAGTGACTGCATTGATGGTGTAGAAACCAACCAGTGATTCTCATGGCTGGGACTGCTAGCTGTGATTACTGCAGTTTAATTCTGACCCATTTCATGTATTAGAAAACTGTGTTCGGCAATCACAGCTAGCAATCCCAGCCATCGTGATCACTGGTTGGTTTCTACATGATTACTGCAATCACTCAAATTGTATCTTATATCCCAATGTTGGCTAGAGAGCCTGAATCAATTTGCATTCAAGCATAGAAATACTATGAGTATCAGTAATTGAATTACTCACTTAAATTTGTAGGATTCTCTTTTGTTGTTGATGAATCCTTCAGCAAGGTCTTTAGGAACAGAGACTGTGATAATGTCAGCATTATCGCTATCTTCTATCTCATAAGACTGTGATATAAACATACAAAAGTTAACTCGTTTGTGAGTCTCACAAATTTGTAAGTTATAAGCTTAAGTTATAAGCTTAAGACTTTTTAAAAGCTTAAATTTGTAAATTTTGTAATAAGATTAACATTTAAAATATGGGAAGCCTTGCACATAACAGGATAAATATTTTGCCATATGCTAAGAATTTTTTTCAAACAAACATCAGAGAAACTGATGAAATTGTTTGGACCTTTTCTGAGTTCTAAAATGGGGCAGATCTCTGTTTTCTCTAAGTGCGACTGTTTCTATCCAAAAGCCATCCTATATCTTACCTCAGGGGTTTTAGCCTTGGTAGGTTTAACTCGAGCATAAATCTGTATTCCTTGTTTTACCATTCTTGTTTAGGAATGAGGTGTTAAAAGACTACAAACCTCAACTCAAAACAAACAATTTCGAAGTAACCAACCCGCCATCTTGTTTTTGACATTTTGACTTTCTTGCGCATGTGCACAATACAAAACAGGAAGCCCGTTCTACGATATTCTAAGATATTTTTTCTTTTCCTTTTCCTTTCCTTTCTTTTCTTTTCCTTTCTTTTCTCGAATTATTTTTTCCTATTCTTTCCTTTTCTTTTTCTCTCTTTTCTTTTCTTTTCTTTTCTTTTCTTTTCTTTTCTTTTCTTTTCTTTTCTTTTCTTTTCTTTTCTTTTCTTTTCTTTTCTTTTCAGAATATTCTATGCACACAATCTCAGCCTCAGCTTATTTCGTTTTTACTGAATAAGCAAATCCGGAGGACTTAGAGAAAAATTCAAATCAAGGGAGAGAACGAACTAACAAACTCAACCCATGCCACATGTGATGCCCCGCTCGTCCCGCCGCCATTGTTTCCCATCAAGAGTGGTGGTGAGAGTACTCCCATTTTCAGTAGATTATTGTGAATGAGAGGGGTAGGGTCGGGGGGGGGGGAACTCCCTTACAAAAGTTGTAGGGGTGCTCGACGGACCCTTTAGGGTCGAAAATATGACCCACTCGTACCTTTTAGGATTCAATTTTGGTTCCTAACGCACCTTTTAGTGTCAGGATAACGAAAATCACATAAAGATTGAAACGATTCGAGAAACAAAGTATTTGATGCATCTCGGTGTTTATCAATTTTGAATAAAAAATATTAGTTGAATGTGGTCGTACCTTTTAGGGTATGAAATCAGCATCTCTGATAATTTATGCGTACCATTTAGGGTCATTTTCAAAACCCTCCATCGAGCACCCTACCACTTTTGTAAGGGAGTAGTAGAGAATCTGGTGGTCCGTTAGACGGTTAACGTTGGCTGTCAATGGGCGACTTTTGACTATCGCTTCTGCCTCGCATATTAGAGTTCTGAGTGACTCCATTATCCTGAAGGAGAGAGAGTGCGTTGGACGCTCCCGCTCGCAGCTATCCTCCAGCAGCTTTGCTTTGATCTTTTCCTGGTCTATCTCAGCGAGAGCAATTGAGCAAGCTCTCTTCTTGTGCTCGCAAAATTCGAGCCCCAGTCGCCTCTGGGCTGGTGAATAAGGGCTCTTCGGCTGACAAACGCCTGTAGGCGTTCATGCATTTACGCGTCTGTTGTTAGAGTTAGCGATCTCGAGATGGATAAAAGCCATACAAATGAATGTAAGATACCAATACTGCGCGCGTACAAACAAAAAATGTAATGCTGTGCAAAATTAAATGTTCAGGTTGCCATGCATGCATGCGTATTGCCTATTTAATGACCTGCCAATCCTTGGCTGAAGTTGGACTACGCAATGTAACAGAATTTATCACTGAGTCCAAATCAGGTAAAGAATTTTCATCTGGTCAGGATAAGGTTGTAAAATATATATGTGAACATAGTCATGATGATTCCACACGTCGACAAATTTTGATCAGTAACAGGTATTAAATTCGGATAAAACTTGTTGACTGCTGACAAATGATGGTCTATTACCCATATTATCTATTGGGCCATCCTTTAGATGGGTAATACACCATTATTCGCCAGTGCACGCGGCAAGACGAATTTTCTGTCACAGGTGCATAACCCGTACATAACCCGTACATAACCCGTGCATAACCGGTACATAACCCGTATAAAACAGGTTTAGCCTCCTGCGCAGACGTTGAATTGTGTTGCGCTTCCGGTTGAAGGAAATCGGGGGGCTAGATAGGTTGGTCTTGCTAGAATTCATTTTGAAAAATGGATGTTGTGCATCTGTGACAGATAATTCGTCTTCACAAATAATTCATCTCTAGAATGAATTAGTCCAATGTAGGGCAGGAGGAAACAGCGCGGGAGGGGGGTGGGAGGGTTAATGGGCCAATGGTTTATCGTGGAGGCCCCCGGCACGTGGGCTAGGTATGGCTCAGTAATGTGTCCAAGTGCCACAGTCGGCACTACACAAATAGTCCTCCGCTCCACGAAATTACCTAAAATGGGTTTATAAGCAGACAAAACACTTTGTGGCAATGCTAATAAATGAACACACTCGTGAATCGCTTTGAATGAATACACTGATAGCGTATTTTGTAGTTTTGTCTGTGGGCAGTAAAACTGAACTTTATTACTCATCGAGTTAAGAATCATGAAGAATGCGAGGATAATATTCAAAACAATACAGCACATTTGCTGTCTGGACATGGGTAATAATATAAAATTGTTGTTTTGTTATGGCTAGCTGTATATCATGACTCCTTGAAGCATTTACCACATGAATGGCAAAAGTTACTAGAAGCTGGACAAGCTGTAGAACACTCAGGACAAACTCGGCCAACAACATTTGAGGTCATTTCTGCTGATCGAACATTAAAACTCTGTTCTTCCACTCCCTTAACAGGATACGAAGAACTTAGAGATCGCGGTCTTGGGTGTGGTACGTACTCCATTATGGGATACGTGTATGCGGCTGGTTGGCTTGGGAAAATGGGATATCCCGCGGGACGGACCGCATAGCTCGTGCTATGAGGTGGAAAATGAGGCCGTATACAAGTCTGGCTGTATGGGACATAAGCTGGCTCGCTTGACTTGGTAAGCCGCACTGCCTTTTCATGGCTTGGCAGAACGCACTCGATGGCTTTAAGAACGTTGCCATGGTAACCTTTAAGGATAAGCTCCAAGACGCTCTTTTTCTGTGTTGGAAAAAGCCTAGTGAGTAATTCAAGAGGTGGAATTTGGTTTGCCTTTGGAAGGTTACTTGGTTCTTTTTGACCGCCATTCAACGTTTCCTTCGTCTCTTTTTCTTGTTCACTGCAGTCACTTTCTACGGACTCTAATCTTTGCTTTTTAGCTTTCTGAAGCTCAACATCCCCGTCGGAATCAGACTCGTGGTAAAACACGTTATTGTCGGCAGCGTCGGTTGGCGATCGGGAAAACGTCGACTCCTTTTCGGAAATCCCTCGCTTTTCCGGCGAACCTTAAAAAAGAAGTTAGTGTATATTTTAGCATTACCGTGAAGTTATTTGACATATATGATTTCTTATGCTTGTCTTCAGAATAGACGGATTAGGAAGTCGAGACATATTGTTACAGCTCTACCAATGATAAACCTTGTTACCAATGGTAATTTTATGGGGATATTATAGTCCGGATACAGTCAGATTAAGGACCCATTAAGGTAAAAGTTGTCAGACTAACTTAACAAAGAGCATGTATCTAAGGCTTAGCTTATCGGAAAATCCCACATGCAAATCTGTAACAGTTGTGTCACTCATCTAAACGAGCTTCAGTCTGAATTTCTGATCATATTTATGAACTTAGATTTTCATGAATTCTATAACAAAAACATTGTATAAAGATATTCTTCCTTTTTACTGAGCCCTTGATTTAATATAGATTGAAAAATACTTCTACCTGAAATCAAATCAAATCAAATCTTTTGGTTTATCCTCGGATTTTAGACTAGTAGCATTACTGCTAATATCTCCGAGACACATTCACACTCGCTACCACTAGCTACATTCGATATACTCTACATAAAATTGTCGCTTTTTCAAGTGGATCGAATCCAAGACCAAGCTGCTTGAGTCAAGTATGTATCAATGCATCGATAGTGCATGTTGTAACATGCGTGCGATTTAAAAATTTATTTGCTATATAATTTCATCTCTTTTAAACTTCAATTACTTGGCAAACAAAATCTTTGTCAGTATTGATTGAATCAAGCTGTATTGATTGCTGTGATAAAGAGTATCACTAAATGTACCGAATACAGTTGTTTTGTTTTGAAATTATGTTAGGTTAATTTTTCAAACCTATTTTTTGCTATTGTCCAATGCCTCTCATCCTTTTAAAGCCACCTAAATACATACATACACCAACACATTATAATACATACTGTAGTTTATACACCACTAAAATCCTAAACATAGCTAGCGGCATTCAAACAATCCTCGGAAAAATCTAAACTAGGTGAAACTGAAGCCGTGACAGAGCACACTGACCAAACAAATTGACTTATCTTATGAAGTCTGTAAAGTTACAGATTTGCGGCTGGAAAACTTTTCAACATGGTTCGTACCTTGCACAACGGCCTCAGGAGGTTCAAGGGATTCGCTTGAAGTGTTTTGATATCCATAATTATGATTGTTGTTAAGCTGTTCATGTAGTGGACGAACAACTAAACATCCAGTTTGCGACGATTCGACGTGAACTTCCTGATAGCCCACAATATCTTCGTCTTGATCTCTTTTAAGAGCCACTTGAGCAGCCATGAGTCGCTGACGTTCACTGATTAAGCTGCATTTACAACAAGTACAGTCTTTCCACTGACAGTATTTCTTGTGTCCTTTTAGATACGATACATGTCCGTGATTACGACACCGTGCACAGCGAGGGGTACGAATCAAGTTTTCATCCATTGCCGTAGACATTGCTAGTGTTTCACTATTAGTACGTTCACGGTCAGCTCTCAGGAAGCTCAACGTCCTTGAAGTAGAAGCTCTTAGCTTTAATTTCGAGTCTTGCACGTAATTAGTGTCAACTAGCCATGAACGGGAGAATCTGAAGCTTTGGTACGGTATATAGTGGTATTGAAATAGCGCGAATTTGATTGGTTCATCTAAGCTCGCTATTCAATAAGCTCTGTAAAATTTGGCATACTGTTGATTGGCTTTGTTGGACTACAAAAAGAACAGTTTTTCATATGTAAATGCACTTAGTTCAGTCAATAGACGATTGTCTCACTCCCGTCTCGACTGTTTTAATGATGCCTTTTCGAATTTGATGGCGATATTTTGATTGTTCATTTTCCGATAAAATTGAGACCATACAAAATCTGGGAAAATTATTGACATAATACGAACATGTTTTTAGGATAAACCATATACTTTGAAGTTTAACGCCAAGAGATGTTGTAATTTTGCATGAAGAAGCAAAGTAGAGTTGGGACTTTTTCCTTGATTTAATGCTTTGAACAATGCCCACTAACATATAAAAAGTTGAAAGGCCGCTGATGGGATAGTAGCTATCTTTCTGAAAGAGATCTAAAACGTACTAACACATTTTGCCATTTTATCATCCCACTAAAATTAGTTAGCCAATCAGAAGCGAGATATCCTATCCTGATATTCCACCATATCAGGACAGTAGATTGAAACAGAGTTCTAAACAAGCCATAAACGTTTTATTTTTGTTTTACTTTTTTTAATTTGAATTAAAGGAAAATATTATTCATCTAAAAGGTTAAATGAAAATTTTCAAGAAAATCGTGAGAGATGAATTTTCCCGCCACTTCTTAAACACAGATACGCGTCGCAAATATGCTAAATGAGCTTTTCTCACCCCTTGCGTGATATTTTATATTTTAATCAAACAGGAACAAAAATACAATATTTGAAAATACCAAAACAGAGCCAGCAAAACTTGAAATTTTGAGGTAGTTTCGAGGAATAGCACCAAAGTTATGGGCGGCCGAACTTGGTGCTTTTTCGATCTATAAAAACGTTCGGTGTCGGACAACACGCTGTCAACTTCGGCCACCCATAACTTTGGCGCTATTTATCAAAATTTGGTGTGCTCTTTTCAAATATTATCTTTTTGTTGCTGTTGGATGAAAAATTAAAATGTCACGCAAGGGGTGAGAAAGCTCATTAATTAGTTTCTGTTTTCAAACAATCATTCTCGTCCAAAAACTCTTCTTCGGCTAAAAAGTGAGATGATAAATAAATAATCGGGCAACTTTTGGCTCGGTTCGGCAGATATTAGGTCTCGTTTGGTCTCGCCACGGGTATTTCTAAAATACGAACCATGGCTCAACCAAACTCGCCCTGAAATCACGCCGAATCGAACCAAAGGGTAGTACCTCGCATGGGACTACAGTCCCAACGTACCTCCCTCCTTGGGTAACAATGTAATTTTGTTTTCTTATGTTATCCAATAAAGCTGTTAAAACTAAAAAAAACTAAAAAAAAGTTGCCCGATTATCTATTCATCATCCCACTTAATAATAATAATAATAATAATAGCCGAATTAAGAAGAGTTTTTGGACGAGAATGATTGCTTGAAAACAGAAACTAATGAGCTTTTCTCACCCATTGCGTGACATTTTAATTAGCTACTGGAAAGAAAACACATTTCTTACGAAAAATTCGTACAGGCTACTTGGCCTTTGGTCGTGGCTAATGGGATCCTCGCAAACAAGGTTAGGTTAGGTTTAGGGTTAGTATTTGGGAAGACTTTGTAGAAATAAACACTCAAGTACCTTGGGGTTAGGTTCAGGATTAGTATTAGGGAAGACTTTGTAAAAACAAAGCCCTAAACTAGCCCTAAACCCTGGGGGAGGGGGTGGGGTGGGGTGGGGTGGGACTCCATTGTAAAAGGATCGGGTATGCTCGTCGTATCTCTTAGGGGTAAAAATCACCGATTTGGTATCTTTTAGGGTGTTAAAATTGAAGTTTAGAGTTTTAGCATTTCCTGGTCTCTCTTAGGGTATCAAAGAAGCCCATCACTCATTATCTTGTTCTCATATGGAAGAAATTTGCCCAACTAAAGCGTGTCGACCGTTCAATTTTATGTTCATCATAATAATGTTCATTAGCTTGTTTATCGCTGGTAACTCTTTGGGGTTAAAAATCGTCCAGCCACGCCCTTCTTAAGAGACTTCCGGTATCTTTTAGGGGTGTTTTTGAAAATTTCCGACGAACATGCCCGGTCATTTTACAATGGAGTCCCCCCCGGGTCCTAAACTAACCCTAAAACTAACCAAACCCTGCATGTTTACGAGGATCCCATCTAGACACGACCTTGGCCTTTCGATGCAGAGTAACCTCCCACGCAAACTCTTCTATGTTTTCCTATCTCCAGCTGGGGAGCACCGAATCAAATTAGCAGCCTGTTATCACGTATCCTTGCTATTTTGCTGATCTATGTAAGTATAAATCTCACATATCCTTATGTATTTCTGACAAGAATAAGATGCACAAAATGGCTGAGTCTATAGCTCGAATCTGTGCTGTTGCAATGATGTTAATTTTTATTTTCATTTTTCTTATTATTAACTTCTATCTTCGAAGGCAATGGATTTGACATTTAACAATTGTCGATCGTTTGTATTCATATTCTTTTCGTACATTCAAATGAAATTTCATCAGGCAGGGTCCATTATTAACAGTATTTCCGATGACTGAGAAGAATACAAAACTACAAAAACTAAGACTAAGACTGAAACGGGGTTGAGCAAGCTTGGCCTTTCAGTGCACCGAACAGCCATAATCAGTTTGAGGACTTAAAATATAAAATGATAAAAATACTTTCATAAGCGCCTAAAGTTCTAAAGGCATTTTAACAGAGGTATATTCTTGTATCTAGGATCTGATACTGAAAATCTACACGTACCATTTCATCGTTGTTCGGGACTATGGGGTCATGGTTGTTCAACCGAGCTACACTCATTCTCTTTGTTCTCTGTGGTTGAATATATTAGTTTGATCTGTATCTATACGATACCCCAATTATCTGATGCGCCAAATCAAATGATCCCTGAACAGAAATGATTCCGAAATTGGACCGAAATTAGGTGGAACCCTGGATTCAAAAAAATTACTAGCATGCATGAATCCATAGGTCTGCATACACAGGCTTCTGACACGCGAGGATCTTCAAATAATTTCCGGACCCTGGAACGAACGCATTGGATGGAAGGCAGAATTCTGGAATAGCAAATCAAAAAACTAAACAACCTAAGTCTTTTGAAAGCATTTCCAACAGCATCCAATACTGTTCATCCAACATTGTTGGCAGTTGTTGGTCAGCAGTTTTCAAACGCTTTCTGGATTGTTGCGTTACGCTTTTGTGATATAACAGAACACTAAATAAACGCAGAATACGCTTCCAACATGTTGGAACCAACACTGTCAGGAGTATTTGGTCTTTATACTTTCCTATTCTTCTCCATTATCCTAAGAAACTACGAAAAAAAAAAAGACAAAAGATAAAAATCAGATTAAGCTGTTTTGAGATTCCAGTTTTTATAAAAAAGCGAAGTATCAACAAATATATAAATCCGGCAACAAAACAAGCATTGTATAAAAGATATCAATTAAGGACAATCAAAGCCAAATGCTAACAAGTAACGCGGTAGTGGCATCTACAGAAAATAGCATAACAGCATTAGTAGCATTAGAGGTGAAAATGAGTTAGGCGGACTCTCTTTCGTTTGAAGTAGTACATTTGAAATGGCGTGTTTTGCAGGGACAAATTCAGTGTCGTCTCATTACAGGGTGAAATGATATGGCAGATGCAGGCTAACTGTGCAGAACCATGCCTTTTTACGCAGAATACGAGCTGAGTTCGTCGCGGGACGAAAAGAAGCACTGATTTCTTCAGTAGAAAAAGACATACAATTTCGCGAATAAGTCGGAGCGCCAGCTTGATGACCTGGCCGGCGTCAATAGCGCGCGCTTTATCAAAAGAAAAAAATGGATTTTATGACCATTTTTGAAAGTTGAACTCAACTGCTCTCAGATAAACATTTACATGCATATAATCAACATCATAAATTTTCCTTTCACTTTAGCAAACATGCTGCAAGAGATTGTTTTAGCGTTGGTAGCTTTGATCTTGACTTACATAGTGATAAACTACTTGATGAGACCAAAAGGCCTGCCTCCTGGCCCACCACCCCTTCCTGTCATTGGAAATGTCATTCAGTTTGTAAGATGGATCAATGGAAAAAGGGTACCCGAGGAGCTTACCCAATTGTCGAAGAAGTACGGAGAGATCTTTACTGTGGAACTTCCTGGACAACGGATGGTTGTGATCAACTCCATTGCAGTTGCTCGTGAGGCACTTTTGACAAAAAGAGACGACTTTGCCGGCAGACCGAAAATCTTCACTGCTACCTATATAACACGTGGTGCCAAGGACATAGTTGTTGCAGATTTCAGTGCCTCTTGGGTTTTACAAAGGAAAATACTACATTCAGCTATTCGTAGGTACAATCCTTTCTTAGAGGAGAAAGTCAATCTAGAAGTAGGAGAACTGACCAAGAGACTGATCTCCTCCTCAAAGGAAAAGCCAGTCAACCCCTCAAGTGATGTGATTTTGGCCACGATGAACGTGATTTGTGCAATGGTGTTCGGTGGTCGTTATGAGATCGATGACCCAGAATTTCATAAAAATATCAATCTTTTCAAAAGGCTTGAATCCTTGAGTGGGAGTTTTAACATTCTGAACATCATGCCTTTTTTGGTCCACTTTCCAATCCCCTTGTCTAAAGAGTTAAAATATGTATATGAAGAAACTAAACAGTTCACTAACAAAAAATATCGTGAGCATCAAAGTACGTATCAAGATGGCGTCGTTCGCGATCTTACAGATGCTTTGATCAAAGCCCTTCACGAAGCCCAACAAGAGGATAACAAGACCTACGATCTCATCACGGAAGACCACCTTGCTGTAACATTATTAGATGCCTTTATAGCGGGTTTTGAAACAACTGCGACGTACTGCTTCTCTTTGGTTTATGGCATTCATGGTGACACATCCAGATATCCAGTCCAGAATACAGTTGGAACTCGACCGCGTTGTTGGCCGAGACACCTTACCACGATGGGAAGACAGAAGCAGGCTTCCTTTCTTGGTAGCTACCATCGAGGAAACACTACGAGTAGCAAACATAGTTCCTTTGCTTATTCCACATAAATCAATAAAAGATTCTACTTTGGCAGGCTACAACATCCCTAAAGAAACAACCCTGATATTCAACGCATGGGCCATGCACCGAGACGAAAAGGAGTGGAGCGACCCCGACGTTTTCGATCCTTCAAGATTCCTGGATTCAGATGGCAATGTTACCCAAGTTGCAGGTGAAAAAAGCTTTCTTCCTTTTGGTATGGGTCGTCGTGGTTGTGCGGGAGAAGCGGTAGCTAAGTAAGAGTTATTCATAATCGTATCAAGATTGCTGCACCAGTTATCACTAGAAATAGCACCAGGATCTCCTCCACTGGATTTGCATGGAAGCTCGTCCTTTACGATCCACTATCCTCTGCCCTTTAAGGTTTATTTCAAGCCAAGAAACAACTAGTCTCATTCCCAACGACGGTTAGAATTGCATTAATTAGACAAAAAGGTAAATACCTGAAGGGGAAATCCCATACTCTATCTCACCTTATTCCAAATTGGCGACAGTGGCTAGAAGTATATGAAGATGTGAGAGTAGAAGGAAACCAAACCATTAAGTTGAGTCTTCTTTGCTTATTATGCAGAAAACTGTACTAGCTCTTCCATACACTACCACTACATTCTAAAAGTCGAGGCACAAAACTGTTATGACAGCTAGCTTGACTGGGTACTTGGCCTTTCCAGTCGATGTGCCTAAATACATCATTACATGTCTTGGCCGTTGGTGTCTCGGCTCGAGCCATTTTGGAAATAGGCAGTTTTAGTTGTCTTTAGTAGTCATTGTTATTCAATTGTGATAGATGCAATCAAAATTGTACGTAGTCATTCAACAAGTACAGTTCCGTGGAGTTGTTTAAAACAAACAGACTTAGGCGTATCAAAGAGATAGTCACCACATGCTTATGAGAACTGTTGTTGTGACGGGTAGGACCTATCCCCACCCCACTCCCGTAGGGATTGGTTTTCCCGCCGTTAATCTTTTTAGCGTTTTGTGATTGGCCAGTTTTCCACTTTATAGGTTTTCTTAGGATCATCCTTTTTTACTTTACATTTATACGTTTTCTATATTTTTATATAAACATCCAGTTTGCGATCGACGAATCGACTTCCTGATAGCCCACAATATCTTCTTCTTGATCTCTTTTAAGAGCCACTTAGCAGCCATGTGTCGGTGACGTTCGCAATCCACGAGTTAAAATCCACGAGTTAAAACCGTACTAACACACTTTGCCATTTTTTCATCCCACTAGAATTAGTTAGCCAATAAGAGGCTTCGTTACATTACTTCGTTCCTTCGTTTCGTTACATTCCAGCACCTGCTAAAGTAGCTCCACTACTGGTTGTAATACATGATTTTAAGGCCTCATTCACCAGTAGTTTTGAACGCTAATCCCGCAGGCCGGCCTTATTGCTGGAACGTCTCAATATAAATTGAGACGGGGCCTACGTTTAACGTCCTTATCCGAGAAGACGTGAAGGTCTAACCATTTGCAGATGTAATTACAAAGGCAGCACCTTCTCCTCAATTATTTAAAGACCCTGAGTTTTGGTCCGGCCGGGAATTGAACCCCGACTTCCCGCACGAGAGACCGACGCTCAACCAACTAAGCCAACCGGCGGCGGTTATTCCACGATATCAGGACAGTGCCTTGATATCCTTACAATAGATTGAAACAGAGTTCTAAGTAAACTAGCTGTAAACGTTTTATTTTTGAATTGTTTACTTTTGGCAAATTAAGGGAAAATATCATTCATCTGAAAGGTTAGATGAAAAGTTTTCAAGAAAATCGCGAAAGGCCTCCGAAGTCATGTACCGGACATGAAACTTGTAAAGCGTGAATAGCTCTATTGTTTTCGACAATGACAACCGAACAATAGGTATATCATTGATACGGATGAATTTTCCCGCCACTTCTCAAACACAGACGCGCGCCGCCAATATGCTAATTTATGAGTTTCGGTTTTCAAACTATCATTTTCGTCAAAAAACTCTGCTTCGGCAAAAAAGGTGTGATAAAAACTAATCGGGCAACTTTAGCCTCGATTCGGCAGATATCAGGTCTCGTTTGGTCTCGCCAATGAGTTTGGTTTCGCCATGAGTTTGACACCGCTTACCTGCACGAGTTCTCTAACAATGAACGAGAAATTTTAAATACTGCACGGGGCGTTAACCGCGTGAAAGAAAGAAAGAAAGAATTTTTTGTTGGCATGGAACATTTTGTTGGCTATCTCGTTCTTCAAAATTATGTTTAACTAATGAAATAGTGAGATACTAAGCTGTCTACCTACCGCTAGTGCATTGTGGATAATGATTTAAATCGAAGGCTACCATAGATGGGAAAATGCCACGCGTCAAGGTCAGTATAAAGTTGTAGGAAGGACCAGAACTCCGCACTTTTGAGTCATGTTGTGGGCGCTAAATTAATATATCAGGTGCATTAACAGATTAAGCAGTGGAAGTCATCACCAACACGTTACTGTGTAAGTTGGAACCAATTAGGGAGTTTTAGACTTAGCAATTATTGAATATTTAACCATCATATCAGTTACCGGAATGTCGTAATTTTTATCGCGAAACGTTTTTCAAAATTCTACATCTTACACAGCGCCCCCAGCAAAATTGTTCAATAATTGGCTTTTTCCATGTCTCTTACCTGCAAAACAGAACTGATTTTGATGAGAAAAAAGGCAAAATCGTCGAAGGTTTTGTTGTGTTTTTGAAAGAAATTTTTAGCGGAAATCCGCGCGCTACTGACGCATCACACGTCATCGAGCGCGCGCTTAGGTTTATTCAAACATTTTCGCCCAATGTTCTATAGACCACTTTCAAAATTACTTGAGACCGAGGCCAATAGGGATAAAACCTATATTGCTTCAAAGCAATGATGTTTCGGCCCGTTCAAAACCCTTTACGAGACTTGGAGTTCTAACTTGCAAAGAAGAATGTAAACTGAAATTCAAATTTTTTTATTCATAATACTAGTATCAGTGGGATACATTGTGACTCAAATACTAGTGCTGCGTTTTTAACTCGTGGATTGCAAATCCACGAGTTATAGTGAGGGGTCAAAATATGCAAATGATCAGCTTACTACTTCGTGTATGATAATATAAAATGGCACTATTCAATCTATCTATTGTATAACTAGAATGGTGACATACATAAAGTAGTAACCTATTGTGTCACTCACTCACTCACTCACTCGCAAATGTGTTAAGTATGCCACTGCGCATGCTGGACGTGATTGACCGCAGGCCGAAAGTAATTAGGGCTCTGGTTACGAGATTGAAGGAAATATGATTTCGGGACTCTTGCATTTCACAAGAAATCTTAGCTTGTGTTATTCAAATATGCATCGATGATATTTACTCGAATTCTTCAGCCGATTGTACGCGAATCCAATTAAACTTGCTTTTGAATTGAACGATGTAAAAGGCGTCTCGCTTCTGTAAACAAGATCAAATTAAAATCGTGGAGTGTTGAAATTCTACTCGTGACTCCTCCATGGGTTAAACTGAATCGTGGAGCCTTCAAGATGGTTTATAGATGATGGACACGACAACTTCTCTCATTGTGCTCACACTTCGCTAAGATTGGATGTGTCGGATGATTGGGGAAATTACTGATAATTAATTTCTTATTCCTTGCCACATCTTGTATTGTACTACTCCGCTTGGAATATTTAAACTTCCATCGCATCTCCGTTGAGCTGTTCGATACTAGGACGTGAAAACCTTTCTTGGTGGACTTTGTACGGTCGCGGTCAAGCAACAAAAATCGTCGAAAGTCCAAAATCAAAGTCATCCAAGCTTTTAGTGTTTTGTACTCTATGAGCACGCGAGTAAATGTTTAAATAAAAAGTAAATGAAAACATTTTGAGTACGAAAGTGCCGCCTGAAAGAGCCTGAAAGAGCCTGAAACTGGCCGTGAGTCGAGCCGCTAGTTTGTGCCGGTTTGTACTCCGTATTAGCACAAGAGAGAATGTTGAAAAAGCAGGAAACCAAAACTTAACAGCACTGATCTAAATCGACTTTTCTTTACATTATTTATAATACTTGATCAAAATGGAAACATGTTTCAGTTTATTCACCGTGGCCTTTGACGAGTCAGCTAATTGTATGTGTAACTTGGCCAAAATAACTCAGTAGATCTAATTGACTTTTTGTAAAATCTAAAGTAATTGATTGACCGTACACTTTAAGACGTATATTGTAACAATTACTTCAGATACTGATAAAATGAGGGATTTATATACATTGTACGTATAAAACGTCGAATACAGTAGACAATACGGCACTTTTAACAGTAATGCGAAGCAACATCACGCAATACACAGGAAACCAATTCCGCTCCAAAAAGCGTGTAGTCCTTCTAGCTAGCTCTTTTGAAACAAATATTCTGCATATTCTTTTTATTCTTTCAGAACTAAATATAAATTTTGTCTAGATTGATCTCAACATGCATGGGTTTGTACGTTTTCACCAACAATTTTTAATACACGTGATAATTAAGAAAGCCACATATAATTGGATGTGCTATAAAACTATGACAGCTAAATGACAGACGCGCCAAAAATTATGGGTTAGCAAACCAAACACAGTAACTGTTTCGGCCTGAGAACAAAAAAAATTCTTGCATTTGATTTGAATTAAATTTGAAACCAAATACACTGACATGCGCAGACAAAATGTATACATGCTTCTGTATTGTCTTTACAGCACGGCTATTATTACGTCGTGACATGGCCACGCGTCACGTGGTACAAACTGACCAATCAGAAAATCAGAATTTGTACAGTGTAAAGACGATCGCAAAGAACAGCTACAGAAGGAAAACACATTTGTTACGAAAAGTTCGTACGGGCTACCTGTGTCGTTCAATATGAAATCCGAGCTGGAGAGTAACCTCCCACGCACACGCTTTTATGTTTTCCTATCTCCAGCTGGGGAGCTGCTAAGGATCGACCGAATCATATCACGTATCCATGCTATTTTGCTGATCTATGTAAGTATAAATCTCACATACCCTTACATATTTCTGACAAGAATCAGATGCACAGAAGCGTTGTGTCTGTGCGATGTACTTTGCAAACTGTTCATTCTAATTTTAATTTTTCTTTATATTAACTTCTATCTTCCAAGGCAATGAATTGGACATTTAACAATAAATTGTCGATCGTTTGTATTCATATTCTCTTCGTACATTCAAATGAATATCAGGCAGGGTCCATTATTTACAGTATTTCCAATGATAGAAGATTACAAAAACCCCGACAAAAACTAAGAAATCAGTATGAGAAAAACTGAAATGGAGTTGAGCAACTTGAAGCTTAGCCTTTGCATAGTTTTGAATCGAACAGCCATAGTCAGTTTGAGGACTTAAAAGTTGAAACGATAAAAGTACTTTCATAAGCGTCTAAAAGTTCTAAAGGCATTTTAACAGAGGTATATTCTTGTATCTTCGATCTGATTCCATCGCTGTTTGGGACTACGCTGTCATGGTTGTTCAACCGAGCTACACTGATTCTCTTCTTAATTGTTCTCTATGGTGAAAAAATTGGTTTGATCTGTACCCATACTAAACCCCAATTATCTCATGCTCCAATTCAAATGATCCCGGAACGAAAATCATCCGCATATTGCACCGAAATAATCCACTAATCTGCATACACAAGCTCCTGACACGCGAGGATCTTCAAATAATTTCCGGACCTGGAACGAACTCATTGGATCGAAGGCAGAATGCTGGAATAGCAAATCCAAAAATTCAACAACCTTAGTCTTTTGCAAACGTTTCCAACAACATCCAATACAATTGGTTACGAGATTTCGAGAAATCAAGATTCTACTGTTGAACAACAATTCCCTCGGTCTGTTCTTGTTGATGATTAGCAAATATTTATTATAAATGCATACCTGACACCCCGATGTTTTAACAAAAATCAGTCTTGAAATTTGATCATGCCAATCGTATTCATATAACTACTTTCATAACTACACTTGCAAATAATTGAAAGAAGCAGGAATACTAGCCACAAATACAACTTTGACAACATTTTGATTTACAGGCACGAGGTTTGAAATTTGATATCACGCACCAGATTGAATTGGAGAACACGATAGCTCAAGCCTTGTTAGATTGGCCAGGCATCGGTCAAAAAAGTTAAAATCGGTCGAAGTTGAAATTAAACTTCGCTACTTGTTAGGTTTCTGTATTATTTGCAATTTGGGTATAAAATTGCACATAATTGGGTTTTACAATGTAATATAGTTATATCTGGACAATAGGGGTATAAGCTCTGAACGTTTTATTGAAATTGTACGCGATTCTAAAACGTTGTGATCATAAGTTTAAGTGGAATGCCTCTGGAATTTCTGATACGTCACTTTAACAATATTCTGTAAACATAATGTACGGTACCTATTTAATTAAGATCATCGTAGAATTAAGAAAAAGTTAACTGAATTAAAATAGAAAAAAGATTGTTCATAGACCGAACAATTCCTTGATCTAAACTCTGTGAATTCCATCCCTTGAATTACGTTGGGAACATTTCAGGCACTGGGTGGGCATCATTTCGGGTCGGGGATCAGTTCGGGTCCTGTAGAGTGCTTGAAGGACTTTTCAATACTTGTAAGGAGTTGTGAGAATCATGCAAATAGTAAGTCCTTCAGAGTAGTCTCGATTGAGAATATATCTAAACAAGTTTTACATGATTTTCGGGTAAAATGTTTACATGGAGACCAGGAATCCAACTCATTTATCCGATAAAGGAGCGACCTTTTCATGAGCCTTATCTCCTCGGGACGACACGAAGATCTTTTCGTTTTGGGCTAAAACCCGTGACGAACTCATTCCGAGATGGAGTCGCCCACGTAAACGTACCTTATTCGGTCTGTAATCATACGAGGGATAAACAAAGAAATTGGACGACCGCGTACAGTTTGTTATTCTGAGTACGATTAGTTACGATTGCAGACAGAATTCGACGACATAAAGTCCTGTTACCTTTAAATCATGGCTATTACAATTCTCGAGAAAAAGAGTTTGATGATAGACTGCAATATTCTTTCTACGAGTTTGCTTTAGTTATTTGAACGTTACCGGGATTGGTCAATTCATTTCATAGCTAGGCGTAATGCGATTGGTTCCAACCATCCGATTACAGGGGCCCGTTTCGCGAAGATCCGATAACGTTACGGGAATTTTTCCAGTAAATCAACGGGCCTGTGATGATATCGGGCCTTTCGAGCAAACGAGCCTCAGATGTCCAATTAATACTGAAGTAGGACAGGTTCTCAGCCAATCAGCCAATTTGAGGAAATAGCATGATTCAATATTGACTTACCGAATTCTTGTTAAAGACTTACAAACATCCACACTGTGTTCCATCATTGATTTATTTATAGTATATAGTATATATTATCAAAATTGTACGTATCAAAATTGTACGAGTTTTCAAAATATACACGAAAAACTTTACTATAAAACATTGCGATAAAATATGATAAAACATGATAAAAAGTAAAAAAGTTTAAAAAATGCGACGTTTCGACTTAGCCATAAGTCATTATCATTATCATATGGCTAAGTCGAAACGTCGCATTTTTAATTTTTTTTTCCTTTTTTATCATGTTTTATCATATTTTATCGCAATGTTTTATAGTAAAGTTATATACAAAATCTCTTCTAATTAAGATTCAGGAAAAATTCCAGAAAAGATCAGAAGCAGTGATTTCTTCAGTAAAAAAGACATACAGTTTCGCGGAGCGCCATCTTGATAACCTGGCCGGCGTCCATAGCGCGCTTTATTATCAGAAAAATTGGATTTTATGACCATTTTTGAAAGTTGAACTGCACTGCTCTCAGATATACATTTACATGCATATAATTAATATCCTAAACTTTCCTTTCACTTTAGCAAACATGCTGCAAGAGATTGCTTTAGCGTTGATAGCTTTGATCTTGACTTACATTGTGATAAACTACTTGATGAGACCAAAAGGCCTGCCTCCTGGCCCACCACCCCTCCCTGTCATTGGAAATGTCATTCAATTTGTAAAATGGATCAATGAAAAAAGGGTACCCGAGGAGCTTACCCAATTGTCGAAGAAGTACGGAGAGATCTTTACTGTGGAACTCCCTGGACAACGGATGGTCGTGATCAACTCCATTGCAGTTGCTCGTGAGGCACTTTTGACAAAAAGAGACGACTTTGCCGGTAGGCCGAAAATCTTCACTGCTACCTATGTAACACGTGGTGCCAAGGACATAGTTGTTGCAGATTTCAGTGCCTCTTGGGTTTTACAAAGGAAAATACTACATTCAGCTATTCGTAGGTACAATCCTTTCTTAGAGGAGAAAGTCAATCTAGAAGTAGGAGAACTGACCAAGAGACTGATCTCCTCCTCAAAGGAAAAGCCAGTCAACCCCTCAAGTGATGTGATTTTGGCGACGATGAACGTGATTTGTGCAATGGTGTTCGGTGGTCGTTATGAGATCGATGACCCAGAATTTCATAAAAATATCGATCTGTTCAAAAGGTTTGAATCCTTGACTGGAAGTTTTAACATTCTGAACATCTTGCCTTTTTTGGTCCACCTTCCAATCGCTATGTCTAAAGAGTTAAAATCTGTATATGAAGAAACTAAACAATTCACTAACACTAAATATCGTGAGCATCAAAGTACTTATCAAGATGGTATAGTTCGCGATCTTACAGATGCTTTGATCAAAGCCCTTCACGAAGCCCACCAAGAGGATAACAAGACCTACGATCTCATCACGGAAGACCACCTTGCTGCAACATTATTAGATGCCTTTGTAGCGGGTTTTGAAACAACTGCGACTGCTACTCTATGGTTTATGTTATTCATGGTGACACATCCAGATATCCAATCCAAAATACAGTTGGAACTCGACCGCGTTGTGGGCCGAGACACCTTACCACGATGGGAAGACAGAAGCAAGCTTCCTTTCTTGGTAGCTACTATCGAGGAAACACTACGAGTGGCAACAATAGCACCTTTGCTTATTCCACATAAAGCAACCAAAGATTCTACTTTGGCAGGCTACAACATCCCTAAAGAAACAACCCTGATATTTAACGCATGGGCCATGCACCGAGACGAAAAGGGATGGAGCGACCCCGACGTTTTCAGTCCTTCGAGATTTCTGGATTCAGATGGTAATGTTACCCAAGTTGCAGGTGAAAAAAGCTTTCTTCCTTTCGGTATGGGTCGTCGTGTTTGTGTGGGAGAGGTTTTGGCTAAGCAAGAGTTATTCATAATCGTATCAAGATTGCTGCACCAGTTATCACTAGAAATAGCACCAGGATCTCCTCCACTGGATTTGCATGGAAGCTCGTCCTTTACGGTCCACTATCCTCTGCCCTTTAAGGTTTATTTCAAGCCAAGAAACAACTAGTCTCATTCCCAACGACGCTTACAATGGCATTAATTAGACAAAAAAAGTAAATACCTTAGGGGGAAACCCATGCATACTGGCCAACCCACCTTATTCCAAAGTGGCGACAGCGGCTAGTAGAAGATGTATGCAGATGTGGAATTCGAAGGAAACCCAACCATTCAGTCGTGGCTTCTTATTATGCAGAAAAGTGTACTCTCCAACACACTACCACTACATTCTAATAGTCAAGGCACAAAACTGTTATGACAGCTTGATTGGGTACTCGGTCCTTTCCAATCGATGCATGGCCGATGGTGTCTCGGCTCGAGCCATTTTGGAAATAGGCAGCTTTAGTTATCTTCAGTAGATTGTTATTCAGTTGTGATAGATATATTCAAAATTGTAGTCATTCAACACGTACAGTTCCGCGGAGTTGTTAGAAAAGACTCAAGCGTATCAAAGAGAAAGTCACCTTATGCTTATGAGAACTGTTGTTGTGACGGTATACCCCCACCCCCACCCCACTTCCGTAGGAAGTAGTCTTTTTAGTGTTTTGTGATTGGTCAGTTTTCCACTTTATAGGTTTTCTTAGTTTAGTCTCGGTGAGATCATGCTTTTTTACCACACATTTGTACGTTTTCTGTACTTTTTATTAAACTTTCAAACTTTAATTTGTTAGCTGATGGTCGTGACATTGGACCAGAACAGTTGTCAAAACGTTTACTAAAATTTTATCGTTGATAACCATAGTTAACAGAAATGTGTAAACTTTTATACATAAAAATCAATAAAAAGATCAGAAAAATCAAGAACTCTGAATCTTTTGTGTAATACAGTTAAGGTGCGGCAGTCGGTTTCCAAACTTTTTTTCATATGAGTTAGCTCTTTGCAGAACACTATTTTGTCGTTGGTACTAGAACCAAAAGAATTTCTGAAAGCTCAAAGAAATATCTGTTCCGTCGGGCTACTTGTACATTGTCAACGGTGTATCCGTGTAACGACTGAATTTATGTCAGAACCATCATGGTTCAGCAACTCTTGAGTAATTCTAAATCTCTTTAAGGTTGAGAATAAATGGTCAAATAGACTCTCCTCTACACAGCATTCCCTTCATAGCTCAGTTGGTTAGAGCGCGGGACTGTAGTTCCTGAGGTCGGTTCGTCGGTTCGAATCCGGCTGAAGGGATCATCTTTTCAAAAATAAATGAAATAAGAAATGAAAATAACTCAACTGCAACTTCTTTCGTGATTGGTTGTCCACTCAGAAACAAGTGCGTGTAAAAATATATTTCTCATCGGAAATAACATCAATGTTCAATTCCTGTGGGTGTCTTATTGAGAGTCTTCATTATAAACCCTATGCCGGGTTTGCTAGAAGGGTACGTCATCGATGAATATAGAAGTTATTGTTTAACTGACACTAAAATCGTGAAGTTGGTCAAAATCCAAGTTCCTACCGGTAGTCTGAACCGGTATAGATCTAAAAATAATAGGGATGAATTATTGGAAAGAAAATTCTTTGGCTTTATTTCAGTTCTATGACTAGTTTAAAGATCAGAAAATGCAGGCTTGGTGGATGAGAAAACTGTGTATCATTTTCAATGGAGTCGATGATAATAATGAGTCTCTAGACTATCGAGGTACGGCTGCGTTTATCGAAGCTTATCGGCATCTTCACAGGCTGGCTTCGGATCACTTGGAAATTGGGTTGTTGAACAACAATCTCCCATGTGAAAGATACTGATGAAACATCGTAGTCATTTATGTACTGTGGGACTGTGTGAAAGAACGGATTACCGAATTTGAAGGAAAGATACACTATTACACAAGATTTTGTGACATTGAACACACCATGCAAATATTGATCGATGAATTTAATCGTCGTCGACTAGATGCTCTCAACCATGAATGTAGAACTGATAAAATGAAACCTCTTGAAAGTTTAGTTCTCGGCGTCGCTCTTCAAAATTTCAAATTAGATCTGGTCGTAAGGGGGCCCCGTGAAATTGATCTTCTCTGATTACACAGGGAGGGGAAGGGGTAGTGCCCGGGTAAGCCCGGGCAGCCCGAGTTCCCTGTAACTCATCGCACCTCGCTCCGCTCGTCTAAAAATAGACCTGACCTCATTGCAGCTCGCTCCGTTCGTCCTAAGGGCCTGTTCGCCCGTATGGGGTTAGCCCGGCTCTGCTCAGGCATGAGAGGGGGGGGGGGGGGGGGGGGGACTGGAGGTTAGCCCGGTAGCCCGGCAGCCCGTGGCCCAGAACCGGCACTTTCCTACTACTCCTTAAGGGCCAGTCGCGCAGGCTATCCTGATAGTCTTGTGCCCGTTCACACCAACAGGGTTAATTGAACAAGGTTTAAAAAGAATTATTTACAGTGTGCTCAGTCCCACAACTAAACAAAGTAACATCCTGTTTAAAGTGCCTACTGTAAAGTCTAGCCAGAAATGATTTCTCTAAAAAGAACTCGGCCTCTTAAACAATAATATTTTAAAAAGTTTGTTCTTCAATTTCTTTTGGCCGGGAAAAAGCCTTGCAAAGTTGGAGAAAAGGCACATTCAATTGGTGCATCCTGTCGAAAAAAAATTGTGAGAACTCTTGGGGAACTGACGAATTCTAATGAATAAAGTTAAATGTCAACGCTACAAGCTCTTGTTATCCTTGTATATTGTTGTTGCTATGCACTCTATTTAATTTCTGCTAAACATTCTACTACTTTGATATAGCTATTTTGTGCTCTTTCTTTGAGTCTAAATATGCCGTGACTAGACACTTGTCCCTTAAAGTACGTCACAATTTGCCTTAAACTTCGTCACAATTTCAAAGTTTATTATTAACCAAATTGTTTATTATTAACCAAATTCGTCCTAGCCTTCCAAATAACGCGGTTTTTAGTCTGGAGAGTTTTTGAATGGACGAGAACACTGAAAAAAACTTCACATCTTTGACTTCGCTCTAATTACATTTTCCCAAGATATTCACCTTTTAAAATATGTACATTTTCGCTAGGGTTTATAGGGACTTTAATTGAAATGTCTTAACAAGGAGGGTGTTTAAATTTGTCTACCCTAGATTGCTGGTATGCTAAGTGTAATCAACAATTGGGTTAAACTGGTTTAGTTGGCTTGAATTGGGCATTATATCGCACAAAGATTGTTTGGGCTGGTTTTGGTTTCGATAGCGAGTGATGTTGTGTGACGTTATGTTATGCCTCTTGAGTCATACATTACTATGCAAAATATTATAGTCAGGTGAAGTCAGGTGAATGATTCTTGTCCATCTGGCCCAGATTACCGCTCATTCTTCTACCGCACAGCTACAAAACTCTCGTGATCTGTGTAAGTAGGAAAACGTAAATATTACCTTTAAAACTAATTTCTACCGGATTGTTCTTTGTTAGGTACTTAAATCCGTACCACAGTTTGTATGGTCGGTTACTATTCATTAGGCAAGACTGATGAATACTAACCAATGAATATGACTACTAAAATACAATTCTATTTCTCTTTTTAATTCAAAAACCAAATTAATTCAGGCTCCGTATAAACGGTGAGTGTCATTTTTCTAATAAAAAGTAGTATTTAGAATGAAATCTTTCGAAATCTAGATCTGCGAACCAGTGACCATTTTTGCGTAAATTATTTACACTTTTGTAATATTGAATTCAAAAAGGTTTGTCGCTAAAAATATGCCTTTCTCTTTAGAAAAATATCCTTGATGTTTTGGATGAAGTACGTTATGGGTTCTTTTTATGAATTCGTGTATTCCAAAGGTACTTTTAAACTTAATTTAGAAGCGCATATTAAATTTTGTGCAAGGCAAACTAATATAATATAGTCAGTTTATGTCACGCCCCATCAACCAAATCCAAGTTTATGAACTCTACTTTTGGACTTTTTCTTAGTTACTGATGACGCCGTGAACCTGCAAAAGCTTGGACATTAACGTTTAGTAAAGCCTCGTTTCCATATAATCGCTCGCGATCACTCACAGTCGCCGGATTTGTACGTTTTCTATATTTTTATATAAACATCCAGTTTGCGACGATTCGACGTGAACTTCCTGATAGCCCACGATATCTTCTTCTTGATCTCTTTTAAGAGCCACTTGAGCAGCCATGCGTCGCTGACGTTCGCAATCCACGAGTTAAAATCCACGAGTTAAAACCGTACTAACACATTTTGCCATTTTTTTCATCCCACTTTCTCACACCTGAGTAATAAATGCGCTACTGAGTCAGTGTATGTTGCTTGCGCTTATGCTTATGTCGCTGTGTGCACCGGCCCTAATAAACAGTTCTCAGAATTCATGTTTACAACTTGCTCTGTGACTGAATCTTCCATAGTCAAAAACAATTTTTTTTGGATTGTTAAAAGATGATTCAGCACTGCGTCCTACGACTATCTGAGAACTCTGTTATTGAAAGGTCTAGAAAATTATCGCTGGAGTTTTGGATATAGGTTTAAACTGGCGACTTACGGCTGAAACGCTGCTAAACTCTGGTACAAGAAGTAGTTGTCGTCTGTCGATGAGCCGAAGGCTGGAGTACTCGTTTGGCGTTTTCTTTGATTCCTGATAAAATTTCTTTATCCTATCTGAGAGAACTTGTGGCGACAGACTTTCTAAACTTTCTATGAGAGGTTTTGGATAACCAGTCTAAAAACAGTAAATATTACGATGAATTTGGAAAGCCGGCGAACTCTGTTTTCAAGCCGTTGAAATATGTTGATCTCAGTGAGCTTGCTCCAAAAACTTCAATGAAATTTAGAGTTTACCTTAAAAACAGGCACGCCAAGCAGTCTTCTTCTTGTTTTGAACATGCATCTTCTCTTTTTCGAGAAATCCTCAAATTTATCACCAGGAACATTTCTTTTTCTTTCTCACTGTGCTTTGTAGCCGTTCTGTACTGAGCATGTATACAATTTGTCTGCGCATGTCTGTGTTTATGGTGTGAAATCCATTTCAGATGGAATGCAAGAAAAGTTTTGTTCGCATGGAACATTTCTCGTTCTTCAAAATTATGTTCAACTAATGAAATAGTGAGATATAAGCAGTCTTCATAACTACTTTTATCACTACACTTGAAAATAATTGAAAGAAGCAGGAATACTAGCCAGAAATACAACTTTGACAACATTTTGATTTACAGGCACGAAGTTTGAAATTTGATATTACGCACCAGATTGAAATTGGAGAACACGATAGCTCAAGCCTTGTTAGATTGGCCAGGCATCAGTCAAAAAAGTTAAAGTCGGACGAAGTTGAAATTAAACTTCGCCTACTTGTTAGGTTTCTGTATTTGCAATTAGGGTAAAAAATTGTACATAATTGGGTTTTACTTAACAAATAGATCAGGCGTAGCTATGTTCTGTACTCCGATGGAACACGACTGGAGCTGTAAAACACGAAAAAAGTTATAGAAAGCACGAGCCGTAGGCGAGTGATTTCTATAGCTTTTTGAGTGTTTTACAGCTTCAGGAGCTTTATATAATAGAATTTTACGAGCAAAGAAAGCAAAACTGAGAATAAAAATTTAGGTAAACAGAGCGCGCGTCTTTCGACATTGAATCGACAAAATTTCCGAAACAGGATACTATAGTCACAGGATACTATCATATCGTCAAAATTATGCAAAAAATAGTTTTTCTATAGTGTTTTATTCTACGTAATTCATTAAGTTACCTCATTTATTTTGAACCGGTGATTAGATTTCCCCAAAATCTATCTTGCCTGACATGATCCAAACTGAGGTTTACATCCAGAATCTTGAAAGTTGGCGAGGCGTACTTATCGGTACAAAAATGGATTCTGATAAGTAAAGAAACTTCTTGTCGTCGTCTTCAACAAGCATGTTGACTTCCAATTGTTGTTTTCAGAAATCGTAGAAATATTGAATGAGTCTCAGACTCAGATTTAAGTACATTCTTGCTTTTACAACGTTGAGTGAAGACTGTAGCTCCTCGACAAACATCCAAAATACTCGATCGAAAAAGCTCACAAATTATATTTTACAGCTCCAAAAGTTTTGGTTCCAGTTTATAGAAGACGTCAGCTTTGCCTTGAAACCCACAACCTGAAGGTCATTTACATTTGCTGTCTTTTTTTCCGTGTTATTTGCGTAAAAATCAACTTAAAAGCAAAGAGGTTTGCTTTTCTTTCATCGCATTACCTTTTCCCGCTGTTCGGGTGTACAAACGCGCGCGTCCGCTAACAGAAAATGGCGGGAATTTTCACTTGTTTGGACTTGGTCGCCAGGGATTGTGCAATAAAGGAATAAATTTTGTGTTTACTGAAGAAATTTTTGCTTATTTTGCGAATGAAATAGGCTTGAAGGACTCACAACAAAGATTATGAGTAAAAGATTTTGATTTTGTGACGTCACTTCTATTATCTGTACTCTGATAAAGTATGGCTAATTGACCAATCAGATCGCGCGCTCGTAAAATTCTATTATATAAAATGTAATATAGTTATATCTGGACAATAGGTGTATAAGCTCTGGACGTTTTATTGAAATTGTACGCGATTCTAAAACGTTGTGATCATAAGTTTAAGTGGAATCCCTCTGGAATTTCTGATAAGTCACTTTAACACAATATTCTGTAAACATAATGTACGGTACCTATTTAATTAAGATCGTCGTAGAATTAAGAAAAAGTTAAGAATTAAAATAGTAAGTCCTTCAGAGCAGTCTCGATTGAGAATATATCTAAACAAGTTTTACATGATTTTCGGATAAAATGTTTACATGGAGACCAGGAATCCAACTCGTTTATCCGATAAAGGAGCGACCTTTTCATGAGCCTTATCTCCTCGGGACGACACGAAGATCTTTTCGTTTTGGGCTAAAACCCGTGACGAACTCATCCCGAGATGGAATCCCGCGCGTAAACGCACCTTATTCGGTCTGTAATCATACGAGGGATAAACAAAGAAATTGGACGACCGCGTACAGTTCGTTATTCTGAGTACGATTAGTTACGATTGCAGACAGAATTCAACGACATAAAGTCCTGTTACCATTAAATCATGGCTATTACAATTCTCGAGAAAAAGAGTTTGATGTTAGACTGCAATATTATTTCTACGTTTGCTTTAGTTATTTGAACGTTACCGGGATTGGTCAATTCATTTCATAGCTAGGCGTAATGCGATTGGTTCCAACCATCCGATTACAGGGGCCCGTTTCGCGAAAGATCCGATAACGTTACGGGCCTCTTAATTTACCTGATAATGTTACTGCGTGTTTCTCAAAGCTCGTGCTGTTTTTCAATTTCTATGATTTTACGGGCCAGCTGGCCAGGTGTCTGCGCTCTTCCGTAATTTTTCCAGTAAATCAACGGGCCTGTAAAGATATCGGGTCTTTCGAGTGAACGAGCCTCAGATATCCAATTAATACTTAACTAGGACAGCTTCTCAGCCAATCAGCCAATTTGAGGAAATAGCATGATTCAATATTTATTAAATAGTTCATTGACATGTAGTACTTACCGAATTCTTTTTAAAAACTTACAAACATCCACACTGTGTTCCATCATTGATTGATTTATAGTATATAGTGTATATTATCAAAATTGTACGCATCAAAATTGCACGGGTTTTCAAAATGTGCACGAAAAAATTCCAGAAAAGATCAGAAGCAGTGATTTCTTCAGTAAAAAAAAGACATACAATTTCGCAAATAAGTCGGAGCGCCAGCTTGATGACCTGGCCGGCGTCAATAGCGCGCGCTTTATTATCAGAAAAATTGGATTTTATGACCATTTTTGAAAGTTGAACTGCACTGCTCTCAGATAAACATTTACATGCATATAATTAATATCATAAACTTTCCTTTCACTTTAGCAAACATGCTGCAAGAGATTGCTTTAGCGTTGGTAGCTTTGATCTTGACTTACATTGTGATAAACTACTTGATGAGACCAAAAGGCCTGCCTCCTGGCCCACCACCCCTTCCTGTCATTGGAATTGTCATTCAGTTTGTAAAATGGATCAATGGAAAAAGGGTACCCGAGGAGCTTACCAAATTGTCGAAGAAGTACGGAGAGATCTTTACTGTGGAACTCCCTGGACAACGGATGGTCGTGATCAACTCCATTGCAGTTGCTCGTGAGGCACTTTTGACAAAAAGAGACGACTTTGCCGGCAGACCGAAAACCTTCACTGCTACCTTTCTAACACGTGGTGCCAAGGACATAGTTGTTGCAGATTTCAGTGCCTCTTGGGTTTTACAAAGGAAAATACTACATTCAGCTATTCGTAGGTACAATCCTTTCTTAGAGGAGAAAGTCAATATAGAAGTAGAAGAACTGACCAAGAGACTGATCTCCTCCTCAAAGGAAAAGCCAGTCAACCCCTCAAGTGATGTGATTTTGGCCGACGATGAACGTGATTTGTGCAATGGTGTTCGGTGGTCGTTATGAGATCGATGACCCAGAATTTCATAAAAATATCGATATGTTCAGAAGGCTTGAATCCTTGAGTGGAAGTTTTAACATTCTGAACATCTTGCCTTCTTTGGTCCACTTTCCAATTGCCTCGTCTAAAGAGTTAAAATCTGTATATGAAGAAACTAAACAATTCACTAACACTAAATATCGTGAGCATCAAAGTACTTATCAAGATGGCATTGTTCGTGATCTTACAGATGCTTTGATCAAAGCCCTTCACGAAGCCCAACAAGAGGATAACAAGACCTACGATCTCATCACTGAAGACCACCTTGCTGTAACATTATTAGATGCCATTACGGCGGGTTTTGATACCACTGCGACTGCTACTCTTTGGTTTATGTTATTCATGGTGACACATCCAGATATACAGTCCAAAATACAGTTGGAACTCGACCACGTTGTTGGCCGAGACACCTTACCACGATGGGAAGACAGAAGCAGGCTTCCTTTCTTGGTAGCTACTATCGAGGAAACACTACGATTGGCAAACATAGTTCCTTTGCTTATTCCACATAAATCAATAAAAGATTCTACTTTGGCAGGCTACAACATCCCTAAAGAAACAACCCTGATATTCAACGCATGGGCCATGCACCGAGACGAAAAGGAGTGGAGCGACCCCGACGTTTTCAATCCTTCGAGATTCCTGGATTCAGATGGTACTGTTACCCAAGTTGCAGGTGAAAAAAGCTTTCTTCCTTTTGGTTTGGGCCGTCGTGTTTGTGTGGGAGAAGCGGTAGCTAAGCAAGAGTTATTCATAATCGTATCAAGATTGCTGCACCAGTTATCACTAGAAATAGCACCAGGATCTCCTCCACTGGATTTGCATGGAAGCTCGTCCTTTACGATCCACTATCCTCTGCCCTTTGATGTTTATTTCAAGCCAAGAAACAACTAGTCTCATTCCCAACGACGCTTATACAATGGCATTAATTAGACAAAAAAAGGAAAAACCTGAGGGGGAAACCCATACTCCAGCCCACCTTATTCCAAATTGGCGACAGCGGCTAGTAGAAGATGTATGTAGATGTGGAATTCGAGGGAAACCCAACCATTCAGTCGTGGCTTCTCATTATGCAGGAAACTGTACTCTCCCATACACTACCACTACATTAATTCTAATATAGTCAAGGCACAAAACTGTTATGACAGCTTAACTGGGTACTTGGCCTTTCCAGTCGATGTCCCTAAATACATCATTAGATGTCTTGGCCGCGTTGGTGTCTTGGCTCGAGCCATTTTGGAAATAGGCAGCTTTAGTTATCTTCAGTAGTCATTGTCATTCAGTTGTGATATATATATATTCAAAATTGTAGTCATTCAACTAAGTACAGTTCCGTAGACTGTTGTTAGAAACAGACGTAGGCGTATCAAAGAGAAAGTCACCTCATGCTTATGAGAAGTGTTGTGGTGACGGGTAGACCCCACCCCCACCCCACTCCCGTAGGGATTGGTTTTCCCGCCGTTAGTCTTTTTCATCTAGTAGCCTTTTGTGATTGGTCAGTTTTACACTTTATAGGTTTTCTTAGTTTAGTCTCGGTGAGATCATGCTTTTTTTACCACACATTTGTACATTTTCTGTACTTTTTATTAAACTTTCAAACTTTGTTAACTGATGGTCGTGACATTGGACCAGAACAGTTGTCAAAACGTTTACTAAAGTTTTATCGTTGATAACCGTAGATAACAGAAATGTGTTATAAAATTTTATACATAAAAATCAATAAAAAGATCAGAAAAATCAAGAACTCTGATCTTTTGTGTAATACATGCAGTTAAGCTGCGGCAGTCGGTTTCCAAACTGTTTTTTCGTATTAGTGATCAGTTAGCTCTTTGCAGAATTTCCCAACGCTATTTTGTCGTTGGTACTAGCACCAAAGGAATTTCTGAAAGCTCAAAGAGCTATCTGTTCTGTCGGCTACCTGTGCACTTTCAACGGCGTATCGATTGTTGTGATACTTAAGGAGGCTTCCTACAATTTTTCTAGTGCTCGACCGGTCAACTTGAAACGGCTGTAGTTCTTACATGAGGGCACCATTGCAAACTTCAGTCTTTATGTAGTAAGTGAACGAAAGTTCATAACTGTGGGTGTTTTCATGTAAGAACTATAGTCGTTTCAATTTGACCGGTCGAGCACTAGAGAAATTGTGGGATTAAGCCTCCTTAAATCATGTCATGCCAAATGCGCCTCAGCGTTTATTGATATTCGAGCAAGAAAGCCCAATTGTGATCGACCGAACAAACTCAAATTCTCTTCATCTATCACATATCTTCCGGAGTTTGGTGATCTATGTAAGCGGTAAGAAAGTTTTAAATTCATATCCACTGTTCTTGGAAATGTCATTCAGTTTGCAAGATGTATCAATGGAAAAAGGGTACCAGAGGGGCTTACCAAATTGTCGAAGACATACGGAGATGTTTACTGTGGAACTCTCTGGACAACGAATGATCGTCATTAATTCATAACAATTGCTCGCGAGGCACTTAACTATTAAAACGAGACGACTTTGCTGGCAGACTGTACGTCATTAATTGTTTTTGGTGGTCGTTACGAGATTGATGACCAAGAATTTCTAAAGAATCTCGACATTTTTGAGAGAGCTGAGTTGATGACTGGATTTTTCAACGTTCTGAATATTTTACCTCGTTTGATCCGCCTCCCAATTAGAGTATCTGAGGAAATAAAATATGTCCGCGAGAAGATTAAACAGCTGTTGGACGAAAAATAGCATGATCACCACAGTACGTATCAAGATGGTGTTGTTCGCGATCTTACAGATGCTCTGATCAAAGCCTTTCACGAAGTAGTCTCCTTTGCAGCCGTTTTTTGTGTCGTAAGCCTTGCGTGACGGCACAAAAAACGGCTGCAATGGAGACTACTCACGAAGCAGAACTCGAAGATAAGAAAACCAAATATCTTACACTGAAGACCATCTTGTGGCCACTTTATCTGATTTTTGTCGAGCTTAAAAACGAATACGGTGACCCCACTTTTTCTTGCTTTTTTTAGATCTACGAAAATCCCATATATAGACGCACGAGAGAAAATATAAAGAACGATTAACAAACGTAAGAGCGGCACGAGGCGTAACCGAGTGCGACTCTAGTTTGTTAAGAGTTCTTTATATTTTCTCAAGTGCGTCTATAACGCAATGGGCAAGCGGCTTTCTGTTGTCTAATTGATTTATAACAGAGCCTAGAGCGTTAAAAACGGAGCCGTGCAGCCCATGGGGAAATAGTTCATAGATTTTTCAGCCAATCAGAGCGCGCGTTATATATGTCACCATCTTAAAAACGAACAATGTGAAAAAGATGATGACGAAGATAGGCGCGCGCAGTGCAGCTCATGGGCAAGTAGTTTATAGCTTTCTGGCCAATCAGAGCGCGCGTAAGATTGTAGCTATGTTATAAAAAAAACAAAGCTGGTAACCCAAACGCTTATTCACCCGTTGGCGCAAGTGATCGATGGTGCAGCATTATAGGAAAGGCTACCTCGGTCGTCGACGCGTAATCATTCTCTTCCAATTTTCACTTCCTTTTATCCTTTCCTATTCCATCCTTTTCCTACTTCCCTTTAGTGCCAGCCGCGCAGGTAAGCCTGATAAGTCTTGTGCCCCGTTCACACCAACAACAAACTATATGTTTAATAGTGGTTTAACTAAACAAGGTTTAAAAAGAATTGTTTACAGTGTGCATCTCACAACTAAACAAGAAAAGATCAAGAGACCATAATGCTAAGAGAGCGAAACTCAGTATTGATGTCTGTGCGATGTTCGTGGTGGCCAAGGCTATTTTTAGTAACTTCACCATCGCGCGCGCAAGGCTCTCAAACAATAGAATTTGATTTTTGACGTGCGCGCGGACGGGATCGTTTGCTTTCGGCTTTTGAATTTCTTTTCTTCGTTTGCACGTTACGTCATAGGGTTCAAAAAATTTAAACTAAAATTTAATTTCTCATCCAATCGATTTTATTGTAAAATATGGTTTAGAAAATTGTGTTTCGAGATGGCAAGAGTTGTAGCCGGTGTTATGTCACACAACGCAGAGTCACGTGCCTGAAAAGCCGTGGAAATCACTACAAATTCTTTCAAACTACGGTAGTTTGTTTTAATATACATTTTGAATTTCTAATTGTAGTTAAAATAAGTTATATTTGCCACTTTTGTGTTTGAAATTATGTTCTTAAAAGTTGGTCGCCATGCTGACGGACCAGAGATGTCCACCAGCATGGCGACGCTATACATTTCCGGGATACATTTCTTAGTATTAAAGATCGAGCATATAAAATCGCTTATATCTTTGCAAAAAACTCGGTTCAGCTCAAACGTTTACAGAGTTACAGACTTTTAATTCGTCTTTTTCGTGAAAATACTTAAATTTTACTCGAAAACCCTCTGAAATGTTGGTGTCAAGTAGAGCAATACAAACATGACCTCGCCATACATTTCTTACTAAAAAAATTGGCATATATAATCGCTAATATCTTTGCAAAAAAACTCGTTTTAGCTAAAAATTTTGCAGAGTTACATAGTTTTACTTGCTCCTTCACGTGAATGTACTTGAATTTTGTTTAGGACTAGGTTAATTTTTCGATGACGTCAGTGAGAGCCTTGCGCGCGCGATGGCGAAGTTACTAAAAATAACCTTAGTCGCCACGAACATCGCACAGACATCGATACTGGGTTTCGCTCTCTTAGATTATGGTATATGATCTCTTGGTAAGATCCTGTTTAATTGAAATGTCTTAGAAAGGGTGTTTAAATTTGTCTACCCAAATTGCTAGTATGCTAAGTGTAATCAACAATTGGTTTAAACTGGTTTAGTTGGTTTGAATTGGGCATTATCCGCACAAAGATTGTTTGGGCTGGCTTTGGTCAGGCAGCGAGGCTCTTCTTGAAAAATTCTCTCTTTCCCTCGCTGCTGGAAGACGAAGACAATCTCAAGCTTAGGCCAAATACAAATTGATCGAACTGCAGTTTTTTTACATCATCCTTTAGGCGTTAGCAGAGAAAATAAGGTAAACTTTGCTTACGTCTCTCTTTGCTTGTCTTCGCCAGCCTTTCCTCGAAGTCAGCCCGGAAGTCAGTTTGGCCGTCGAAGACTATAAACGGCATAACTCCATCGAAACTCCAGCGTCTTTTAATAAGTTCAACTCTTTAAAGAACTGGGGAGAAAACAAACTGATCATTTTATTGATGGCAATCCAAAACTGAACTTGATTCAAAATATATATCTCACCTTTCACGATTTATATCGTCTCGAGTCAGTGAAACCGCCAAACTTTTGTGCAGCCAACAAGAAGCGTCCACTGTTGCAATTTGTCCACGAAATTCTTTTACATCAACCTTTTTCCCGCAGTTTTGTTGTTGTTGTTGTTGTTGTTGTCGTTGCTGTTGTTGTTTAAAAATCGAAACAGACAATGAATACCCATCTCCGTCGCATAACAATGCCACAAAGACCCTCGCTCAGCCGCGACGCGATGCAAATGACTCAAATTACAAATGTATCTCATAGTGCTTTTCGGGGAGAGGGCGAACACGTACCGCCTGGGCTTTGGTCTTGATAGCCAGTAGCGTTGTGTGACGTTTTGTTATACCTCTGGAGTCATACATTACTAATGCAATATTTAAAGTCAGGTGAAGTCAGACGAATGATTGATTATTGTCCATCTGGCCCACATTATCGCTCATTCTTCTACCGCACAGCTACAAAACGTTCGTGATCTATGTAAGTATGAAAACGTTAATATTACCTTTAAAACCAATTTCAACTGGATTGTGCTTTGTTAGCTACCCAAATCCGTACCATAGTTTGCAAGACTGATGAATACTTAACCAATGAATTTGACTAAATGTAAAAGGTCCAGAAATACAATTCTATTTCTCTTTTCAATTCAAAAAGCAAATTATTTCAGTTTGGCTCCCTATAAACGGTGAGTGTTTTTTTCTAATAAAAAGTAGTATTAGAAAGAAAGCCTTCGAAATCTAGACCTGCGATGGCGAAACAGTGACCATTTTTGCGTAAATTCTTGATACTTTTGTTATATTGAATTTCTCTTAGTTACTGATGAAACTGTAAATCTGTAAAAGCTTGGACATCAACGTTTAGTAAGGCACTTGATCCATTACATAAAATGTTTATGGACCAGGATATTATTGTATTCTTTGTACACATAAACCTGTGTTAGTTTGGGCAATTGCATTTTAGTTATTGCTGAATATTGAACATACCAAAATTATGTTCCGTAACACTGTTACGCTCTCCAGTCACGATTGATCACGATTGATCACAGACCATTTGACACATGTTTCCATAATTATAGTATGGACACTTACTGTTATAATGCTTACAGTTAAACCGTGTGTATTGCATTTATGTGATAATTTGGTTTCATTCCAGTTACCATGCTGCAGGAGATTGCTTTGGCTTTAATCTTGACTTATATAGTCATAAACTACTTGATGAAACCGAGGGACCTGCCTCCTGGTCTACCATCACTCCCTGTTCTCGGAAATGTCATTCAGTTTGCAAGATGGATCAATGGAAATAGGCTGCCAGAAGAGCTTACCAATGTGTCAAAAAAGTACGGAGAGATCTTTACTGTGGAACTCCCTGGACAACGGATGGTCGTGATCAACTCCATTGCAGTTGCTCGTGAGGCACTTTTGACGAAAAAAGACGACTTTGCCGGCAGACCGAATGTCTTCGCTGCTAGCTATGTAACACGTGGTGCAAAAGACATACTTGTTGCAGATTTCAGTGCCTCTTGGGTTTTACAAAAGAAAATACTACATTCAGCTATTCGTAGGTACACTCCTTTCTTAGAGGAGAAAGTCAATATAGAAGTAGAAGAACTGACCAAGAGACTGATCTCCTCCTCAAAGGAAAAGCCAGTCAACCCCTCAAGTGATGTGATTTTGGCGACGATGAATGTGATTTGTGCAATGGTGTTCGGTGGCCGTTACGAGATGGATGACCCAGAATTTCTCAATATTCACTACATTTTTAAGAGAGCTGAGTCGATGAGTGGAGTTTTCAACATTCTCAACATTTTGCCTTCTTTGATCCACTTCCCAATCAAGGCATCTCAAGAGTTAAAATACTTTCACGAGGAGATTAAGCAGCTGTTGGACAAAACATATCGTGACCATCAGAGTACATATCAAGATGGAGTCGTTCGCGATCTTACAGATGCTTTGATTAAAGCCTTTCACGAAGCAGAACTCCAAAATAAGAAAACAAAGTATTTTATCACTGAAGACCATCTTGTAGCAACATTATTAGATGCCTTTATAGCGGGTTTTGATACCACTGCGATTGCTTCTCTTTGGTTTATGGCATTCATGGTGACACATCCAGATATCCAATCCAAAATACAGTTGGAACTTGACCGCGTTGTTGGCCGAGACACCTTACCACGATGGGAAGACAGAAGCAGGCTTCCTTTCTTGGTAGCTACTATCGAGGAAACACTACGAGTGGCAAACATAGTTCCTTTGCTTATTCCACATAAAGCAACCAAAGATTCTACTTTGGCAGGCTACAACATTCCTAAAGGAACAATCCTGATGTTCAACACACTGGCCATGCACCAAGACGAAAAGGAGTGGGATGACCCCGAAGTTTTCAACCCTTCTAGATTCCTCGATTCAGATCTAGATTGCAATGTTATCCAAGTTGCAGGTGCAAAAAGCTTTCTTCCTTTTGGTATGGGTCGTCGTGGTTGTGCGGGAGAAGCGGTAGCTAAGCAAGAGCTATTCATAATCGTATCAAGATTGTTGCACCAGTTATCACTAGAAATAGCACCAGGATCTCCTCCACTGGAGTTGAGTAGAGATGTGAAAGGACTTCTCCACCATGCTCCACCCGTTGAAATCTTTTTTAAACCAAGAAAAACTGAGTTAAAGTGAACTTTAAAGTTACTTTGTTGTTTAGTGACAGAGTATCAAACACCCTGCCGTTCTGGCTTTGCGTTTCTGTCCCCGGGGGGGGGGGGGGACTCCGATCGGAAATGGACGAGGATGCTCGTCGTACCTTTTAGGGGTCAAAATCAGCGATTTGGTACCTTTTAGGGTGTCCCAGACTTTAGTGGACTACCAGAGACATAGCTGGTACCTTTTAGGGTAATTTTTTCCTCCATCAAGGATTAAATACTGGAAACAAAGATCGGATTGCAGAACCATCAAATTGTTCATATATAAATAGACACAATTGATCGCTTGATTGACTAAAATATGCAAAATGTTAAATTTAGTGTTGTATTGCCACGCCCACCCGGATATGACTTTGGTATCTTTTAGGGGTCATTTTTAAAATTTCCGACGAGCATCCCCGTCCTCTTATATATAGGAGCCCCCCCCCCCCCCCCCGGGTTTCTGTCTGAGACCTAAATCGTTGGTTGGCTGGTTTATTGTATTTCTTTTAGATACGTGAATTACAAGGAATTTCAGCATTAATTAAACATATTATTAATTAAACATATTTACCACAGTGTTTTCGACGAGTCACGTGACCATTGATGATACTGATGTATGGGCAACTATTTACACAACCATTTTCATAACAAACTACTTTTTGGCGTCGTTACACTTGGAAACATAACGGAATGCGCAATTCTGATAGACCACAGAAACTGTTAACTATTATTTATTCTTAATACCTATACCCTTAGTCATTGATACGTGTAGAGTTCATTGTATGTTACTGAAAAGCGTTAGCATTACTTGATACCCAGTCTTGAAGAGATGTTGGTGCCATGCCAGTAATTGTCTGGTAGTCACCAAGGTTGGATTGGTTGGCAATACGCGAACCCTTGTCGACCATCCTGAAATATTACAAACACCATATATCAATATGTCACCTCGTTATCACCCTAAAACTCGTGCAAATGCTCCTGACAATGTTGGTCAATGCGATTTCAAACATTTTTGTCATGTTGGATGCGTTGCCTGAAGGCCCTGTTGGGTGTTGCTGGTAGTTTAATGTCGGGCAAAGTTTGAACAGATCAGACTCTCAGGCTAACATTTCTTTTGTTCTCTGAGATCATCGAAGCATAGCCTACATGGCTCCTGTAGCCGGTTTTTTCGCAATATATATACTCAACGAGCGTTGCGCCATGTAGCCCAACAATGTTGGTCAGCTCCGTTTGAATAGCTTTTCCGAAAATGTGCTGCAGGCGCAAGGACATTTAGGGCGCCGCATCAATTAACCACCACCACTCTAAAACTGCGAGTCAAAATACCTATATAGTTTAATTTGAATGCCAACTAGAGCAAACCCTTGCACGTACTATTTAGTACTAAATAGTGGTACTTAAACAATCGAAAACCATAGAATTACGTAAATAGCACTATTTTGTACTATTTATGTTGCACACTTTTAGTGTTTGTAGAGTGATCGTACTTAACCCGTGAAAAAGCACAAAATCTAAAGAGTACTAAATAGTACAAAATCCTTTGAGCGCATTAGATCATATATATATGAGGAGTGACAACACAAAAGGGGTCTTAAAGGTTGACCATAAGATAGGCTGTAACGCACGGTGCGCAAGTCGACCCCGTTTTGGCATTCTCAGCGCTACAACCATAGCTGGTCCAAGGAAAAACACTGTACGCGTCCAAACATGCATCCCATAATGCATTTCTTCCGCTGGATCAGATACAGCGGAAGAAAAGGATTATGGGCATCCATGAAAAATTTGCACAGCACCCATCCCCTACTCTTAGTCTTAGAAATTTCTTAGAAGTGCCGAGCCCCCCTCGCTAACAGGCCCCAGACGGCACCGATTGCCTTCTTTACAGTTCAAAACTCGCCGAAATGACCTTGTTGGCTAGGGGAATGCATCACAGAACGACCAGAGAAGCCTCAATACTCTGGAGATCACAGTTGAACCTTGTCGCCGTAATTACTGTGACTCTTTCTTCGTAAAGTCGCTTCCCACTCCTGAGTTCTTCCAGGAGATTGTCTCCGTCGTCTTTTCTTGCTTGATGATGCAAGTCAAGCGACTTCTGTGCTACAAAATGACTCCAAAAAGCACTTAGAAGCTGAATTCAGGCCACGATCAGTACGCTCACCGAACGTAAACCCTAGAATTCGTCAGGCGTCACTGGATAAGTGAGCCTTCAGTCTTCTAGAACAGCACCAAATTGACAGTTACCTTGACAACTATTGTTTCTCTTTCCCGTTCTTTTTTCTTTTTCTTCTCTCTTTTTCTGTTTCACAAACACATTTTTTCTGTTTTTCTTTCTTTTCTCTTTCTCATTTGTTAGTTATTTCTTTTTTTAAGTTTGTTTTTGGTTCCCACTAATTGGCAAAAGAAATCCGAACAACTATTGTCTTTGTTTTCTGTTTTGTTTTTCCTTCTTACCTTCTCTCTCACCCAAGCGCGCTCTGCAGTTTTTCTGTTCATTTTTCTTTCTTTTCTCTCTGTCCCCCCCCCCCTCTTTTGAGAGTTTCGTTGTTGTTGTTGTTGTTCTCTCTCCTATCTTCGCCGAGAAATGACCAAAAAACCCCTAAAGATTGCTGTTAAAGCGGCAAATCTGAAAGATGGTACATCAAAGGGGTCTTAGTAGACAAGACCCCTTTTGTGTTGTCACCCCTCATATGTATTTTGCGCCTTATAAATATTAAATTATTATTATTATTATTATTATTATTATTATCAGCTCCGTTTGATCAATTATTAATCAATTAATTATTGATCAATTATTAATCAATTATTATTATTATTATTATTATTATTATTATTATTATTATTATTATTATTATTATTATTATTATTATTATTATTATTATTATTATTATTATATGCTTTCCATTGTTTAATAGTGCTATTTTGCATCATTTTGCTAGTACAATTTCACGGGTTAAGTACAACTCAAGCATGTTAAGGCCTGGGAATTCTTTGTGGGGAGTCTAAAATCAATTTATTTTTGTTCGGTAGTCGTTTACGTTTCAAACCTTACAAAAATTGGCATGGGCATGTAACTTGACGACCTTAAGATTTTAGGGTGAAAAGTTTTAAGATTAAGTGATCACGTGACCACGATCCTGGCTTCCATAAACTCAAAAACTTTGATTTAAAACGGGGAGATGGATGTCATGTGTAGATGGAACTTAATGGTATATTTTCACTTCTCCCTAAGAGATGTATACGAATCTGCCTTAATACCTGAACTATCTTTGCTCGTTAAGGCGATATTTGCAGGTTTTTTGATTTACAAAGTAGGTCACGTGACCTATTTTGCATAATATCGCCTTAACGAGCAAAGATAGTTCAGGTATTAAGGCAGATTTGTATCGCCATCTCTGTTTTTGTTCGGCTCCAGATCTCGCGCGTTCGTAATTTTCTGTGGTTCAGTGGTGAAGGTCACGATTTGATACAGGTGAACTCAGAATTTTCAGGTTAATGACATACTATTACATTTCTATCAACTTTCAACAGTGTTGGGAGGGACCACCAATATTGTTGGATGTTGTTGCACAATGGCTTTCCAATAAACTGATGGACATGTAAACTACGTCACTATGTACTTACTGGTAGTAGTCTATCAATACGTCCTGCTGCCAGTCAGGAACTCCAAATTGCTGAAGCATTTTCTTGGTGTCCTCATAAGACGTACGAACGTACTTGATTGGTCTTCCGAGTTGGCGAGAGAGTTCGTCACACAATTCGTCCATCGTGTGTCTGTTGCTGACAATGTGGTATGTTTTACCAGCATGCTTTTTTGGTTCTGCCAGAATAGCGGCCGCAGCTTTTCCTGGAACGAAAGAGAAAAGTTTCTTGCAAACATGCAGATAGGAATATTTTTACGCTTGTATTTCTCATTTCACTGAAAATCATCGGAGTAGATGTAATGTAGAGTGGTTTAAGTGTGACATCAATTGTTTGAAAAATGGTCTCGATACTGACTAGGACTTTCCAACTTTAGCCTGTGAACAGGCTCAGGGGAGGGGAGGAGGAAGAGGGAAGAGCCCCTCCCCTTCCTCCTCCCCTCCCCCTCTCCTGAGCCTGTTCACAGGCTAATCCAACTTGGGTACGGTGTACTTCATTTGTCGTAAATATTATCCATTAACACAAAGCCTAACCCTAACCCTTACACTACGACAAATGAAGTACCAATGCCAAGTTGCATATATATATTGGTATTTGGAGGTGAGTTTCCTAATCGAGTTATTTTTAGAACGCATTCCTGACAACCGTTACCAAGGTGATAAGTAGCCAATCAGTGCTATGGTATATTTTAGTGCATAGAAAGACAGCCCTCTTGGATCCTTTAATCAGGAAGACACAAAAGAACCTTCAATCAGAACAAAGAATATTATTCTCCAAGAGGATTGGCTCACACCAGAACGCGAGCTTAAGCGCACTAATCGACTGTGTGAAGGAGTGCATCCATGTCTTGACCTCAGGAATCCCAAACAATAATTTTAGGAGATTTTTTCCGTTTATCACAAAAATTTTTTGAAATCATATCTTTTCAGCAAGGGTGAAAATTAATCAGAAAAGTACTCGGTGAAAAAGGCAGGTAACAAATATACTATAATGTCCTTAAACTGACCTTTTTTGGGGAATGAGTCTGGTTTCTGTGGACATAACATTTTTGTTATCGTAACACTGTTAAAAAGTCCGTATGGTCCTGTGTTGCAGCGTTTCCATTGTGTCTTATCAGATGAAATGTTGCAACATTACACGACACAACACGACATGGACCTTTACAATTCATACGACAACAACTCTTGCTTACCTGCGTCACTGACGACCATCGGGGTGTGCGGTTTGGTTGGATCCATTGGCATGTAGATGCAAGACTGATTGACGATGCTGTCTCGGAAACCTAAATAGTTGTCCGCAAAGAATGGCACGCGAAAGAATGTGTACGGAACGCCGAGCTTCTTTATTTCAGTTTCAATTTCCTTAAACTGACTACCAGCAAGTGTGGACGGGTAATCGGCCAACAGACCACTTACAGCCATAATGAATTTCACATCGGCCCGTTTTGCTGACTGTGCTGTTTTGGTGACTAGATCGGCACGGTTTTTAGTCGGTGGTGTAACGATGAAGAGTCGACTTACACCACGTAGACGGTTGGTAAGATTGTCATCACCCATGGCTGCTTTGACGATTTTAACACGGCCTGTTTGTATCAAGAATGGAAGCACGTTATTGTGGCTGAATTGGAATTCTTGACATACCATTCAAGTAAAAAACTGCGTGTTATGCACCTGTCCAGATTCCATACTTTGCATGTCCAGTTTTCAATTTAAATCTTAGTTAGAGCTATATATTATGCTGCTAGCTCTGGCGTTTTGAATGTGTAGGTCATTGTAAATTGTCATTTTTGTTTATTTAGACTCCAAACATTTTAAACCAAGATGGTACGTCCAATTGCTACATTGCTAACACGGCATCTGAACTGGGGCTTGAGAGGTTTTCAAGTTCAGAATTTTGGGGGAATTTGTCAGGATAACTTTGCTACCTTGGCCACTCCCAAAATCATCTGACCAATTGGTTTCTTCTTCAAATATTACAGCGAAAATCGTTGCATCGCGACCTCCAACGTCGGTAAGATTTTTGTCTTTTCTGATTCGTCCATCATTCTTGGGGGCGGAGCTTTCACGAACTCGTTCAGTGATTGGTTGATTTGAAAGAAGCGCCCCCAAACTGATTGACGGCTCAGAAAAACCCAAAATCCAAACAAAATTTGTAATTTGCTGGTCGCGATGCAACGATTTTGGTTGTAATTGAATAAAAATAACATCAAATGCCGGATACACAGATATAATATGGGGAATTCTTTATTCAGTACATCACTTCGTTTCTCGTATTGCATGTATGACGTCATCTTACCTTCAAATTCCCTCAGTTTTTCGGCTGCTTTGTCAGGATCGCGAACACCCGCTCGGATTTCAAAGTTGTCGGCATATTTGGATGCCAGTGCGTTAATAGTGGCAGCTCCTACGTTACCAGTTGCACCAATGACCATAATCACAGGTTTAGACGACATGCTTGGGTACTAAGAATACAAAAGAAGTTTCAATTTATGCAAAATGAAAGTGAGGCTATTGCCACAGGAAACCCGTCATATTAGTATATATGGTAACTGTTACGTTATATACATAAAGCATCAAGCCTTCAATACTCAGCTCAATTTCACATAACATTGAATAACAGTAAAATTCAAAACATTATTTCAATAATTCTTTTGTTTTTGGCACTTTTAATTTCTTCTACAGAGTATCGCCATTTGTGCGCGAGCCTCTCTGACCTTTGTCATTAACAGTCTTCTTCTTTCTTCTTGAAGTACAAATTTTGGGAAATGTCGATTCTCAAAATATTATGCAGATATTTTATCAAACGGCTCCTCATATTATTCTGTCAATCAATTAGAGTGCTCCACTGAAGTGTCGTGGCCAGAGCTTTTCGTTGTTCTTTTACAAGGCTCGATAATAAGCGATGGGATCTCTTTTCTTTTCACTTACTACATTATCCAGATTTCTTCTGGTGATTTTCATGTAGTTTATTTTGATTCTTTATATTTTATGACAATTTCGTGCATACAGCTGAAGGGTCTTCACTTGTGATGAATAAAATGAATATTGATGTCATGCAATCAAATCCAAAGTCTTTCGATTACCAAAATGCCACTCAAATTCGTTTAGATACATATACAGCTCATGAACATTAAAACAAAATCCGGCTGTACATGAGACTTGCCCGAAAAAGCCAGAAAGAATACTGCCAGCTGCCGAATTGAGTGGTTAGCTATAGTTTTCGCTGAACCAAGAAAGAACAGAGCCCAGATAGGTCTAAGCAGTTGTCGTTTATGTGAGAAATAACAATAGATTGTAACAGTAAATCTTAGATAATAAACAACTGCAAAGTTCCCTCCTCCCCCCAAAAAAATTCCGTTAATATCAAGACTGATTATGTAGCCTATTGAGACTCGTCATGAAGTCGGTTGCAGAAGTTTTTCCACAAAAGCGCTCCACAATTCTCTGAGTAAAATATTTCAAAGCGTTTTCATACAAATAATTCATTACGTTTTGTTGTTGTTTCATACCTGAAGAAAGTTAAAGATCTTGCTTGATACACTGTAGAATAATCGTGGTTAAAGAGTCGGCGTTACGACTAAAACGGTTAATCTTTTGCTGTAGCTATGTCACGCCATAAACCCACATAACCCTTGAGGCTCAAAACCGTGACCGCTTTAATCTATTCGCCCCTATCACTTGTTATTCGGCGTTCTCCTTGCTGATTGGATAATGACATGCAGTCGGCACTTCAAAGTTTTAGGCTTTCTGTTGAAAACCAGTGGAAAAAACTTACGGTTGAGACTCATTACCTGGTTTCCGGAAACCGAGTAGGGAAAATAAGAAAATAAATTTCAAATCCGAATATATTTTTCAAATGCGACTAGATTTTTCAAATCTGCAAAAGAGTTTTAATTTCTGATATATTTTTGACATATCCACAAAAATGTTCTAAATACGAAAATATTTCTTTTCCTGAAATCCGAGAAAATATTTTTCAAAACGGAAGATATTTTTGAAATCCGAAAAAAGTTTCAAATCGGAAAACATATCTGCTGAAATCGACCATGACAAATTTTATCGATTTTATCGATACGTTTATATCCTTATGAATTCATACACTGAAGATACCGATCATTTTAATTTGTTCACAAATGAGCAAATGGCAGCCCAGCTTGTGAGTGTAAATCGTTTCTTTTACACAAAGATGATGATCGATTATTGATCAACAAAATAATAATTTATTCCCAATACAAACTTTTTGAATTTTTTCGTTATCATGATATAAATTTCAACCCCGCCATGCACTTTTCCACTTTTCCTTCCACTTTTCCTTGCACAAAACAAACAGGCTCTGGTATTATGTTCCTAAGGTTTGTATTGATTAACATCTGATTTTGTCTTAAACCTTTCTTACCTTTTAACTTTATTCTACACATACACACATACTGATACACGCATTATTTCTATTTCACAAAAATATTTCTAAAATAAATAATGCTGGTCCGCAATTAGCAGTGGCTAGTCTAGGCGGACCAGACTACAATATAATATATTCTTGGCTTTTAATATAATATATTCTTGGCTTTTAATATAATATATTCTTGGCTTTTAATATAATATATTCTTGGCTTAAACATCACTTACAAAACAACAACAATAACACAAACAAACAAAACAAATTTTAAGAGTTCTACAGAACCATGTCTACACTTTATACACAAGATAGCTTTTCATAGAGTTAGGAAGTGGCAAATCTGCAACTTGAGCTTTTCTTTGCTTCAATATATTGTTGATTGTGTGTCGGCAAAGTCCTTGTAAAGTGTTTGTTTCTTTGTACTTGATAAACACTGATGGTATCACTACCATTACACACCATCAACTGTCCTTTATCATAAATTCTTAACTGTCCATCAAACAAGCTAATCCCACTAGAAACAATAACATGTCCAATGCTTCCTTCAGTAGCTGATTCCAGTGCAATAATCTCACTACAAGTTGCAACAATTACATTGTCACCATCAAAAGCTAGACCTTGTACATATCCAAATTCTCTTTCCTCTCCATCGATGAAACAATGCGTTACAACTTCTTCACTCGTCATAGCTTTACTAGAAGCTGAAAAATCCACGTTTACACGTGTAAAGCCTTCCCGAGATTCTTCTTCATATTCATCAAGTGCAAACAAGAATGTGTAACTAGATTTCGAGCAGCACATACATATGCACGCATAAAACCCTCCTTCGTAGATCAATCTTTTCTCCACGGCTTTCATATTCTTGTAATCTATTTTAAATTCATAGAACCCTGCACCAACGAGTAGGTTATTGTCTGGGGTCAGAGCTAACGCTACACAATCGCCATTTACCATGTCATCATCTCCAAGTTCGAGAACTTCTTCACCAGAATCGATAGAGTAGATAGTAACTCCACTACCATGATTTGCTTCATCCCATGGCACGGCTATATGGCGTCCTTCTGGTAGGAATAGGATATCGGCGTGACATTCAATGAGGTCGATTTCTTTCACGACTTCTCCCGAGTCTGGATTCCACACGTAAGCCGTTTGTGTGTTGTTTTCAAAGGCCGCGATCAAGTTGAGTCCACTGCTGTAGTCAAAGCAGTTTATTTTACCTTCAGGAACTTTGATTTGTCGAATGCAATTGTCATTTAGGAACTTCATTTTGACGAGAAATAAGCCACTTCGTCGGCCATCACAATAACACACAGGTAGCCCAAAAATGTAAAACCTAAATACCGGAGCGCAACAGTGACGTCATAACTCGGAGAAACAAACCGAATTTTTCATCATCTTGAGCCCGATTTTTAATGCCCAGCATTTTTTTAAACATAAGCAACTTTTTCATAATAAAATATAGGTTTCTCCGTGTTAGAAGTTTCCCTCTAGCTTATTTATGCTCTCTTGGTTGTCGTTAATACACTTTTTAACAAGACGCTCCTCGAAGCGTACACTGGTTGCCGGGGGGGGGGGGGGGGGGGTACTCCCATATATTTACTATACGGGGATGATCCGCTGAACAGGGTATGGTTTTTCGAGTTCCCTGTCATAAACAGGGTATCCTTTTTGCAATTTTTTGAGCTTCTTACCATTTTAAGGGTAGCAGCTTTCTCATCAACCTTAGTCGTTAGCTAGCCACAACAGCAACGATCTGTCTGGAAGCTTTATTTATCGTTGTTCGATCACGATCGCAACAAACTCGTTATGAAACTCATTTACATTACAAACAAATAAGTACATTACATTCTGCAATATTATACTTTGTCATAAACAGGGTATGGTATTTTGCGTTTTTCTGTCATAAACAGGGTAACCGTTTTAGGATCCCAGCGGAACACCCCCACCCAAATCCTGGTCAAGTACCCCCCCCCCCCCCCCCCCCCCCCTGTAGTGCAACCAGCGCAGTAGTAAAGACCTTTATTGAATCGGCTGACTAAAAATAAAGGAATAAAACTTTTGTAAGCACAGCAACTTGAAAAATAGGAGCTTGTTCTTGTCGACCACCAGGTGATGCCGGATCAAATGGTCCGTCCCTATCTGATCACTCTCAATTTGTCTGTCAGCAGCTACAAGTATGGCCTTTGACCTTCTATTATCATGGGTATTATATATCTCACATGCAAAAATATTACCTACGAATATACCAGTTTATTAAACTTTTTATTTCACTATATATCTCAATTGTTTGCTGTAAAGACTTCTACAACGGCGTTTTTGACACAATAAGGCCTAATTCAAACGTCGCATCTCACATGCGCCGAGTCAATTCAAGAATTGCATGCATGTGAAATACGACATTTGAATCAATTAAACTCGACAGTTTCAAGTTAAATACGACTTCCGTCGAATCTGCGACTGAAGCTGTCGAAGATACGACTTTGGTTCGACAGTTGATTTAGACGTCGCATTTCACATGTGCTAAATGTAATGCAAAAAGGTATTAGACCAGTATTAGTCTTCAATTATTACCCAGAATTCACCGGGTTTTCCTAATTGTCATGCGCATTACCACTGCTTAGTAGAATTACTGGATTTAGCAAACTTTTGGACAGTGTGTTTACTGAAGACTCAAATTGTATCTTTCTTTTGGCGGTTATAAAAGATCTCAGCTAGAAGAAAACAAAATGACCGGAGATTCAAGCCAAATACATATACATGACATATGTGTGTATTTTCGAGGCTTTTTTGCGAGAAGGACAGATATGAGGAATATCGTGAACCCTATTTTTAAGAAACTACGTAAATTCGTGAAAAAAGTCAAAGTGATGTTGAATTTACTGACTGTCCGACTAAAATATGATATCAAATAACGGCAAAATTCAAAAGCTTGCAATTAAATTCGGCAACATTGAATTCGACGTTTGAATCAGATGCCGTATTTAATTATTATAGTCGACCAAAATAGGAATTGAATTCGGCACATGTGAGATGCGACGTTTGAACTAAACCTAACAAATGTTTCAGATGTTTTATACATGAATCAAAAGACATTACGTGACCAAACGCGCCAGGTCACATAGAGCCAAGTTCCATGCAATGGTCTGGTCCAGAATTTCGATATTAAAATTCAGTACAAAAGCCTCTCAAGATCTCTTGAATGCTTGAATGAGAAATATAATTGACTTGCCTCTATATGTGTTCGTTTATCAACATGTAGGGTGAGAAATTCGTAGATTCCCAGCTCAAAGGAAACACTCTGAATCGCGGGAGCTTCGTTTCAAGTACTCCATTTAGATCCGCGGTTCGATATTTGGTCAAAGTATTGGAAAACAAGCTCAAAATAACTGCCCATCCTGAAGCTCTTATAAGTGTATAGGTATATATCGAGTTAAAAGCTCCATTTTACATTGTTTTACTGCTGGAAGAGCCTGTCTCTGAAAGCTATTTTCTTTGTTGTCGGCCATCTTGCATTCCTAAAGTTCCTGGCTTGCGTTCGAAGTCGCTCAAAGGTGATGAATGAAGGGCATTGTTTCTTACGCTCTTAACCAATCAGGAGTGCATCACGTGACCGATTGCGCAAGAATAGCCTTGTCTCGAGACGAAATCACACATAAAAAATTTACATTTGCAGTTTATAACTCGTTCCCGGCCAGAAAAAATAAGAGACAAAAACTTTAAAACCTTGAATCTCGTATAGTATAAAGTCACAAGCGCACAACGAGATCCATACAGATCTTCAACTAACATATGGTGGAGGAGGAGGGTTGATACTATATATGGGGCAGAAAAGTAAAGAATTTGAGGAGCTGTGGAAATCGTGCCTACCTCTGGCGGAAATGTCTTCAATATATGTGCACAATATGAAACATATGCATGAAGATTTAATGAACTTTTTATCAGCAGATAATTATTGGTGTGCAGTGTAAGTGAGAGGGCAGTTAAAGATTATGAACGACGATCACACAACCGTACGTAAGGGTTTGAAAGCTACATTTGCAAAACTGCAGAAACAAGAAGGGAATATACCTCGATCAAAAGCCTAGAAGAAAATGTTGATATTGATCAGGATGATGATAATGAGGTGCAGCAGGTATAAGATGCTGTAATTAGAAAATTGTTACTAAAAGCGCCATTAACAGAATGTGTTTAGTACAAATATATTGAAGAGTTCCAGAGTTAAGTTTTTCATACATATTTCAGTGACTTTAATGCATATTTTCTACATTGAATATAAATCCTTTTTTCACTCCACGATTGATATTTCTCTACAAAAATCTATCAAAACTGAAACTCGGATCGTTACGTTTCTTATTATTCAAGGAAGGGTATAATTGCAATATAATATTCACTGAAAAATTTAGCAAAAGCCGGCATTTACATGTACAAGGCGAGTATTGCGAGCGCGAAGCGTGAACCACTCAGGCCGCAAAATTACGTTCTATAGTTGCATGATTTGAAATACTCTGGCAGATGGACAGGCACAAGTTACACGATAAAGACTTTCCAAACGGCTGCTTTATATATATCATACAATAGAACTGTATGATATATTGCTCTATTGTATGGATGCAATACGTGGACGCTTACAGATGCTCAGGAAAAATCACTCGATGGCACGTACATCATGCGAATGTTGCGAATGGCCCTGAACATTTTCTGGCGAGACCACATGACAAACAACGAGCTGTATGGACAAAAATATGGAAGCTTGCCTATAAAGTACCAACGAAAGTTCGTGAGAGGCGTCTACAGCTGCATGCATGGATGGTCACCTTGTCAGACAGTCAGGAAGAAGAGACTTCCAAACTAGTATTATGGGAGCCTACCAGTGGTAAAACTAACCAGAGAGGAAGTTCAACCGAGTTTCAACTCATTTTCAAATTTCATCGTCGTCCCACTTTAATGATAACTGCAATATCGAGCAAGCTAGAACTTGAGCTCGAAGAAAATGTCTTGTACCATCAACCGTACTTTTTATCCATGCATTGTGATTATACCAAATCGACAAGAAAGGAGCCATTATTTACAACAGTGTTACTACAAAAACTGATTGTATCGAGCAGCTGCGCGCTAGCAAAAGCTAATAATTAACTTTTATTGCAAATAACTGATACAATACTACACATATATAAACTTACTTCGGACGTCATTGACGACTTGATCTCAGTTGCCGTCTGTGCACCTGTGTCTTTGCGCAGACAGTCCATGTCATTGAGAGGCCGTCTTCGTTTGATAACCGAAGTGTCCTGGCTGTCCTGGCTGGGATGTGGCGATCTTTGTACACATACGATCTGATTGGGTTATTATTATGTACTACGTGACAAGGCAAAATGTACCACGCAAGCGCGACTTAATAAACGATCCCAATGAAAACATTCGGCCATGTACTAATTTTCTGGCGAAAACTAAACCACAGAAGCAAAAGTTACTTTCCAAAAACATCAGTTTGAGACATTGTATAGTATAATCTGTCGCCTGTCTTTTGCACCCATTACATTCCTGATTGCACCAATGTTCTGAAAATTAAGCTCAAATGGATATGATATGGAAAAAATCTATTAATAAAAATTGTAAAAATATTGCTTGGGTTGCCTGTCGTCAAGACGCGAACGCGCGTGGTGAGCCGCGAAAACTCGCGCATGCGCAGTCGTTTTGCCATGGTACCACTTTGGCGGGAGAGTTCGGAATTAGAAGTGCTACACTCTTGTTCTTTGATAAAAAGACAAGAAAGATGAAGTGAAAACTGTCCTAGGGTTGATAAATGACAGAAAAAACGTCTGTATAATGACTATCCTAGTTTCTGAGTTTTTTTGAAGGACGAAAAGAGCTCTCAAATGCTGCAGAATTCAAGTAAGTGAGAACATTTTTATTAGAGCTGTTCAGTGAAGGCGAGATCGGTCCGGTAGGTGGAACACTCCTTTTTCTTTCTCCCTAGGAGCACAGAACAAAAGTTATCCCGTCTGCAGGGACAACTCTCTATCATATAAACAGTTCCTTAATATAACTTACTTGCTTTAATCAGCATCGGAAATAGAAATATCATCTTTTAAAAAAATTACAAATAAGCTTACTGAAGACCAGAAAAACCGGCAGGCTTTGCCAAAGAAAGTAAGTTGGCGTTCAAGGTATGGAGGACAAATATTTCAGTTGTCACCGTCTTCTCCGTTGTGCTTTTTTTTATTCGCTGAACTGAGTTTCCGTTCTTATTCAATAGATATTCAGCATTTTGCAAAATATATGTAAATTTGAATAACATATACACTTATTTCAAAAAACGTTGTCGCGATTCACGGCAACAAGCGTCAAGCCAAGACCGAACTGCGACAATGCTTTTTGAAATAAGTGTATATATCAAAAAGAAATCATGGACGGATATATATAATATATATATAATATATAATATATAATATATAATATTTATCAAACTCATTAATAATTCATTAGAAAACACAATGGAAATCACTACCGGAACGTAGATCTTTATATCGGATAAAGATTTTTGTTTATTTGCATAAACTTTAACTTGGATTTTCTAAGCCAAAAGCAGTCAAACTTGGAAAATTCTGGTCCAATATGATAATTGACAACTAGACGTTTGATAAGTAATATAAAGAACTCGAGAGCGTGTTATATCGGGTCTAAAGATCCTCGCCTTCGGCTCGGATCTTTATCCACCGATATAACACGCTCTCTCGTTCTTTATACATTACATAATATATAAGCTCTGCTGCTATTTCTCACCCAGCCAGTTGCCTAGCACCACAGCTTTACAATGTAAATATCAGTTAAGGTATCCCATAATTTCCTTGATACTTTTCATATATATTTATAAATGGTTAAATTTACAATTCTAAGCACATTGCTGCAATAGTTGAAGGGGAACCAAAGAAAATAGCTTAAGTGACTTTCTTGATGTCACATTTTCAGAAATGGTCAAAATCATATTACTTGACTTTCCTATGGTAAAAATATGATACTCACACAACAAGTCACCTGGGGCCACCCATCAATAGATACTAGTATAATATAATTGTTAAAAATTATTGAATTATCCCCAAAACATTGTCACCAAAACAATAACAAACAAACAACCAAACAAAAACAAACAAACAAATAAATAAATCTATTCATATACATCTTGCTGACCTTTTCCATTTCCTCATCAACTATAAATTAATTAGAGACAAATCCCTCATGGTGAGGCTTCACATACCTAGCTTTATTTCAATGAATTGTTGACGTCTAAATCACAGAAAATGCACAAACCCACTAATGAAGTCTGATGTCATAGTAAACTTTCTGAACAAGTTTTTAAAAATTGTTTCAGAATTTTTTTTGCATGTCTAGTTAAATTACAAACTAGGACAAAATTCACTGGAATGCAAATGACAAACTGTGAATGAACAAGTATTATTGGTACATATCAAATACTAGTTTACAGTGATAAGCTTGCTGTACAATGAGTAAACTACAGTACATCTCATTTCAATTAAAATACAAATACTAGAAGTTCAACTTTGAATACACCTTACTAAAGCCAACTTGTACAAGGGGAAGAAGCAACATATATTAAATGTGCTGATTGTTAAAAAGATTTAAATACATAAACTATGACCTAATATTATTGTTCTTCTGATCTATTACCTCCAAGATGGTAACATCCAAGACAAATCCATAGAATGATATTGGTCTTATTTCAAAAAGGTTGATGGGCAAATATTGATTAATTTTTGCAATATTTAAAGGAGCAGAGAGTTTATAAAATTCTGTATAAAATCCTTCTCTGCTGACAGATAAACAATGCAAGCTCTAATAAGCAAACAGCTCTTCATCCTCACCTGGTATTCATCAATAGTCCCCTTCACAGTTCTCTGCACCATCTTGAAAGGTAGCCATGCCTTTGCATGAAGCGAGATGAACGGTGAGCTTGCAATGATAGAGACCTGTGAATAATTGTCCTAGGTGTTAAAAAGGTATCTATCATTGCACGCTCACCGTTCGTCTCACTTCGATGCAAAGGCACAGCTACCTTTCAAGATGGCGCAGGGAACTGTGAAGGGGACTATTGTTAGTATATGTCACTTGCCCCTAACAACCATTCTTCAAATAAGAGTAAATACATATAGGTAAAGTTTAGAAACATTACATATACATAATGGGTAAAGTTGAATCCTTTTAGTCAACATCACCTGAAAATATATGCTTAAAAATGCCATAATGGAGGAGGAAAAATAAATTAAAAACATACACCAGTCTCACTAAACATCTTGACATAATATTATTGTCTATATTAATGTGGGTCCTGCCCAAAGGATTTGTATAATTCTAAATAAATTAATATGATATCTACAATGTATATCAATGGAAGTCCTGTAACTAATAATAGTTAAAGTTATAACTATTTCAAATAATTTATTGTATAGTTCCAGAAAATATCTATACCCCCACCATGAAGGGAATTGGAAATTCCTGGAGGGGAAGGGGATCAGAAAAGGAACAGAATTATGGAGTTTGTATGGAAGAAAAATGGAAGTTCCAGAGGATAGGGCTGTCCATTTACAAATTCCCTCCGTGATGGGGGTATGGATATTTTCTGGAACTACACATTGCCTGTCAATTAGCATAGCTCACGTGATAACATCTCAGGTAGTGTCCCCAAAAGACCAGCAACATGTTGAATAACTCTGAAGTAATAATGTCTCACTCAGGCCTGCTTTCTTGCTGATAATTCTTCATAAATTGCTTTTCTTTATTTCAGTAATTTTGAACTGGCATTACGTGTGTATAGCCCCATCGTAAGTAATTTTTTAAATATACGATGGTAGGTGAAACAAGTACTTCATAATATTATGTTCTTTATATCAAAAGCAATCTTGAATATTATGACTGATCTTCATGTTAATTTACACATTAGCTTAAATACCAATTCTAGATCCTTATAATTGCAGTGTTTCTTCCTCGTTAATATCATCCAAAAATGTGAGAAATATCAACATAATCATTTCTGGATGCATTTCTTAGATGACATGTTATCTGTTACCATTTGTTCATGCCAGTAGAAATGTTACTTATCTTCAAAAAAAGCCAACAAATTAATTAGCCACAGCAAAACAGATCTTGTTATCACACTCAGATATGGTTCAGTTAATAACTGTTCATAGATTTAATTTCTTGCCTTACATGAGACATTAACTGTTAATCTGCTGGTCACTGGAACATTTCTAGTTCATACACATGACATATTTTCTAAAGTTGAATGCCTAAGGTAAATGTTCTGTGCAGCTTACCATTCATTGAGTAATAACAGTGCAAATACTAAATTATTGATGGACAAAAACCTAGTGATGAGCGAAAATAAATAATTGAAACTTCTTAATTAAGCTTTTGGAATACAATTTCATGGAACAAATGTATATACATGTGAGTTCTTTTTTTGGCTGAATAAGTTAAAATTGATGAACATACTACTTCATTTATGATCGAGCTATCTTAACTTTGCTGTTCTATTGAAGAAACAACTTAAAGGCACTAAATGGGTGCTTAATATCAAAATATATTATTTGATTTCAATATCAAGGCAAAGTTTTATAGTAAGTTGATGGAACTGTTCAGAATAGGGTCTGCACAGTTATTATATAGTAAATATAATGTAAAATACCTTTAAATCAATAAAAGTCTACATATTGTTTTAACTTATATGTAGCAAAGCTCATTGATGCAGTCTATACAAGGCGTTATTTGAAATGTTAAAAAATGCTACTCCTTCACTTGGCCATGCATGCACAAGTACAACCATCCTCTTCAATTCCGGGAATTTGTACAGAAGGTTCAATATGTCCACACCAGAGAGATCTTGTGTACAGAGAGATTTTGCTTTTAACTTTTTCCAGGACTTGTTTGAGTTGCTCAGCAATTTGTCATAGAAACCCTTCCTATAGCAAACATGAACTTGAAGGGATCAAGGAATATATATGTATATATATACCTATTTTAAAAAACATTGTCGCATTATGTCCACAGTGCACACTCCAAGACTGCAAAGCATCTTGGTACTTTTCTAGTAATTAATGTAATCATAGCATGTTTGGTTGCATGGTTGCATGAATACAAAAGGCTAATTGCTCATAATGCTTGCTGAAATGCTCACCAAAGAAACATCACACAAGGAAGACAATAGTGAATAGATTAGTTAAAAGAAAAACTGCCAAAATCCTTTGCAGTCTTGTAGTGTACACTGTGGGCTTGTTGCAACAACATTTTTTGGATTGGATGTATATGCCTGCATTTCTGTTTCACTGTATGTTTTATCAAAAAGCATGCCCATGTATTACTGCATCAATAGACATAGTCAAAATTGTATTCCTAAAGATCTAGAATCCTGGTCTGATATGGCAATATGCTTGTAGAGATGATATGATAATGTAGAAAACCCACAATCCAGCTAGAATAACTGAAGAGATTATTTTGAAAACTCTGGGACCACCCAGCTCACCCCCAACTTTGGGACCTCTACGAACCATCATGACTCCAACGGCAATGAAAGCACAAATACAGAACAGCATTACAGAGAAACCTAATGACCCTTCTTCTACTTTAAATTCAGTGCCTTTTGCAGCATGGTAAATGGCAGCCACTGACCAAGCCAAACCAATACCAAGGAACACATTGACAGAATTGCTTCCAGTAACATTACCAACTGATGAGTCAGCTGTTTCATCATTAATGGCTGCAACTTTGCTGGCAAAAGTATCTACAACAATAAAGGACAGTTATTATTATTTATAAATGTACAATTAACAATGATGGGCAATTCATATCAATGGATGACAAAATGTTAATTTTGGGTGATTTGAAAACTGTTGAGTGGATGTACTAATTTAACCATATGATGTTTGATAGATGCATTTTTAATAAGCATGTTGTTCACCAAAACAAATAAATCCTTGACAGAAATTACAAAATATCTTAAATGGGGACTAGCATCAAAATTATTCAACATTGAATTTAGCTGAAACTTTGTTGAAACTACACTGAAAGACTCTCAAAGAGCTGTTCAAAAACTGGTTAGTTTGTTTTCTGAAAATTCTCATGGGAAGTATTACATTTTTATGAATCTTTAGGGGTATCAGTGATGTCATACACTCCACACAAGCATTTAGCATACATTTCTTTGTAATTTGTAATTGAAATATCTAAACGTAAATGTTCTACATTGAAGACAAAATTAATCCTTAACTAAACAATGTAAGAAAACTCCTTCACACAAATTTTTAGTGTCACAGAAATTAAATTTTTTAAGAAACAAAACATAAAGAAATGTATGGAGCTGAATGCTTACGTTGAGTGTATGACGTCACCAGAATGGTTTTGGTGCTAGCTACCAGCCCTTTAAGGGCTGCAGAGTACTTTTACACAAAGTGTAGTACACAATTTTGTAGTGATCTCTCTAAAGACATGATGGCATAACACTGTAGACTGCATAGGGAAAAAAGGAAAAATTCTACTGAATTTATAGTTGGGATACCTTTGGTATCCCATCTAATAAGAATAGAATTAATAGATGAAATTCACTTACCAGGTAAACTTGTACCCAGGGCAACAAATGTAATGGCAACTACACTGTCCGAAAGACCAATAGTACAACCAAAATGTGATGCAATATCACCAATAAATGCAGTTAGTACTCCAATGAAAATAATGGATACAGTGAAACAAGCCCAGCCACCCCATATATCTGTTGGAGGTACAATGGCAAAAAGAAGCTTCCAGAAAACTGTCAAGAAATGCATCATGTAGTCACCATAACTGGGTGGAGCTGGTTCTTCACTATCATCATCATCTTCACTACCTCCAACAGTCAAAGCATCTTTGAATTGTTCACGCCATGATGATGTGCCCACAACTAATGCAAGGTTGGCCTTGGCAAGGAGTTTGTCTACTGTGTTCTTGAATTCTTTGCTCTCAATAATTTGTACTTCAATTTTAGGAAATTCACCTAAAAGCACAAACAAATAAATAAACTACAAGGTTTATTTAAAATACAAAAAGGAAATTATCTATGTATATGTTACTATGTGAATTTGTTTCTCTTTTTGCAAATATTTTTTGATGTGTGAATAAACAAAAGTCTAAAAAAAAGTTTGAAAATTCACATTACAAAAGAAAAACTCACCAAGCCTTGGTTTTCCAAGCTCTTCTATGCGTGCTTTTTCAGCATCAAACTCATCTGGTGGTGGAGGCTCTTCAAGTTCCTTAATTACTTGTGGCTCTCCAAGAACAACATAGAATGTCTCCTTCTTTTCGTAGTCTTCATCATCTATGATTCCAATCTCTATAGTTTTGCTGCAATATATAAAACATTTTCCTGAGATGATAAATAGAAAACAGAAATAAAAAAAATAAAAAAATGAAAGAATAAAAGAGAGATATTGAGAAAGGAAAAAAAGGAAAGAAGAAAGAAAAGAAAGACAGAAAGAAAGAACAGCTTGCATTTAGTGATACATATATCTGTCATTTTGTACGTCAGAATTAATGCATAATTTTTATATCAGTAGCATAGCATACAGAATTACATTTATATATAAATATATGGCCAATTAAAAATGCTTTCTAACCAAAATGTGTCTTGAAAAGGTCTTCTCAATATTAACACTTAAGAATTTAATGTACAAACAAATGTACCAACCTCCAAAAAACCTAAAAGCCATTATGTAAATAAATACCACAAGAATTCTAATCAGTTTGATCAAACATCCCATAGTTTAGAGAAGCCACAACACTCAAAGTTACTTCCATCATTATTATTGGTAGTAATATTTGATATAACGATAAAATTATAAACTAAAATTCACATCTGAATTTTATCACTGGAAGGATTTCTTATCTGATGATGGCAAATAACACCACAATGCTTTTTTATCTGCTGACACATTTTGAATGGGATTTGAAATTATTTCAAAATAGTTGTAAAAATTACATTATGTATGTATATAATATGAATCCTTAATATGAAGGTGTTGGCTTGAATTCTTTTTGCACATAAATCATTGCTATGGCATCAATTTATCAGCAACACACAAATAGATGTTGACAAAGGCATTTCCATTTCTAGCATTTCCTTTTTCATTTTATGTAATATACATCTGTATGTTTGTGGACAAAAAGTCATGCTTCACTCGTACTGAGAATTCAAACCTCTAAGTTTAAAAATGTAGGATATTGCAACCTTGGCAATATACAATTATATATATCCCAGCACTATAGCAATAAAATATCAACTTGACTTGGTCATAGACATGACTATACCAACAAAATACTAAACAAATATTGCTAGGATCACCTCTGCCACTGGAAATGTCAACTAAAATATCTCATTAATTATTGAAGAGGACAAAACCTTTTTAATGATTGAGTGTCACCCATTGCCTGTACAAACTTTCTAAATACACCTTACTGATTTTACAAGAAGAAAGGCTGTAGCTCAAAATGGTATACACTTAAAACTGGAATCTATAGACTATTATATATGCTAGTAATCATTAGTAGGTGATATTAACTTGTTGATGTCAGTTTGCTTGTCTCATTTTAAGAGGATTAAAGATCTTATCCCTTTATTCCTATCAATAATTCATTATTTCTTTATTATTTATAAAAGATAGACCAAAAATACAGTGAAGTTTCAAAACAACACACAACCCAGATGTCACACATGAAAACATGTGACATTTTTGCATTTAAAATATCAGGAGGAATTATGATTTATTTGAACTTTAATTTGATCAAAAAAACAAAGATGGTTATCCAAGAAAACATATAGTTTTACATTGACCACTACTGGGATCCAATTATGTGAAATATCTTCCCAACCACTAGGAAAACTCAAGACAAATTTGTATTTACAAGCTTAGCCCATCCAACTAAAATTCATTGGTATATTTGCATGATAGATGAGATTGGTAGAGGATTGACAGCAAAATCGTCACTTGTAATTTATCCACATTTATTGTCCACAGCACAACTGTGGGTGACAATATAATTTTTCTTTACAAATGAGATTATAAATGAATGGACAAATTGTACAATTCCAAACTTGTAGCCATAAAAATAACATGAACTTTTACACGGGCTTCAAAACATGAATATTCATACATTAAAATTTTATACATAACAAAAAAGCTTTCAAAAGCAGAACAGACACAGCAATAAAGAAAGCCTGTCATATTAATCCAGACAAAAGCTACCCAACTTAAGCTCTTAACTTCACAATTTAGTTTGTGAAAAATAATAAACTTGTTATTGGTATAGCATGTGAAAAACTTTTTGCTTTTTGATTGGGTGTACGCTGTCAACCACAGCACAAACAGTGTTATGACAGACATGATTTCATTGACTTGCATGATGCAAAAGACCAGCACTTAACACAAAGTGCTTATGTTGATTTCCATCTATTCATGTCCCAAAGAAATGCTTTGGAATTTTATAGTGACATGCATATATGACCATCATTCTTCATTTTTGGATCAGAAAATTGTGTTTGGAACTAGTGATAAAAGGTAGTGGAAAACATGTTTACATGAACCATTCGACTTTAATATAGGATGGTCTCCCACTGAGTGGTTGAAATTAAAACACGAGTTCCTACTATGAATGTCAAATATTTCGTTCTTGATATCACTCACACTCAACCTTTGGTAAAATTTCATCTTTGGAAAAGAAACCAATGTACAATGCTTGGACTAAAGATGTCGTGAAATGGTCTAGCCACCTACGCTTATAAACCCACACAGTTTACCACTAGGCAGGGAGACAAAATTACATGACTTCCGAACACTATTTCTAGCTACCCAAGCAACAGAGACGTATTTTAGTGGAAATAATTGAAAAAATAATAATTTCCTAAAAAAATTGAGAAAACTGTTACAGCGAAGCTTTCATCTAATTAGATTATTTGTGGTTCGTGATTCCAATTGTGAGTCATGCATAACATCTAGTAAACGGTTTTAAGGACTACAAGAGGCACATTTCCTCGTTGGAGAAGTTGCATAAAAATAGCAACATTCAAAACACGTCACGCACTAATTAAGACATTCATGCTAGCTACTGTAGATGAAAGGACCAATAACACAATACACCAAAGAGTGAAAAGTACATAATACAAGCTCGCACATACAAACACCAATTAGCTAAATTTTTTTACCAATATTAATAATATTTGTAGTACTTACTGAGTTTCGTCGTTCAAAAATTCCAATTCCCCTACAGCGTCTTCGTAGTCTTCACCACCACCCTTGGCGGTGCCTTCCTCGGTGTGGTAGGGTATTCGGACTGTTCCACGAGCTCCTGTATTACGAGTGACTCGAACCTTGACAATTCTATCAGCTTCTGGGACTTCCATGTTCTCGCTCTCAAAGGTGAAAATACCAGGATAATCATCGTCCAGAATAACGATGGTGGCTGTGCCTCCACGAATGATTTTCCCTGGAGGTCCACGATAAGTATTCCGTACAAGATCACCATCAGGCCCAGCAACGCGCACATTACCTAGTACTACAGTAAAGTGTTCATCTTCTTCAAAGATATCATCGTCGATAATAACAACTGATATTGTTTTTTCGGTTTCTCCTGGTCTGAAGCAAACGGTTCCCTCTGTTTTGTCGAAGTCATCACCTGCTTTAGCGGTGCCATCCTCAGTTTTAAAATCCACGAACACGGTATTGTTTATATCACCACCAGCGCGCGTGATAGTCATATAAACACTTCCACAGTTTTCTTTCACCTCGTATTCAATGGGGTCAAAGTAAACTTTCACGACAGCGGGATCATCAAACTCCACATCTTGAAGCTCCAGTTTTGCATCTGCAACCGAACTGCTCGCTTTTTCGAGTTTATCGTGCTTCATCTTAATCATGTTGCCGCTGCCGACCATCTTTCGTGTTGCTTCGATTCGGTAGAACGCTCTGCTTTTAGGCTGCAAACGCAGATTCTCTTGCTCGAGAAGTCGCTCAATCGTTTCATGGTCGGCATCTGGATGCTTTTGACGTATGTCCCTTAACACTTGAATGGCTTTATCGCGTCTCTCCTCCGTCAAGTCGTGTAAACCGAACTCGTCTTCGAGATCTTGTTGGCCGCCAAGTTCACTGAGGGCATAGGCTCTGTCATCTGTTTCAGCAATCGCTCCATCGGTGTAGCCATCTTTCTTGATTTGTACGCCGATGACATCAAAATCACCGGTCTGAATCACAGAAACTCCCCCTCGTTTCTGCTTCCTCTTCCTACCTCGTAAGGCTCGGTAAAATAGGAGCTGTTTATCTGCAATGTAGGCGATTCCAACAAGCAAGGGGAAGAAAGCTAACGTGAGAACGCCTTCCCAGACATCTACTATGCCTTTACTAATCACAGCTAGAATAAGATACAGCCAAACGTATGCAAAAATAGAACATGAAGCCGTTATAGCAAATACTCGAAGATGCTTGATGCGGCGAACTTCACCATCAGGAATTACATACACACAAACGGAAATGATAACAAAGAGATTAAATGCAGCAGAACCTACAATTGTAGAAGGTCCCAAGGCCCCTGCTTCAAATTTGTTACCACAAATCTCAATAACAGACAGCAAAATTTCGGGAGCAGACGAACCCAGGGCCATGAGGGTTAAGTTGGACACAGTCTCATTCCATATTTTTACTGTTACAACGCGCTCTTTGCCTGACACTTTGTCCTTTACTTTAATGTCTTTCTCCTTGGACGTAATTATTTCTATAGCTGACATGAAACGGTCTGAAATTATAGAAACACCTAAGAAGAAAAATAGCAGAGTAAGAAGGTATACAAAAGCTCTTCCGATTCGTGCTCCTGTAGATGGCTGTCCTTCCCATACTGGTAGAATGACACCCGGTCTACAGTCTGTACGGATTTTACATGAATCATCGCCAAGTACAGTTTCTTGAAGAAATCCCAGCCAAACTACAAACAAGATCCCAAGACGTATCGACAGATCTTTGAAACTCAACATATTCCTTTTCTTCTCGGCGACAGACGTTTGACGAAAGTTAGGCTTTCAAGTGTTCATTCGCAACCAGAAAATTTGTTGTTGTTAAAAAAACTCGTTTAAGTCGCTGTGTTTAAATGCCACATAAGCTATCCGTCGATGTTTTGATGTTTCAAACGATCTCGCTGGAAGAGTAAAAGGCACAGAGACGGCTTTTCACATTCAAATGAGTTTTAGTAGGCCAAGCAGCTGTGTTCATTCTTACTGGTCGAGAATAAGCGGCAAAGAAGTAAGCTCTACGCTAGTCAACCCCACAAATAACTATTATGCAAATCACGCTCAAGGCGTTACCGTTCAGTGCGCACGCGTGCAAGCTTTGTTTATTATGCTGTTGAAAGCGTAGAAAACTGTGGACCTTACAGCTAATTCCCAGTGAAATACTTTATTTTTCTCGCACCTTCGATATCTTTTTACTAGTTTCAAATGACGATTTCGAGGAAATGGCCTCATAAATTAAGAATATGTGTCTGTTTTGCTAAACATAAAAAATATCTTAACACCCCTAGTGAACAATAGAGTACAACATGGAACGCCTTGTGGACAGGGCCGCTGTTGTGTTAATTATTGACCGGATCATAGGCTTTGTGCTGTTTAAGTAAAGCATAGTAGAAACGAGTCGAGGCACTCCACAAATCACTGCTGAAGACAAAAGTTAACCCGCCAACTCACACCAGTAGCTTTCTCGGATGTGTAGTTTAGCAAGTCAAAACAGCCTGGGTTGTCCGGTAGCTGAATGACATGTTTTTTCAAGTACTTAAAAATGCTTCTTTTTTATTGCTCTTCACAATATTTTATTATCCTTGGATGGAATAAGGCGGGACTGTACCTGAAAAACTGCTATGGGTGGAACAATCTTTGTCAGCTACTTCTGAACAAACAAAGCCCGATTTTTTGGTACAAAAATTCTGCAGCTTTCCGTTAATGAAGGAATCTTAGTGAAACAATAAGTCAAACAAAGGTTATTCTTAGCGCTTTGTTATCGGTTTTCATAATGACGATTTCATGATAATTCTTGTGGATTTAAGTCTCAGTAAAATGCACTTAAAAGCAAATTAATTGATCCAATTGCTCAGTTGCTATCATCCCAACCTTCTTGACCTCAATTTCTTTTCAGATTTGATAGTTCTATTATTCTTGCTGATAACAAGCCTAATTGAACTGTTGTATTTCTCAACCACTGATTAGTATTGCAAATCTGGCACAAACACTGTAAACTCAAGGGTTTTTCCAATTTCGTTGCTTTTTGTTCTCGTTGTTACTCCAGTCCACCGGCATCTTCTTTGATTTTCTTCAGCATCCTGTTCTTATAACTTCCATGATTTTGTTCATTTTGTATTTTCTTGTATACTAGATTGTATTTTTTGTGTGCAAATAAAACAGTATCAGTTGTTCCGCTTAGTTGAACGACTAGTTTTTGACCGTAATGAAAAAGCAAAATTTATAAATGTTTCAGCAATCTCGATACTTGAACAGAGAGTTGGTGTAAATGAGTTAAAATTAAATGAGACGACTTCAAAAGATATTTTTGCAAGACGTCGTAAACGTTGTAAAACTGTCATCCTTTTTACGGCTATTCGTCTGCACTCACTCAGCAACAAGTCCAACTTTGAGTTAGCTCTCTTCATTTACTAAATTTAAAGCAGTAATGATCCCAACTCCGTGTGAAAAGGTCGTCAGTTAAAGATTGTCAGTCGTATTCAATCAACTGTTACTACTTTAAGAGGTTTCGTTAACCGGAGGTTTACTCTCGAAAAAAAACAAACAATGCACATTCCCATTTCCGTTATTTACAAACCACAAAGAAGAAATGTATTGATATTATGGCAAGCGTTCTTCCTGACGTCAACTTCAAAAAGAAAAATAGCTTTAGTTCACCAGTATTAAATACAGAGACCGAGTGTGAATGACTGCGAAAACCGCGAGACTTGTGAGGTGTTGTATGTTTGGCAAATCATGTTAACGCCCTTCTAATTGGTGTGCACTGTATTAAAGAAACAAAAGGAACCTTTATTGCATTTTTCGTTACTATAGAAGACAAAATCTCGCCATGTTTTTTAGATATAAACCTCCAAAAAAATTCTAGAATAGTCTTCTTGATAGATATCTTCATGGCATTTACAAAAAAATGCGTCTGATTACGAGCTGACTTGCCGGTTATTGTATCTATCTATTTGAACGTATATATAATTCAGTATCAGGCCTAATAACAAGCCTTTCAATACCATGGCGTTAAGGCCACCCTGCCTGCCTAAATTAGACGTCCACAAGATCGCGGCGTGAAATTACCATAGTTGACTGTGGCCAAAAAGCCAAAGGGTCATGGTGAGACCTAACTCATTTAAGAATCACGAAAAGGCTTAAAGGGGGAAAATGAATTAATTGCTTCAAATAAACGAATAAAAGTACTAATAATAATATCAATGTATATCTTAGGGCTGTGTACAGTGTGCCTAGAGACTAGAGTTTACAGATTTTGGCGTTCAGGGTGGTAAAGCAGGTTTTCTCGCAGACAGCGAGGGTTTTTCTCCCCTGCAACGAAAGTAACTCCAAAAGTGTCTCGCGTACATTTGTCTAGCTGCAAGAGTTTCAAAGTGGTGCAATGAGGACATTTTTACATAACCATTGGCTGATAGCAACAGCATGGGTCATCTATTGATTAACACTTGGTTCTAAATCTGTCGCGTCTATCTTCACGCTACAACTTGACTGATGATTAAATTGGTCCTGTTTTCACCTTCGTAAGCATCTGCGATTCCACAAGTGTGGAAAGATTGGATTGAAAGCAAGGCAAACCAGTGTGCGTAAAGAACAACATTTGTATTATCAGTCAAGACGTCTTATTATGTTTAATTGGAATACAGTAGATAAAGGAGAACGGTGGCACCATTTACAATGGCCACTATCTGTCAACGGTGTTTTTCTAGCAATTGGAATTGCTATCAATTATTCCAACCTACGTTTACTTTGATATCCTTATCAGTGGAACGGACGGTAAAACTCATTGGTTTATCGATATTGCCGATGCATAATGTGGTTGCTACTTTTATTCTTTCTTTCGATTCGTGGTTTAAAGTTTTAAACCTTTTAAAAGGCTGAAAAGGAAGAATTAAGAAAGAAGGAAGGAGGGAAGGAAAGAAAGAAAGAAAAGAAAAAGCCAAGGCGACGTAGCTGAAGAGACAGCGTCTGCTTTGTGAGTTTCGTACATATGGGCCTTGACCAAGCGTTATCTATATGAACTATATGTGCACTTTCAACTAAGGAAAGTTGAATTGTTTCGTCTTGCTACCGACCACGGCCTCTTTTTAGTGGGCAAGATGGCTCTGACATTTTATTCTAGTCTATTCCAAGTGTTCCTGTCGCCAGTTAGTTATGGTGAATTGGATAGTGTTCTTGACACAAAAATATCCTTTTAGTCTTCTCTTCCTTTAACTCGATCCTTTAGAAAGTACTAGCACTTATTTGCAGACTGTCTGACCAATGAAAATTCATAATTTCTGGAGTGTTTCGCAAATATTCTTGTGATTCATTGACACATTGTCTGAAATTGTGGCTTCTTTCATTATCATATGTCGGGTCCCATGTCTTAGCAAGAATACGTCTCAAGTTTGCGGCGACATGAGAACAGGTTAATAGGAAGTTGACTTTTTTATACGGCCGCATCGTTGACCCACTTGACCATGTCAGGATAAAAATAAGTATTTAAACATTTTAGACATTGTCATCAGTTGTATAATAATTAATTACATTACGTATTCAAAAGGCACATATAAAAATCTTGGTAACAATAGGAAACATAAAAAGTAAATATTCAAGTTTTATAAATAGGACGACTGCTTTCAGTTTTACTTGACATGTTTCGACAGTTTTTTGATCACTACCATTTTCAGTAGTGAATGTGTGTAGTAAAAAACTAAAACTGAAAGCAATCATGCTATTCATATAAAATGCTTACAAATTTCCTGCTATTCAGTAGACATTTTAAAAAGAAAATGCTGAAAATAAAATTAGTATAGACATCAGTCATTTTCCAGGTTTTTGTTAACACTGATAAAAAAAATTATGTTAATAAAAATTAGTGGATATTTTAAAATTGCAGCATTATGTATTCAAAGGCATGTTTAAAAATATGTTAACATTGATAAACATAAAAATAAAATTCTGATAATAAAAATTAGTTGATATTTATAATTGCAACATTATATATTAAAAGTGTATACACCCAAATGTCGCTTTTTGCCATAAACAAATACATTGATGAAATGATGGAATAGTCTCAAAAATATTTTATTTCTGATTTCTTGCCGTTAGGAATCCGATCTGTGCGAAAAAGTATTTTTAAGCTATTCCATAGTTTCTTAGATGTATATATTTTTTATGAGTGTAAATACCTTAAATTTGCAATCAGGATTCATAATGATAATACAATTTGTTTGCCTCTGATTCTAAATGTACAAAAACTCCATTAACCAATCGTCTTCGTCACTAGTAAAATGGTACTGTTGAAGACCATTGGTAAATGTTCGAAACGTCTAGTTTTTGTGCATTTAAAATCAGAGACAAACCAATTTGTATTACATATTTCTATATTAATTATATTATATGGTTAAAAGCAACAGAATTTTTGCTTGTGGCTATACAAAAAGTCTTGCTAACACTGATAAACAAAAAAGGAATTTTATTAGTAAATATATTAATAGCTAGCGTAAATAATAATAATAATGCTTAATTATGAAAATAATTAAAATAGTGAAATTAATGAAAGTAACGTAAATATAATTGAGAATTAATATTTCAAAATAATAAACTTAAGTGACAGAAAAACAATTATATTGAGAGAAAATGGTTATAGATATAGCTATATATGAGCGTAAAATGTTAATAAGAAAGTATAATCTTGTGAAAAAGCTTTTAATATATTGATAATAATAATGATAATAATAATAATAATCATAGTAGTAGTAATAATATAAACAATATGATGATGATCGATGATGATGATAATATTTTCTATGATATTCTACAGTTATTTACATCATCAATGTTTTGGTGCTATACTATTTTCATTGATTACAGTATTCCAGCAATATTATAGACTGAGTATTTAATTTGTATTCATTCTTGATTTTAATCAAAACAAAAACAAAAAAACAAACTGAAAACAAAAAAACCCTTGACTGTCTTGTAAAAAAATATATCGTATTGTAAAAACTGTCTTGTAGAAAAAAAAGTCTAAAATAATTGTAAATAATAAATAATAATAACAATTGTATATTTTGTGAATAAACTATTGTTGTTTAAAAAAAATTGTAGGTACTTGTATTATCATAACTTATGTAAAAATATACCTAGAGTTTGTTAATAAAGGATGATGACGATGACAAAATAAGATGAAAAAATCTGAGTTCAAATGGAAACTACTTTAAATAAAGTCGGCATGTGATGGCTGCAGCCACATAGCCGTACTGATAAAAACCGTAATTCAAGGCTGTTTGTATGGGAAAACAGGTGCAGCCTGTAATTCATAATGGATGTAATGAACGTGTTTCATAACATTTTCCCTCTTATTTTGACTCTACAGCATCAAAAACTAAACACAGAAGCCAAATGACTTCTCAATTTATTGGGCTTAACTAAAACAGATTGAATTTCAGCGCCATCAAAGAGAATGTGCTTTTTTGCACATTATGGATGTCCAAACGAAGAAACAATCAACGAAATGGAACTTGTAAATAATTCACTGCAACAACCATCTTCTGACCACAAATAAAGCAAGTTTTGTACTTAGTACTGATATTTCTTCGTTTCATGTAGTGGGCTGGATGCATTGTGAGCAAACCGCAGTGTTATTATTTCTACGATAATTCTATTCATATAATTAACATAAAAACGTATAGAATAATTGATTATAAGCATAATAGATCCGACCAACAAAAACTATTGATCATTAACAAACACTGACACTTATGAAGCACAATACTCTCAAAAATTACATTTTCCAGTTTTCCATTCCCTTTTGTTCTCTCAGCTCCTTTGTGAAAAACAAAATCTTCCCGTTGATATGTTTTAGCTTCTTTTTGAAAAAACCAGACATATTATATCACTAATCTCTCATCTTCGTTCAGTGCTGTAGCTATCCACTTTTTTTCGTCTAAAACGCTTTTATCACTGACTCATTTCTTTATCTTTTTGGTTTGGGTCGGTGTTACGTTGATAATCCAGTAGTTATCGTTAGCATAGCATCAATCTATTATTCTAACTAGCACTGCCATAACGTGCTAATTGGTGTATCCAGTTATCTATTCTTTTCCATCCCCTTGGGCTATATCCACACAGCTAAGCATCATCCACTCGGAGACATGTCAGGATGAAGTTATAAAATCTCCAATCTAGGTGAATTATTTCGTCACTGATCCCTTTTTGAATGGAAAAAAAATTCATGTAGAATAATAGACATGCCCACTTTGAAATCTTAAATGAAAAAGAAACAAAAACAAACCAATTCATTGTAGACATGATAAAAAATTTCTGTTAATATTTTATACTCTCATTTAAGCAATGAGTGGACTACAAGTCCGTTTTTAAATAGAAACCACTCATTATCTTAACTGTGCTGCATTTATTACTCATCTCGTTATGAAAATATTTCTAGTGGTAGTTTTGTTGCTTAGTAACCATTTCTTGAATCTCGGCGTGCTTCATTTTCAACAGCCTGATAATGAGATAAGAAAACTAACAAAATTTGCAGAGAGAACATTCATGCTCAATAATCTAGAGATGATGAATCAAAGACGAGCTATACATAAAGAAACCATTGACACAAAAGCAAAATCAATGGAAAAAGATGACGAGAGTATTGATTGTCGTTCCTGATAAATTGCTACTTTGCTGACATCTTCTTGTTGTAAGAAGACGGAAATATTAGTTCACTATAACGACAGGAGAATTCACATTCTCTTAAAGTGCTTAATTTTTCCAATATAAAACAAGAAGATCTAATGGTTATCCAAATACATGCTCATTATTGATCAATAATCAGTGTTTTCATGTATAATTCACAAAATATATCAAATCTATCTCTAAAATCTGTTGTCAGGTCTTTGATCCAGTGAGTTCATCGTTTTTATGGCTTTTACCAGAATCTTTACTACTGATGCTACATGCACTTGAGCCAGGCTCCGTCAACAATAATTCCAAATAAAAAATCTTCAAATAAAATCCCATTTCAATGATGCCGACAATGGTATTACTGTAGCTGATCCGATTAAAATGAATAACCAATTGACAATAATGGCTCAGATGCTATATTGAACCCGTATTGCCTAGACAAAAAGAAAATCTCAACCGACGCAGTTTCATGATTTCCTTCAAAGAAATTCACATCTTTCTCTCTGGGCCGGTTTTAAGTCGCATCGAACTCGTCAAGGGAAGCGTGCGCGTTTAGACAACAAAAAAATTGGCATAGTTTCGATCCTTAATTGTCAAGGAAATCTCCTGTCAATTACCTTGCTGGTGTAGATGCGGCTTTATTCTACTGTTTTTGCAGTGTTCAATGACATTCAATAGAGTGTTCAGTTGAGTGGAAAAAATCCCTTTAATTCTATTATCCGTTACCACATAAATACGCTGTACAATTAGAAGCTTCGTGTTACTCATGTACGTTGGTGTAGTGGTTAACACGTCTGACAACAAACCGACATTGTGGGTTCCATTCTCGCCAGGGGATGACATTTTTTTCTAAACAGCGACACTATTTGGTTACTTTGAGAGTCCATGGTATAGCTAAAACCACGCATGCTCAGTCCACGCCCTGATAATCAGTTGTTTTGTCCTTATATAAGACCTAAAGGATGGCTATGTAATATGTCATTCCTGGGCTTTCATTATTTGCGCATGAAAGACGGAGTCTTCTTAGACAAGTTTCGAGATTTTTTTCGAGAAGGGAGTGGAGGGGAAGGGGTAGACAATCCTTCTTCAGATATCAACTAATCACTCACTTCATAGCTGGGAAATATTTTATCACCATTCTCTGGCCCTTATTCAGCAGATTGGAGAAAATCCGGCCATCTAGACTTCCATTAATTTGATAATCGTTTCCCTGCCCATCAAGGTGACCAAAACCATGTAATTCTCCTCCCCGTAAATCAGTTTTTCTAAATTTTCCCCTAAATCTGCTCTAAATTAAAAAAAAGCGCCTAATTAATTACAAAGATCGAACTCTTTATTGCAGACTATCAGCTATATCTACTTACATATTATTGTGTAATGCGCATATTTTTCATCTATCTACCCAGGCAAGCTGATTATGATTGTATAGATAGCCTGTGTCACTGTCATGAATACCAAATCGTGTCGTGGTGCCGACGAGGTGACGCGTGTTAACTCATGGACTCCAGTGACTTTCTATTTTTTCACTTTGCTGATTTAATTTAGCTGCGCCACCAAGGCACTTGCAAAGTCAGTGGCTGAACAGGCGAAGCGTTCCAAAATCCAACAGTGTGATTCACAAGAGGTTTGGTTTGCATACAGATATGGTAAATTATCATACTTGCACCTGTTACAAGAGGCGCCACGGTGTCTAGTGCGTAGTACATTCCAAAAGAACATCATTGGGTCCATGACCACAGCGATGGCAGGCGAGATCATTACGTTACTCTGAATGTTTTAAATTCATTATGCTGGTGTACCACAGTGCTCATCAATAGACCTCTTGAGTTTTGTTGCTCCATTTTAGATCACGTGATGCCACTCTTTGAAGCTGATTCTTTCATGTGCAAATATTTTTATCATATTTTATATCAGATTTTACAAAATATTTGAGATATGACGCGCGCGCTGATTGGCTGGCTACCATGTTTATATCAGAGGACAGAGACATGGCTCGCTCAAAAAACGTCGAAAATATTTTATAAAAGCAATATAAAACGATCGCTTATGTCTCTGTACTGTGATATAAGATATATTTAAGATATAGCGCGCGTTGATTGGCTAGACAGAGACATGCCTCGCACTAAAACGTCAAAAATATGTTATAATATGTCTCTGTACTGTGATATAAACACTCTGGAAGATATAGATCATTCGAAAAGCAAGACCAAACATTCGGCTACACGTGTTCCTAAGCTTGCTATTTTGTGCTCTACACCTCCCATCGTGTTTATATCACAGCACAGAGACATGCGCGCGCGTTTTACATTGCTTAAGAAATAATTATCAAGGGAATGTCACGTGGCTATAATAGAGTGGTTTTCATAAACCCGTGAAATACATTTTAGCGTATTTAGTACTATTACACTATAATTCTTTTGTTTTCCATTGTTTAAATCTGGCTATTACACTGTAATAAGTAAAATTTGTTTCACGGGTTTATGAAAAGCACTCTAAGCATACGAAGCTACATAGAAGACTCTTATAGTGAATTCACTGAGCGTAGTTGAGCGAATCCTCTTTTGACGATATTTGGTGTGTCTATGTGCAATGTCCGTGGCGTAGCGTGTTGTCTCGTACTGTGTCTCAGTGTTCTGATTGGATAAGTCAATTGAAAATGTTGATCAATCAAAACGATACGACACGACATAGTCATTTGCACGAAAATTTCCCTAGGATGGTGAAAACTGAGATGAATAAAAATCCACACAATAATCGTAATGCTTTTCATAGGAAGAACAAAAGGACGAAGAAATGTGTAATTCAGCGGCGCGCATGGTTGACGTAAGTTCATCGTAGTGTAGGTGTGTGTCAATAGACCTTATTTAGTAATTTGCCTGAATGTTTTTCCAATACAGTCCACTTGGGAGGCATGTTCTTTGTTTGAAATCCTCTAATTAAGAATGAAGACACCAAAGATCGAACAAAGAATCTTATCCCCCAAGAGAATTGTATTGGGAAAACATTGCAGCAAGCGAATGATTAATTAGAAAGCGAAATGACTGAAAAGAAGTAACGATATTCACAATTGTTTCCTACGGCGTGCCATCCTATTTGGATCAGCTGTTCAATGATTGGTACTTTGCGTACACTGCTGCAGGGGACGGTTTGGTTTGGTCGTTTTTCAAGAGTCATTAAAGACTTCTTCACATGCGGTCCACAAAAATATGCCTTTTAGTTAATCTGTATTAAAACAACCCCAGGGTTTCTCCCATTAAATCCTTTCACGTAGATTATTTTGTCGTTCTCTAAAAAGCGTCGATAAACGAATTATTCGTTCAAAGGTATTTTACTCAACCGCGTTTGGCTAATTACTTCCTGTCTGGAGGCGGAGTAAATGTCCAGCAATCTTCATTCGTATCAGTAATGTGGTCTCCGGTCTTACTGGTTAACCATTTAACCAGTCTATCCTTTATCCATTAGATAAATCTTTATCCAGTGGAAGAATTCATTGAGTGACGGCATCGTTTTGCCTAACTGATAAGGATGGCGCTATCCAGTCTTTCTACATGCGTGGCCAGATGGTCATTTCCCGATTTTATCGTCTCAATGTCCATTTGCATAACGCCAATCACATGGTGCAAGATAGAAAATACGCACTGAGCGTAATCTCAAACAAAGACAAGTCAAGTTTTACAGTTTTGTTTCTGATTCTTTTGCCATGCAGTATGGTGAACTCGTACCATGCGATTGGGGTAATACAAAGGGTAATGCAGATATAACAAGCATGCGCAAAGTGAACACGAAATTCACAAATTTTTAATCAACCTCTCGTGCGTAGTAAGGAAGAACGGTTCCGAACGCGAAATTGATCATTCATGTGTCCGAGATATTACGTAGCGGCGCTAAGCCTTGTGGGCGGTTCGTGCATGTGGGTCGTCCTTCGTGTATGAGTTTCCAGAACATGCGCAATGTGAACATGAAAGTAGCGACGCTAAAGCCCGATTTACACGACAACCTTCATAGTAAAGTAAAGTAAACTGAGTAAAGCGACAATACGTCGATAACTCGTGACAGTAATTTGAGTAACTGATAAACTTGAGGTCGACGGTGTGCATTTTACTCCCCTCTCTCCATCAGTGCTGCGTTTTAAGGGTATTTAAAGCTACTTAAAGCTACACAGAAATGAAAAAAGTTGAAACAAGGATGTGAGATTCGGGGATCGAACTCTGGACCTCTTGCACCGAAGGCCGCGCACTAACCAACTTTGCCATATCCTTGCATCCTAAATGACACAGCACGCCAAATTCTGGGCACATGGGCCTATCATTTTCGATGCGGCACCCGTTATTATTATTGTGTGAACAGAAAATGTATGGCCTGATAGGGGTGTGGTACCAAAAATAATCGGTCCACGTGCCAAGATTTAGTGGTGTCGTGACATAAAACGGTTGTCACAATCGGGCTTTAGCCTTTTAGGTTCTTTGGTTGCAGTGTCATGCGCAGTGTGAACATCAAATTAAAGTAGCGGCGCTGAGCCGTGTGGGTTCGTCTGGTTGCTACCTTTTGACATTTTTATGGTCGGATCGACGGTCGTCAATGTTTTCATTAGGAGCAAACAATCACTTCGCCAAATTCAAAAATACTTTCAAAAGAGGAATAGCTTAGAATTACATTCCCCTTATGGCGGCTGCAACAGGGGCGGGCCCAGTTCTATATAAACCTATATCCCATCCGTTAACCAATCCGTTTACCTCCTGATCAAGTTTCTAAAGCTTGCGCCCTTTCTCGGTATTGATGATATATAGAATTTAAGGGTAAGTTTTACAAATGCTCGTAAATTGACGCACGTTGACAAACAGGTCCTAGGGTCGGCCGTTTCACACTTATTGATAAATTACACGTCGCTTTATTGTAATTTCCGATGTGATGATACGTAAAAGGTCAGGATTTCTATACTTAAAACTGATTTATTGATATATTTATCTGTAATTTACATAACCTGTGGGATTTTGAATTCCTTGCCGCGTTATCTATATTTACCAAGTCAACCACCGGACACCTCCCCTTTGATCGCAGTAACCATTTGTCCCTTTCATTGATAAAATTATTGTATAACCTTCCATAAACAAACACCTTCGCAATCACACACTCATTGCATAGTCCTCGCGAGGTTGTCTGTATAACGGGAGGTTCAACTGTAAGTACAATATAATTATAGAGCAGATTTCGTATGACTGTGAAAACGGCACCGCACGGTCACGGCACGGTTACGGCAGGAATTTCGAATGTTTTTATAGACATCACGGCACTGATACGGTCACGGCGCGGCGCGGTCCGTTTCACACTCATACGAAAAATACTCTAGTCTTATCGAATAAAATATTAGTCACGAAATTACATCCATTTTCTAAAAAAAAACCATTAAAATCAGTTATTTCATTCCATCTACTTATTCAAAGCGAAAACCCCGTGCCTAATAATGTACTAAATAAATAGATTTTGTAATACATGTCCACGTTTCAATTCTTGACTAGCCTTAGCCAGTAGAGTTGGAATATCATTTAAACCGTTTGTACAGCTTCTCCTAGGGTTAGAAGAACTATGAAGTTTGGAGTTTTTAACCTTATTCTTTCTAGTTCCTTCTATAAACTCTTAAATTTACATATTGTAGCCTTACACAGAATAAACTGTCATTAATCTCTATTTCCAACATTTTAGTCAGTGGGATTGGCTATTTCTTCACAATGGCGATCGTCTATGGTCTCCATCATTACGAAGAAAATCCGAGTGATTATCGATTGGATGATAATTATTATGATCTGCTTGGTCGGTGTGGCATGCCTCCAGGAACGGAATCATGAATCTCTGGTTTGTATGTTAGTAGTACGATTAACACCCAAACATGTAACATGAACTACAAGGTAAAAAGACATTATTACTATGTTGTACATGTTATTGTTTGAATTTATAATAGGTTCAATTTTTGTTTTGCTCCGTCGGGCTATATACTCGTCATCATACATATTAAAAAACAAAGGAAAATAACCATTGAACCAAGGATAAAATTGAACTATAACATACACAATGATAAACAGTGCTTGTAAGCTATGTAAATCAGGCAGTTCTTCGTTTAAGGGGATTTCGCGCGTCCGTAATTTTCCAACCGGAGCCCCAAATCTCCAAACTCCAACCACCAACGATACCACCACCAACAACAACGCCTGCTTTTGCAGGCCATGCATGTGTAAGCTGAGATGCTAATAAGCGGCTGACAATGCTGAATTGGCAGACAACCGTACAAATTGAGCAGTCGTTTTAAAAAGGTGCTTAACCCCACTTTTTATGAAGAAGGTAATAAATGGGGTCAACAGGGCAGGGTACCTATGTGGATGTCATTACTTTAGCGTCATGGGTCCCGGCTAAAATCCTTTCATGAAGCCTCTGAACAAGTTACGATATGTTTTGAGTAAATCTTTCTCTTCATGTTAAGTACTCACCATGTACAGAATGACAAAAAGTCGAGCTACTGGATATCGTCTTAGGAACAGTCCAATTCTGATGCTATCGAGAGACAGTTACTAGATAAATAATAATACAAGTACCAGCGAATCCTTCGCTCAGTTGCAGGTCTGCTAAAGGCACTGTTACACGCTGAAACTTTTATCTCAAACTTGTCTTGATCGCCGATGCGAGACGAGTTTCATAAGGGGTGTTACACGCTGAAATTTCGTTCTGAAACTTGTTCGCGACACAAGTTTCTGTTGTAGGAGTAGAAAGCAGTTCTACTTTTCGTGAAACCGTCTTATGAAACCGACCGGAGAAAGTTTCAGCTAAATGAACACGTTACACGATGCAATGCGTTGTGAAACTTGTCTCGCAACGGCGATTGAGGCAAGTTTCAGAGAAACGTTTCAAATGCAATTTTTGTGACATTGCATGCGCGTAACAAGATGGTTTTGGGGAGTCCAATGATACAGCTTTTTCTGCAACATTACCCACAATTGGGGCCAATTTAATAAAACTTTTACAAGTGTGAATTGTCAAGAATAACTACACTTATAAATTACAACGGTGTAAAACTTTTTGAAGGAACCCGTGGCTTAAGAGTAAAGACAAGCTCAGTTTAAAGATTTTAATTTTAACAAGATCAAGTTCGCGAATCAGAAAGCCACAGTCATCGCCATTTCTTTGCTGGACAAAGTGCAATTTATTGTGTGACTACTCTAACTCTGAGAGAAGTTTTAGGGGTAGCGGACCACACGAATTCTGCTGTTTTTCGCAAGAAAAGTTGATTCGTAAATAATGATAAAGTATTTCTTACCTGCATTTATCAATCTCATTGACAGCTCGTTTAACTTGTCGTGATTCGTTAATTTTTGAAGGCATTACAGACGTGATGGACTTCACACGGGAAACTGAACAACAAAAAGGACAGGATAACTTATTGTTTTGAAAGGAAATAAGCCATGGACCATTTAAAAGTGATTGCGCTTGGAGGGGGGCGGGGTGCAAGACGTTATTACGAATGGTGGAAAGATTAGAAGTTTCACTGAATTTTTTTCTATTTTGCCCCAAATCACTTTACCTAAAGGTCCGTTCCTAACAGGGTACAGATGAAAACATGCAATCATTTCCAAAGCAGTCATAACAAATACATGTAATAATTAGTTACATACGAGTATTTTCATCATTGTCCTCCATACTGTCAAACACCACTGCTGTTGTTTTCACATGTCTTGCAGATGAGACTTGGACATCTCTATATTGTTGCTAAGGGTTCAAATAGATAACAGTCAAAATGCTGTCATGATATATGTGACTTGAAAGAAATGGCTATGTAATGATGTAACATATGGAATATTACGCGCGCTTTGATTGGTCGAGAACCGTGTGTAATTACAGTACATACAGTGCATAGATGACGTCATTGAATCTTACGCGCTCTCTGATTTAGTTGATTGAAATGTTTTGATGCGTACTAATAGATATAAAACAGATTTCATTTTTCCGTGGGTCTGTACTCTACCAGATGCACAGATGACGTCCAAATGTGGTGAGAACAACATTCAACACCGCTCGACGTCGTCTCGTGGCGTTTTTTTTTTTTGGTTGTTCTCAGCACATTTTGCCGTCATCTGTTTATTATTAGAGTACAGTTGCACGGAAAAATGGAATCAATTTGTTAAATTTTCAATGTTTTAGATGCACTGCATTAGGGAAATCGAGCCAAGACTATTTGCAAAGATACATGTAAGTCTGTTTGCTTGGGTCAGTGATCACCTTTTTGAGAAAGAAGTTATTGTGGTTAAAGGTGCGGTAATACGAGCAACAAAATCACTCAACTTGTCTCGCAACATTGCTGCAGAACACGTTGAAGAGCGATGCTGCGCGTTTTTCCACCAGAGTACAAACTTGTCTCGCAACAAAATAGTTTGCTGCAAGTTGAAAAAGTAGACAATCGCTCTACTTTTTGCAACAAAATTTCATGATGTTGCGCGTATTACAACCCCAAAGTCAACTTGTCTCGCAGCAAACTGCGAAATGGCTTCCTTCTGTTCGTGATTGATCCAATCAGAAGTCAGCATTCACTCAACTTGCAGCAAACTATTTTGTTGCGAGACAAGTTTGTTTTCGGGTTAAGAAACGCGCAGCATCGCTCTTCCACTCGTTTCGCAGCAATGTTGCGAGACAAGTTGAGTGATTTTGTTGCTCGTATTACCGTAGCTTAACACTGCACAACACCCACTACCTTAATAAGCACAGAAAACGTTAACTTCGAGTTTCCACTAAAATAATTAGTTAACTGAATGCCAACTAGTCTGCGTGATTAAGGTGAATTGTATGAGGAAACATTCTCACAAACTTCTGGCATCCCTTCCTCATGTTGTCTTCAGATTTACTGTCCTTGTCCTTGTTAAGAGATCTTCGTCTTACCTCTAATCTTTCAAGCTGTAATACTAAGGAGTTCTTCTCTGTACTCAAAGCTTCAATGATAGTTTGTTTTTGTATAAGATTGTCTGTCAGTGCTCGTACTCTATTCTCTAGCTCAGCCTCACTGGTGGATGTTAGTGTCTTGGTGGCAAGCTGGTTTCTTAGTCTTTGGATTTCTGACTCACGTTCCTGTATTTCACAATGTACGAGATATAGTTAATTGAAAAAACGTTGTCGGGTCTAAAAACATAGAACATAGAAGCTGAGACCGAAATGGTACATGGGACGTGAATAATTATATTCTAAATTATTCATTTACACTGCAATTAACCGATAAAAATCGAAGCCAAACGGCCCGCCAATGCAGGTCCTGCATTTGCTTTCAGCATTTTGCATCAAAGGCAAAGTGTAAATGAATAAATCAGGATATGATTATTCATATCCCATGCACCATTTCGGTCGTTTTTAGACCTGACAACGTTTCTTCAATTGACTATATACTTTTAAAGATATGTTGTTTTCACAAGAGACCATAATACTAAGAGAGCGAAACTCAGTATTGATGTCTGTGCGATGTTCGTGGCGACTAAGGCTATTTTTAGTAACTTCGCCATCGCGCGCGCAAAGGCCCTCAACAAATAGAATTTGATTTTTGACGTGCGCGCGGACGGGACCGTTTGAATTCTATTGTTTGAGAGCCTTGCGCGCGCGATGGCGAAGTTACTAAAAATAGCCTTAGCCGCCACGAACATTGCACAGACATCAATACTGAGTTTCGCTCTCTTAGTCTTATGGTCTCTTGGTTTTCACAAGAATATTTTAGACCCTGAACTAGTTAATCAGCTAAAGGATCTAAAAGAAACATTCTTTACGCTGACATGCAATGCTCACCTGTATTTGACCAAGAAAACTGTTTTTGGTTCTTTGCATTTCTTCTTGGGCAAATCGTACATCCTGTGGGGAAAAAATGATTTCCCTAAAACGTCTTTTAATTGGGTCCATATAAATACACTGCTCTCCCATCAAATAAATTTGTAATTCTTCTTAAAATCCTTTGAATTTCAAACGAAAGTGTAAATGGATTTTGATTAAGTACTAACGTTTTAAACAGAACCTTTCAAAACTCCAGTTTGGAGTTCTGGGCCCGGTTGTACAAAGGTTGGATAAAGTTATACACCGGATAAGAGTTATCCACTGTATAGACTTTGTGTAGATTTTATCCGCTGGATAAGGATTTATCCGCTGGATAGCGCTATTCACCCTTCGTACAACCGGCCCCAGTAGTGCTTAGTATTAGGCCTTGAGTCCATGTAAACTGTTCATAAATCTGATCAAAAACCCTTTGAAAAAAGTATTTGCTTTGTTCATTCATGTTCATTCCTTACAATGTAATGTACCTTTCCATGGAGTTTTAAAGAATACATGTACATTATGCACAGTTGAGCCTATTACTGGGCCAATGAGACCACAAAAATGGGATTATTATGGGTTGTTTTGTACCTCCATGTGTGTTTTTATCTCTTGTTCACAGGCTTCTTTTTTTCTCTTCTCATCATCAAGAAGTCCTTGTAAAATGTCAAGCTTTTCCTGTGCAATGTCAGCATCTGACTGGTGATTGTGTTCTAAGTCCTGAAAGAGACATAATGAGAGAATGGAGGCATAAGTAGACAGTTCTACCAAAGGTTACTAGGAAAAAAAGGAAAATAGAAAAAAGAAATGGAAGAAAAGGCATCTAGAGGTACCCAGGCAGAAAAACAAACAATTATGTAAGAAACTGCTCTGTAGAAACCATGTTTCTTTCCCTTCCCTTTCCTCTTCCACCCCTTTCCTCTTCCACTCTGGTCTCCAAGGACAAAGGTAAAGGTAAAGTTAAAGAGTCTATATTTTACATCAGTAGCTCAGTAACAAGGGAGCACGGCAGAATGTCGTTAGTACGCACGCGCTTGACGTTTCACAGGTATTTAAAGCTAATTAAAGCTACACAGAAAGGAAAGAAGTCGAAACAAGGATGAGAGGTCACTGGGAATCAAACTCGGGACCTCTTGCACCAAATGCAGCACACTAACCTACTGTGCCATCCCTGCTCCTATTTAAAGAAATGGCAAAATAGAAGAACTTGCCTGTAGTTCAGCTTTGAGCTGCTCCACCCTGAATCTTGTTTGATTCAACTCTTCTCTTAATGCATCTCTTTCTTGACATACTTCATCTAACTCAGCACTGGTTACACCTCCTCCAATTGTATCATCACCATGACGACCTTCACGCAGTGTTGCAATGACTTTATCCTTGGCCTGTAAGATTCTTCCTGCCTTTTCTTTGTAATCCTTCATTTCTTGTCTGGATGCTTCAAGGTTGGCTTTAGCAATCTTTAAGCCTGACACTTGTTCATTAGCTCTTGCTTTCTCTTCATTGACTTTTTTCTGTAGATTCTTGAGAGATTCAGCCATGGCTTGTTGTTCTTCTTCTAGTTACTTTGTCTTTCTATTGCTTCATGCTGTCATAAACAACACTCTCTCATCAGTTATAAATGGCATAGAATGAGAAGTTTAATGAATTAGCTTGAAAGGGAAAAAAAAAAACAGCAAATGCTCTCATGGACATTGTACTATTAGAAACAGTTTAAATTACTGATTGGGGAATCGAAGTGCATTCCAATTTGATTTAGCCTTGATAAAGGTGTCCAAGCATAGAGCAAGCTTTGTATCTTAAGTTACAGGTGTGTCCACTTTGGGATAGTTTGCTACAACTAGATTTGTACTTGTGCAGTGGGACCTCAATTTAGGGACGCCCTTTGGCCATGGAAAGTGTCCCTTTAATGAAGGTATCCCTTACAAAAAATATGCCCATGTAGAAGAGGTTGAAACAATGTCAAAATGATACCTGTAGGGCTCTGACAAAGTGTCCCCATAATGGAGGTTCAGTGGCAGATTTAGGGGAGGGATGCAGGGGGTGCACACCTTCTGAGACGTTTTGAGCTCTTTCTTCTCAATATTTTTCCAAAATATCCTCTCCTCCCAATTTATATGATGGTGCACCCCCTCCTGAAGATGGTGCACCTCCTCCTGAAGATAATCCTGGATCTGCCCCTGAGGTGCCTCCAGATCTGACAATTATGATGTGTAATAAAGTGGTACCTGGGCCTTATGCCTTGCTTCCTCCTCCAATTTTAATTTTCTTTCTGCTTCTTCTAGTTTAGTCTTCATGACATCCAAGGCATGGTTATGTACTCCTGATGAATCAGTGTGGTCTTTTAACAGTCTAAACACACATTAAACATATAAATTTACTCTTTGTCCAATCACAAATCAATATATTGTAAGAAACTTTAAACTCAGAACACTCCTGGTCATTTGAGAACCAAAATAAAGCAGGCAGAGAGGAAGGGGTAGTCAACAAAGTAACCTAGACCTGTCCCATGGTTGAAACATATACTCTTTAAGGCCGGTACACACGAGGGAGCACGCTCCCGGCGCAAAGCTCCATCGTATGTACCAAAGATTTCATGGGTAAACTTGCTCCTTGGGAGCAGAATATTTTCACCCCGCAAAATGCTCCATGATATCAAACTTGTTGAATATTTGGGGGCGTGCACCTGGGGCAAATTGAACATGCTCCCTCGTGTGTACTAGTTGTGGAACAACGGACCGGGAGCGTGCGCCGGGAGCGTGCTCCCTCGTGTGTACCGGCCTTTAGGGTTTAGGGTTAGGGTTAAAATGCCAGAACATTTTTCACTTACAAAAATATAGATTTTGCCACAGTCATTATTCAACCTTAATATAATCTATAACTTTAGTCTACATTTCTCTATTAATTTATACCTCCGACCAGCGACACTAGTGAAAAACGTCTGCGCATGCTCGTAGTCACGTCTTCGTGCTTTTGTAACTTATGCAAATTTCGCTTTTACGCTCACAAAATGTCAAAACTTAAGATCAATTCTTGAAACTTAGGGCCAGTATTCACATAATGTCTTCATAAATACAATATCTTTGTCTCACAAAAGTATACAAGAGAAATTTTATGTATACACCAAGAACACGAGCATTTCATTTCAGGCTAAAACTCAAACATTTCTTAAGAAAACATCGTAATATGAACGCATGCGCAGACGTTTTTCACTAGTGTCACCTCCAGCATGAGAAGGTACCCCTTCTGGGTGAAGTCTCTCATATAGTCCAAAGTGCACCCCACTCCTGTCTGGGAATGGAGTACACTTCATTGACAATAATTGTTATAATTATTATTCAAAATTTATATATGTACCTCTCTCTTTCCACTTGAAAGTCTTGTATTTGGTTTTTCTTTTCCTGTAGATCTTGGTCAGCTTGCTGTATTCTTACCCTCAAGACAGCTAGTTGTGAGTCTTTAGCAGACAGTGCTTCATTGAAGTCTTCCTCTGCTGCACGTAGTTGACGTACAATAGGACTCAGTGGATGACAGCTTGGTGCTCTGATCTTGCTAACTGTTGCTGTGCTGTTTGTAGTCCTATCAAAAAGAAGCATTAACTTCATAATATAATGTACAAATTGTATACATTTTTATCAGGTGTCAAAACACTTTTACTTGTTTCTTTGATCTTTCTCTATTCCATGATAAGGGACCAGTCATTATTTAGAGGATGGGTGGGGCTGGTACAAATAAAAGGGGCCCGGGGGGGCACATATTTTTGTACACAATCTGTATGAATGTCTAGTGTGAATATGTGGAAAAGGGGACACCAGAAACAGAGCATTACATTTTTCATTTGCACTGGCCTCCCTGTAAATAATGATAAGTCTCTAAAACCAGACAACATCAAAAATATTCCAGACAGACAGACAGACGAATGTATGACAAATGATGCAGCTTTTCTTGTAATGTTGAGCAGAATTTTACTGTGTCCACCTGGCTCCACCACGCAACTACTGCAAGAGTAGAATTGGGTTCTGCTTCTGCAATGTTGCATGCAATAAATGGCACAACAATTTAATACTACATTTGTGTAAGTAAATAAATAAAATCAAAATAGACTCAGCTTTGCATAAATTTTAATCTCCACACTTGATTTTTTCACTATTAGTATATGTAACAGGACTCCATGCTGTCCAATTTGAAAAAAATTGGACGAAGAAAATTCCGAGGACTGCCAAAATTGGACGAGGCCGCAGTCCAATTTGGCAGTCAGAGGAATTTTTTGAGTTCAGTTTTTTCAAATTGGACAAGCATTGAGTCCTGTTACTTATTAATTATATCAGTTGCCTCTAAATCCAATATTATGAGCACTTATCTCTATTTTTTGGTAAATTGTCCAATTTCAAGTATCCAATTTAAGAAAAATTGGACAGTCAACCAAAATTAAAGAAAAATCTATCTGTTGGCAATATGTGATTTAGAGGCAACTATATAATTAACTTTAAAATCTTTGTAAAGACAGAGCTGCACAGTATGTCTGGAATTAACAAGCTGAGCTTTGCAGTGTAGCTATGAACATGCACCAAATGAATATACATGTTGTCTTTGATTTCAATATGAACAGATTTAAATCATTGTATTTCTTACTTTTTTCAGCATCTTTAGCTCTCTGTAACTGTGATACCATTTCTTCATTCAATGATGCTATCTCTTTTCTCAGTAATTTGTTTTCAAGTTCTAGATTAGAAGTCTTGTCATGTTCAGGGTGGAGTACTGGTGGTGCTGGGAGACTGGGAGACTCATGGTCCATACTTTGCATTTCTGGTTCTTGACTACTTGTAAAGTCCAACGACAGGTGTGGAGCCTTTTCATCTTCACTAGAATCCCTTCTGTCTTTTGATTCCACTGATGGTTCTAATGACAATAATAAAGAATTAATGATTGAAATAGATATAACTTGAGGTCTGATTAGGTTGACATGTAGCATATGTACATGTACTTCTTTGAGGGCCTCCACACAGACTAGGGAAATAGTTGTCAATAACTAGTTGTTAGTTGTTGATAACTGGTCCACACACACACACACTCGAAAACAGTAGCTGTCAACAAACTGGTCTTGTCACTGAGAACAAAGCAATTTTAGTAACAAATGTATATGCTTCATCGAGTGTAAATAAAGACTCGGAAAAATCCAAGCTTCCAGCAAGGATTGAACCAAGACCTTCGGATTGCCAGCCTGATGCTCTAACCACTGAGCTGTGGAAGACTCTAGTGGCGATAAGATCTGCTCACCACTAGTCAGAGTCTTCCACAGCTCAGTGATTAGAGCATCAGACTGGCAATCCGAAGGTCATTGATTCAATCCCTGCTGGGGGCTTGGATTTTTCCGAGTCTTTATTTACACTCGATGAAGCATAGTATTACATTAATTTATTACTTAACTAACATCTTTTTGAGTGACAATTCCATTCATAAAGCAATTTTAGTTGTAGATGTTTTAGTTATTGATTACAGCTAGTTAGTACCAACTATTGCCTCTAGTCTATGGAGGTCATGAGATCACACAGCATGCACACCATTTTTTCAACCTTTTTGGCAACAAAATAATTTGTTTTAATAACAAAGTAATTGTATTTTGTAAATGAATTTTAATTTTTTGTCCTGATAAATTTCTTTGTGTTATAAAAATGTACAATACATTTGTAGCCATTTATGCATATTTTACTTACTAGTCAGACTTTATTTACAAATATCTACCTTCAGTTTTTTTCCCATCAGTAGTCATCGCACCTGTTGGTTCTGGAGTTTTTCTTGCTAAACTAGGACTTGGATTGCTTTGTTTTCTTGGTTTGGAAGATGGTACATTACTATTTAGAAATTCAAACAACTGGTCATCATCTTTGTCTTCTTTTTTCTTTGCAACAGGACGAGAAGCAGATGGAGGCCGTGCCTTGATGGGGGCGGAAGGGCCTGGACCTTTGAAACAAATGTTTTCATTATTCTCTGATCACAGGAACATTCAAAAAATAACCTTAAACTAACTGTAACACATTTGTGAAAAAACTTGATGAAGCACAACACCTGGAGTTTAACCACATTTTAATTATTCATACATGCTATGGTTTAATATTTTAGGGAATTAATTTACTTTCATTAATAAATTTGATTCCTTTCAAAATTACATCCCTTAATGTGTACCATAAAACCCTAAACTGGGCCCTAAAACTACTTTTGGAAAAATTTAAACCATTGGAAAAAAACAAACCACAAACAATTGATACATGTACTTTAGTATAATACCATTGTTAAAACCAGCCAAAACAAAGGCAAGCAAAGGTGGCAAGCAAATGGGGTGGCAGATCAGTGAAAGTGCTAGTCTGTCACCTCTTTGATCCCAGGTTCAATTTCTTAATGGGGTATCACGTGACTTGAGTTTACAAGTTCTCTCCCTTGCTTCAAGGGTTTTTCCTTGGGTTTTCCACTGTTTCCATTTCCTCTCCCAGTAAAAACAAATAAGTGAGCTGAGAGTTGTATGCATAAAATATTAGAATGTAGTGGTAGTGTGTGTGAGGTACAGTGTCCCAAATTAGTGCTTAAGTGCTATCTAGAACACTTCAGTCACTTAAATAAAACATGATCGAGAGCAGGGTGAAATACATTTTAAAATAATTATAATCATTGATGAAATATCTATTGTGATGTGAGGACAACACTATTTGTAAGAATTCTAAGGAATTGCATTAAATAGTAAAAATCCACTAAAATTGTATTGATGCTTGCATACTGAACATGGCTGCTTGGATACAGATTTCATCTTCTTGTGTTGAGAATATCTTATTTGTTTGCTGTGTCAACTCATAAGATATCACCTCAACACTCAAAGATAAACTCTTTACCTCTTCACAGCCACATAATATCCTTTACATTTAAAATACTTTACAAATTTTACACTCTAATTAACTGGCATACATAATGACACAATACATGTTGTAACTTAGATCTCTTGAAAATTTACAAACTGACTACTTACGCAGTAGACTTCCCTCACTAGCAGTTCTTGATAGCCTTGGTTCATATTCACTAGTATGTGTTAATAACACATCCTGATGAGGTTCTGGTCTACTTTCATTATCTAAAGGAACATCCTTAAAGTCTTTGGCATCAGTATGTAAGACATTGGCGGCTGTGTTGTCTACTCTCTCAAGTAGAGATTCAGCTTTTCCAGCCAGGTCACTTAACCAAGACATCCTACAGGATTAATTGTTAGATGATGCAAAAGTTAGCTTGTTTAACATGTAAACAAGTACAGTAAGGTAGGTGAATGATGCCTTTAAAAAAATTGTTGTGATGTGGAAATATTTCAGTCAAACGTTGTGGGTCTCAAAGCCTCCTTTTTGCAAAGAGCTGTCTTTGAATCTCAAATTATGGGGAGTATAAGTAGAAAAACAGGGTTTGCAATGGAAATTTGTGTTGACCATTTGCCACAATGCCATATGGCATCAAGAGTGTGTCAATAAGAGGACAGACAACTCAAAACCATCTTCAATTCGTTTTTTTACAACAATTTTTTGAGATAAAAGTTAAAAAACCCTTTGCAAATGGGGTAACAGAACAAGCCCATGCGCCGAAATGCGTCAGCAGTGTGTCTGTCCTCTTATTGACACACTCTAATAAACCAATCAGATTGCAAGATTAGTGTCAAGTGTTGTAAAATATGCATTTGACAGCTTGCAATAATTACACTGTTGATTTATAATACACACATTGTGGTTTGATTTTATCCTTGGTTCAACTTTTATTTTTCTTTGTTTTATACTCATTATCATACATTACCATACACACACAAACAAAGGGAAATAAACACAACACATACTACAACACAACACATACTACAAACACAACACATACTACAACTCGTAATAATTTATAACAAACCTACTGCTTAAACCATTCTTCAATGGTTAGGGGTGATGAATGTAATTATCTTTGCAAACTCACATTCAAAGGTATTTTGGTGGAGGTAATTAACTTTCATACCACATAATAAACTTCAGTGTTTTAAAGAGTTCTTGTGACTCCACCAAACCTTGTTGAACACTCAATGCATGACATGAATTCAAAAACCTCAATAGCAATTAATATCTTATGCAGATAATATAAGCTTACAAGCAATCAGTTAGAAACGAATGTGATTGCTAGAAAGACGTAATGTTTTTCAACAAGGAAGTCTTGATGAATATTATGAATCAGTCTGACTGCTTTCTCACTCTGATTTCTCCATTTTAAACCCTGTGATGTTGTAGACATCGACCTTCAGTTAGCAGCAGTACAATTAAGCTGCTGCTATCTCCTATTACCGATCAATAATAAGCTTAAATTTATACAATGAAGCGATTCTATCTATCGTGTAAAATATTGATGCTTAAAAATCACAAATATCTTAGAATAAAAAGTTCTAAAAACACTTACCTGATTTATTAGAGTAAATCAAGATGTTCCTAGCATTAAAAAATCACGACAGTCTAATAAAAGCTTGTTTCTTCTTGATAAACTACTCACATTTTCAAACTAAAACAAAAGTTCAACAATACATACGTAAACATCCGCCATTTTGGATTGAGACGTGTCGCTCAGTCACGCATACTATAATACAGTCTACCGCTGAATAATATGACCACCGTCCAATACGTGCTTAATTCCGGGATACTCTTTTTACTTCACTTCCAGTTCTTTGCGGGGGACAAAAAACAAAAAAAAACAAAACAACAAAACAACAACAACAAAAAGTGCAGTCAAACTTGTATCAAAATTAAGTTGCATGGTGTCTAAAAATTTAGCTGAAGGAACTACCGACGCTAGCTAAATATTAGTGCTTTACCCGTACAAGCGAAAATGACAGGATTATAAACCTTAGAAATCTTTGGTGGGTTTTGGACCCTGTTACCGTACCTAAATAGAGCTATACTTTACACTCTCGCTAGTTCATGTGGTTATTGTAGTAGGAAGCGCTTTATATTTCCTCCATGACTGTAGTCACCGCGTGGACAGAGAAAGGGAAAAGGTCCCGTTTATTAATTGGTGAGAGGACGGTTAAGGCCCTAGTCCCACTACAGCCGTGTAAAGTAACGGACGTGACGAAAACGAACATGGCTGCGTAGACTATTGGTATGGGTAATCATACGGTTTCGAGTCCAATTTGCACTCTATTACAGTATAAATCTCTACTTTCAAAATAACCATAATACCTTCTGTTTTTGGGAGGTGGCTATTATAATTCAAATCAATCAAATTGTACTACTCAGGGGCGGATCCAGGATTTTGAAATGGGGGGTGAATTTTTGTAATAATGTAATAGAACCAAAGCCTGGTTGAGGCGTTTGAGGTCTGGGACTCAGAAAAAGGGGGGTGAAAATTCACCCATTTCACCTCCCCTGGATCCGCGCATGCTACTCCCCCAAAACAGAAGGCATTATGGTTATGTGAAAGTAGAGAATAAATTCAAATGTAATTTGCACTGTATGACTGTGTTACACTTGAACTTCTCTGTTCTCGACCAAGTAGAATCGAGTTATATTTTATTTATATTATTAAGGCACGAACACACGATGTAACGTTCCTTGCGACATTGCGCACGCAATACATTTGATTCAAATGAAAAGCAATTCTGTTATAAGACGAAACTTTTGGTGAATCCTAGTAAGATTATGCGAATGACAGAAATTGAGAAACAATTTCAAAATTTTCGATCTGATCGAAATTCATTATTTATCGCTATAAACTCGCGGAAGCTTCCATAGTTGTCTGAAAATCTGCCTGAGAATTCCTCAGGAATTAAACGAAAACACGTCTGCTGCACGGTATGTATTTATACATAAACATGTAACTAAAATCAAGTGCTAAAATCCAAGGGTGACAAAATGTTGATTTTTTTTTTCAGTTCTATTACATGTGAGACTGCACTACTTTGTCAGCAGTCTTATCATTAGCTTTTTCAACAACAGTCTTTTCAGGGTCTTCTTTGGAAACTTTAAAAGTTGTCTTGTCTTCCTCTGAATCTCGCAAGGCTGTCTTGTCTTCCTCTAGATCTCGCAAGGTTGTCTCGTCTTTCTCTGGATCTCGCAAGGCTGTCTTGTCTTCCTCTGGATCTCGCAAGGTTGTCTCGTCTTTCTCTGGATCTCGCAAGGTTGTCTCGTCTTTCTCTGGATCTCGCAAGGCTGTCTTGTCTTCCTCTGGATCTCGCAAGGTTGTCTCGTCTTTCTCTGGATCTCGCAAGGTTGTCTCGTCTTTCTCTGGATCTCGCAAGGTTGTCTCGTCTTTCTCTGGATCTCGCAAAGTTGTCTCGTCTTTCTCTGGATCTCGCAAGGTTGTCTCGTCTTTCTCTGGATCTCGCAAGGTTGTCTCGTCTTTCTCTGGATCTCGCAAGGTTGTCTCGTCTTTTTCTGAATCTTTCAAGGTTGTCTCGTCTTTCTCCGAATCTTGCAATGTCGAGTCGTCTTTTTCCAAATCTTGCAAAGCTGTCTCGTCTGGCATTTGTTCATCAATTTCCATATCGGAGTGTTGTTGGTCAAGTGACACTTCACTGGTTTCATCATCTTCTTCAATGTGGACGGGATTTTCTTGCGATTCGCCTTCTTCACCAAGTTTGTGTTTCTTGGCTGTTTGTTCTGGCGTATCTTCGGTTTTATCTTCAGTCATCTCCTGATTTCCTTCTTTTTCACGTTGTTGTTTTGTGGTCTGCCTTTTCTTTTCTGACTCTTTAATATTTTCTTCTTCTCGTGGGGGAAAATACTTCAACATTAAAGCATGATAGATATCGATGTCCTTTGGTAAAAATAGACAGAAAATGATTCTATCAACCTGAAAATTAATGAACACTATTAGTAAGGGAACACAAATAAAGTAATGAACTGAAACTCTTATTACTCTACAATCCCGCGGGACAAAACCATTAGACCCTTTTCGGCCAGTTAGAATACACTTGTATCCTGTTTCAAGTTACTTGGGGCACTCCCCACCCGTCCTCTCCCTCCCCATAGAATGTTGTAAAGGGTGTTAAAGGGCTTGCAAACACAATATGAGCGAACTTCAGATGTGACTACGAGTACGAGATTGAGTACGAGTACGAGTTTTAAGATTGGCCTTGCGTGAGTTGTTGATACTGAACTGTAATCCTGTACATAGATTGAAACATTAATTGTAAGAAATGCAAAATTGGCTTTGATTCAGTATCAACATTCCACACAAGACCAATTTAAAAACTCGTACTCGTACTCAATCTCGCACTCGGTGTCAAATCTGAAGTTCACTAGTATCCTTTTGGGCTCGACACTGAAAAGGGAAGAGGAGATCACGTGATAAATTCTTTGATAAATGTTGTATTCTTTCAGCAATCAAAATAAATTAGTTTAGAAACAGAGAAAGTCCCAAGACGGTTTTGTCTGGGATAGTAGCTGCAATAAAAGTTAAAAGGAATTTTAAACTCTACTCTACTTACGTGATCAGCGTTTTTTTCCAACCAGTGACGAGTGGTTCGTAAAGCAACTTCAGCAGCATCTCGGTTGGGATAACCTGGTGTATCAAAATAAAATAAACCTTAGTTCAGACGCCACACTTTTCAATTCTGCCCTCAGAGGACAGCAGTTCCGCATTGATTCAGACGTCGAACTATAACTTCCTTCATCAATTTGCTACAGTACATGGTTAGCCTGAGGGGGTAGGTGAGAGTCAATGGAATATCAGAGTATGCATTCCTTATTTTCTTATTCATTCAGTTTCCCTTATTCTCTGTATGTAACGAATCGCTTTTTTTGTGAACAATCTGCAACGTATGATAACTCAATCTCTACCGCAACTCTATTAGTTACCCTTCCTTCCTTCCCATTACTTACCATTTACCGTTACCTTACCCACAGGCACCCCAGGCAATCATTTAGAGCAGCGCGTAACTGATCAGCGTACAAAGCAAGCAAATGTAAGGGTTCGGGTGAAAATTCGCCTTGTTATGTAGTAAATATTATCTTTTCATCTGTTTGTATGCTTTTTTCTGGTTTTGAAGCGTTTTAAGCTGGTTTTTTTCCCTCCCCCCTTACATCGTAACCTGTAATGCCTGGATCTGTAGATTGCTCTCCCTCCCCTTTCCTTCCCCTCCCCTTTCCTTCACTTCCCTTTCCTTCCCCTCCCCTCCCCCTCTCCCCTCGCGCCGCTACGCAGGCTAGGATATCTGGTGATATGAAACTTGGCTTGAATTTCAAAGCTCTCACTTTGAGTGGACGAGAGATTACTTCCAACTGTGAGAAGGGACGCCGAGAACGTGACCCAAGGTTAACCGTTAAACCTCGTCCACTCAGAGTGAGAGCTTTGAAATTCAAGCGGACATGGACGCAACTTTTGATATTTTTGTGAACGTGAAAGAGATTTTTGAATTATCCGTGACGCGTGAAAAGACCAAATATTTTTGCGCGATTTCATTTTGCAAAGGGGTATAGGGAACAGAGTTAGAAAATGATCTCTGCTATTTGATCCCATGACATTAGGCTATTATTATACAGATTATAAGTGTCCTGAAGCTGGTTGACAAAATGGCTAAAAAACTTAGCCTACGTGGAAGGCCGCTAGGGAAACTTACAATATTTTGATATTTTGATGAGGAGGATGAGATTTCTCTAGTATTTGTAACGATTTCCGTTACTTCTGGCATATATTGCTGCCTTGCTGCTGTCAACACATAGTCCGTTAATCCCATTAGATTTCCCGTCCTCTATTCTCGGCCAATCAGGAAACACATCAAAAACACAGTCTCTCTGGTCTTCAGGCAAGCGGTTTCTCTTCCCCCTCCCCCCTCCCCCTCCCCCCTCCCAAAAACCCCACACCGCCAGCAACGCAGGCTGTGTGACCTTGAGTAACCATCAAAAGTACTAAATCATGTGATCTCCTCTTCTTAGAGTGAGGAGAGTTTTTTTGAAAATATTGAACTAAAGCTTTATTTACGTCTATAATAACTTCAGAAGACGCATGAAATGTCATATTAATGTATTTTGTGATTTTATGTGCTTGGACTGCCTGTGATTAGTTTAGCGATTTTAGGGGGGAAAGGACCATTCTTACTACGATTGACCAAGGTAGCCTGCGTAGCGGCCCTGGGGAGGGGAGAGAAGGGGAGAGGGTAGGGGGACCTTCCCTCCGCTCTCCTTCCCCTGCCCTCCCTAGGGCCGCTACGCAGACTAGACCAAGAATACACCCAAGAATATTAAAAATTTAGCGATTGAGGAACTCGCTAAAATATATTGTCGCTATAAACAGTACTTCAAGATAGTACGTGAACACCGTGAAATTAAACTTTGAACCGGAAATTGAAAACCGTACTGAAGCACCATGCATAAATAGACTGTCCACATCAAAGGTCACACAATATCACAAGACTGTCTGGTTGTTGTTGCTGCTTATCGTCACCATTCTAGTAAGGTTTGTATGCTGTTGTATGCTTTGTATTTGCCATACCTTGTTTTGCTAGTTCTTTAGATCGTAAATTTAAGTAAAAGATACACTTATCTAAAAAAAAAAAAAACCTTAAAGACAACGGAAAAACCGAAATGATAATTTTGAGACGCTTACTATAGCCATACTTCGTGTGACGTAAGACTTTTCATTCATATGCCAACCAGACGGCGATTGGTTGTTTTTTCAAAGAAACTAGTAATCATGAAAAGCTTTGTAAAAATGATTGGCATATTAGCATTACAATTCGTTTGTCAGTAGAGTAGATTTCGTACGACTGTGAAAACGGCACTGCACGGTTACGGCACGTACGGTTATGGCAGGAATTTCGAATGTTTTTATAGACAACACGGCACTGTCACGGCCACGGCACGGCGCGGTCCGTTTCACACTCATATGAAATCTGCTCTAAACAAATGTATTCATAAGCCATATGGTGCTCGATATACATGTATTCCTTTGTATGCATTGTGTTGTTATATTCTAGTTGTCATTGGCTTAGGCCATGCAGGTTGTATAAATAATGTAACTTTATTATGTGTGACGTAACTCCGAGATTGGCATATTGTAAAACATGGACTGGACTGGACTGGACTGGACTGGACCGAAAATCTGTAAAACATGGACTGGACTGAGAAAATCTGTAAAACATGGACTGGACTGAGAAAAAATCTGTAAAACATGGACTGGACTGAAAAAAAAATCTGTAAAACATGGACTGGACTGAAAACAAAAATCTGTAAAACATGGACTGGACTGAGAAAAATCTCTAAAACATGGACTCGTGACCGAAAAAATCTGTAAATGACATCCAAGATAGTTAAAATATGCCAATTGAAGCTCCAAAAAGTGACGAAAAAAATATAAATTGGTAGAACGTTTGTCTAAATCCTCTGGCACTCATATAATCTGACAAACTGAGCTGGGCAGGCATTTCCTGTCCCGCTGTTCAGGTATTTGACGAGATTATCAAATTTCCAAGACAATCCATTTGTGATTATATATTTTCCTAAATCAAATTTAGTAATATGTACAAGTAACGCGAAGACATAAAATTTGGTAGTTTTTGTTGATCCCCTACTATGGACCCTCGACTGTGGACCCTCGACCCTTGACCAAAAGGAAATTCCTGTTGGTCTGACTCTAGTCTTGCTCAATCATAGATCACATTTAGACTCGCAAATCTAAGCATTTGGACAAGTTTAACTGCAAATAATAAACAGCATCACGACCAGAGTGCTTAGTATACTTTTTTCCTAGAATTTGGCATGTCCTAAATCGTTACTTCGGTTAAGTAGAATCGAATTTAGTGAAGTTCAGTGTTAATTTTTCATATTTTTTCGGTCAAGTCATGTTTTACAGATTTTTTTCTCAGTCCAGTCCATGTTTTACAGATTTTCTCAGTCCAGTCCATGTTTTACAGATTTTCGGTCCAGTCCAGTCCAGTCCAGTCCAGTCCATGTTTTACAATATGCCTCCGAGATTGTGTAAATCCAGGCACCACAATATCATTAACAACTGTATATGTTTTACAGTACACGATGGACTGAATATCACTGTTAAGAATGGCTTTAACCGAATCTGGTGCTATAACAAAATTTAAGCCACCAAAAGACGAGAAGAAACGATTGAATGATGATGATGATGATTCGACATCGCAGTCGAAGGAAGCTAGACAGTTGTTCCTGGCAAGTCCTCGAGCAAAGGTAAAAAAAAAGTTGGGTGAAATTTTGGGTTGAAGTCGTGTTTGCTACGACAATTTTTTACAACTTAACTTGTTTTAGGAATATGATTTAGATTTAAAGAGTGTTATCGAGAAAAGCGAATTGCGTGTTTGTAGGGAAGCTGTTGGGGGAAATACAGAGGCCCCCAACTGCTGTTCGAGTATCAATTTAGCTTGTGTTGCAGTCGACTCAAAAATGTTAAAAAATAATTGATCAACTATATGCTATCGCCTATTTTCGTGTCATAGAAATTCAGGCCTTCACAAACTTTTGGTCACATTTTTTTAGAATCGCGTTCAATTTCAATAGTCTTTTACAGTAAGAACTTTTACTCCAATTAAGCGATTTTGTTGAAGAGAAATATTTTGGGAGCAATTTCAACAAAACCTGACCCCACTGTTTAGAAATGACCCACTCTAAATCAAAATTTTGTTGGTATAAATGGATGAAAGACAGGGAATCAAACTACAATTAATCAAACTTCAAGCTGAGTGAGTTTCACAAAAATCTTCGGAGTAGAAATGCGAGAACGATTGGCCGCCAAAAGTGTACCCTAAAAGTTCTCTGAAATCGTCATGAATCTTTAGGCACACCTTGTACTCTGAGAATAACAACCAAGAACCTCAAATGACAACGAAAAGGTGACTTAATGTCTACCTAATAAAAGTGTAAAACTGAGGACAAGCAGTTAAAGAATAAAAGCAATGTTTATAATGTTTATAAAACTGTGACGCTACAGATTTCCAGTGATTATGTTTTTATTAACCTCGATGTATTTTTGAGTAATTTACTAGTTAAGCATTTTAAGTGTTTTGACCTTGGCCGTTTTGATTGTAGGATTTGTGTATTGTTTCGACTGTGTGACGCACCCTCTTTCACTATAACCCAAACAGACCAACGTAGGGTTTCTGGCTATTTCTGTATATATCAACAAAACGTAATGTTAACAGGAAGTTAGATTTAGTCTAGTTGTTATTTAAGGACTGTCGATATTTGTTACACTCGCACACTCTTTAGTCTTTGTACAAACTAGCGAGGCAAGTTCGGGTACGACTCGGTGTCGATTGGAAAGTACAGCCCTAAGTAAGGAAAGTGGTCGAACAATCGTTGTCATTTGAGGTTCCTGGTTGTTATTCTCAGAGTACCAGGGGTGCCTAAAGATTCATGACGATTTCAGAGAACTTTTAGGGTACACTTTTGGCGGCCAATCGTTCTCGCATTTCTACTCCGAAGATTTTTGTGAAACTCACTCAGCTTGAAGTTTGATTAATTGTAGTTTGATTCCCTGTCTTTCATCCATTTATACCAACAAAATTTTGATTTATTAGAGTGGGTCATTTCTAAACAGTGGGGTCAGGTTTTGTTGAAATTGCTCCCAAAATATTTCTCTTCAACAAAATCGCTTAAGGCCAATTTGTAGCTGGATAATTGGAGTAAAAGTTCTTAAAAGACTATTGAAATTGAACGCGATTCTAAAAAGTTGTGACCAATAGTTTGTTTATTATTATTATAAGGCCGATGTGCCTCCTTAATTTCTCCTAAAATTCTGGGACTGTATCTCTCGACTATAATTTTTTTGCGATTTCATGCTAAGAAAGTAACCAAAAGTTAAATTGATTTGGCGGTTTTGTTAATTTCTCAAAATCTTGCTCTAAATAATTATTACAAACCTTACGATTCGCAAAACACGGTGCAATGATGAATGCGTATGGAACTTCAGACTTTGGACAACCTACACAAGCATCCCTGCTGTGTTCAATCACGACTTTAAGGGCCCGTTCACATGAGAGAGGGTGCCCCTATGTAGTAGGGATAACTCTTTTGTTTTGTGTCCTCCAGAGAAAAGAAAACAAAAGAGTTATCCCTACTACATAGGGGTACTCTCTCTCACTTCTAAGTTCGCTGATATAATTTTCAGTATTACTTCCTTGTATTAATTTGCAGACTTAGATTTTTTAAAGGTATTTTTGGAAAAGTAGTTTCTAGCTAAAAATCTTAATAGAGTACATGCACTTAATCCATGAAACAAACACTACTAATTAGTAGTAAATAGTGTTGATTAGTCAATGGGAAACAAAGGAATTGAATTACCATAATTTAGCACTATTTTGTACTAATTATGTTTCACGGATTAAGTGCGATCACTCTATATAACATTTTTGTAACAAATCACGTGTGGTTTTATCTTCCACAGGAACTTTCGTCAGTTGAAGATATAGTATTTTATCTGTCATCAAGCCTAACATTGGACCAGCCACCATACATTTATATCAACCATTTATGGACCACTTGCATTTACATGAAAGAGAATTTACCAGCCATTTACCAGTACCTTGTACTTCACTTGCCTAACATTTGCCGATACCTTATCTACCACTTCCCGAGCATTTATCGTTACCTTCTCGAACATTTACCGACCATTTACCGTTACACTATCGACTACTTACCAACTATTTACCGTTACACTATAGACTACCTACCGACTATTTACCGTTACCTTGTCGACAACTTACCGAACATTTACCACTACCTTAAAGACAACTTACCGACAATTTACAGCTGCCTTGTCGACCACTTACCGAACATTTACCGCTACCTTACCGACAACTTACCGAACCTTTACTATTGTCTTATTAACTACTTACCAACGATTTACCGTTTCCTCAGCAACCACATACCAACATTTTACCGACAGCTTTTCAGACATTTGCCAACCGTCTATCGTCTCCTTATCAGCATCTTACCGATCATTTGCCGTTTTCTTGCTAGCCACTTACCAACCGTTTATCGTTTCCTTACCGAACACTTACCGAACTTTTATCATTACCTTACTGAGCACTTACCGACTATTTACGAATTCCTCAGGCAAAACTTACCGACCATTTACCTTTTCCTAACCGAATACTTGCCGATCATTTGTCGATACTTTATCGGCCAGTTACCGATTATGTACCATCACCTGAAGATTCATTTACCAACCATTTGCAGTTACTTTAACTACAACATACCCATTATTTACTACCACCTTGCTCACCATGTACCGGCTATTTGCCGTACTATACAGATTGTTCATTATAGTCATGAAACAAAACAAACAGTACTCCAGATTACAATTCCTTCCTTCCACTTACCGTAAATACCAGTGGATATACAGCAAAACGCCTGCATGGAGAAAGAAGAACATTAAAAACAAGAAAAATAGAATGAAGCCAAGAAGATTAAAAACAATAATAAAATAGTTTTCAGTATATGTTTATACGTAGGGATCATTTGATTCATAAGATAGACTCGTCTCATCTACGCATATAATTTAGGGCCATCTGCTCGATTAGTTGATCTACTCAGATGGCTAATATCCAGTCTTTTATTTTTGATTAGAATTCCGAAGAAATTGTAATTATTTTTATTTTTATTTATTTTAAGGGTACAAATAAAATTATTGTATTGTATTGTATCACAATATTACACCAACCACTATGCATACTATCATCAACTACCAATGTCATAATATTGACATCAACCACTGTCAGCAATGTCACCAGCCACTTTGTAACACTATCATCATCACACAATGTTACACAATCACTGCCACTGTCACAGGATCATCACCAACCAGTGTGTAACACAATCACTTTGTAACACAATCATCATCACACAATGTTACACAATCACAGCCACTGTCACAGGATCATCATCAACCAGTGTGTAACACAATCACTTTGTAACACAATCATCATCACACAATGTCACACAATCACAGCCACTACTGTCACAAGATCATCACCAACCAGTGTGTAAACAATAATGTAACTAGACCCACATTATCATCACCGACCACTTTCACACAATCATTACATGCCACTATGTCACACAATAACAATTACTGTAACACAATCATCACTGTCATACAATATCATTGTTACTGGCCACTATACTATCTGTTATATATCACTAGTATGACATACCACAGACTTGATGTGATGCTTTAAGCAAAGTTTCAAACAGGATTTGTAGCAGCTTTCAAGTTTATCTTCTCGTTTCCCAATTGGACCAACAGTGTGAAGAACATCTGCAGCAATAAAACATTTGTAATGAATTAATGTAAGGTTTTAATAGGGTTTTAAAGTCGGTGCAAGTTGATGAAGAAACAAATTAACAATGTCCTACAAATTCAAACTTCCATAGTACAAAAAAAAATTCAAAAATGACATTTATAGTAATAATTCACATTTCAGATAATATATACTTACATTTAGCTGGTAGTTTATGACCTACAACAAGTAGAACAAGAAGTTATAATTAAATTATCTGAACATGATCATATTTTACCACCTTGTCACCACCACCAGGCACGTCAGGCACATGGTACACAAGCCTAACCTCATTACTGCTGATGAGTTTAACATTATATTCCAGGGGACAAATCTTGCCTGGTTTACACTAGTGACAAGCATAAGTGCCAGTAATATGGAGCAGTTTTCAAATGAAAACAGATGTTTGTGGTGTGGCATGGTCACGGCAAGAATTTCAGATGTTTTAATAGACGTGATGACACTGTCATGGTACAGCACAGGCCAGCTGTTTTCATACTCATGCAAAAACTACTCTATGCACACTCAGCAGTGTAATATATATTGCTCATTAGCAGCAGTTTTCACCTGCATACATGTGAAAATGCTTTGTTTTTAGTGGAAGCCAGCACTTTACATGTAGCTAGACTGCATCGTGTAGTCTAATGACACTCTACTTAAATAATCACAACTAAATAATACTTAAATGAAATAAGCATAAATGGATATGAATCCAAATTGATGGGAGGCAAACCAGTTGCATGGTTATTATATAAGTAAACAAGCATGGTTGAGAACCCTATTTAAACTAAGGAGTACTACAGAGAACAAATCCATGCAGACTTAGCTAGTGGCTGGAGTAGGGACTTCAACTTGGGAGAAACCATTGCAAACCATCCTTCTCAACCATGCAACCATGCTGCCTCTTCTTCTTCTCCTCCTTCTTCCTCCTCCCTCTCAAGTGACTGCATTAATTGTTGCTTGTACTTTTCCTTATATATTGCTGTCTATGTCTAATTTACCTGAGGTGATTTTTGTATCGCCAGTTTCACATCCATTTAGTGGGTAACACTCCTTGACAAGGGTGGGGCCAGCAGCTCGATGAATGCAACCATCAACTGAGGGCAAGAAAAAAAAGTATGACTACATGTAAATTACACAATAAGTTTTTTTTATTTACAAATTTAGTATATAACATACAAGCATACCCTATTTACTCAAAGAAGCACCTTCCCCGAATAAGCGCCTCTCCTGAATAAGTGCCCCTTTTGGACAAAAAAAATTTATAAGCACCTCCCCCGAATAAGCACCTCGTTATAGTATACAGTCAAATACCAGTACTGTTGTAGTAGTATAACATTGATATTAAAAGAAAAGTATATTTTGACAGTTGTGTATGCGTTTCCTCCCATTGAATAAGTGCCTCCCTCGAATAAGCGCCTCCCCCGAATAAGCACTCCGTTTTAGACGTAAAAAATTTATTAAGCACCAGGGTGCTTATTCGAGTAAATACGGTAAGATACTATACAGTCACATTTGCAAAGGACATCATGGTCAGCTGTTACTGTCAGTGTTAGAGTTCATTTCATTTCATTTCATGCATATGTCATACCTCCACCACCACCAAGAAGTGTTTTATTGGCTGAAATATAAATTAAGTGGAAAAATGATTACTTTAAACAGGTTAAAGTGTGCAAACACTGTCTCATTCAACTAACTCATTGGAACATAAAAATATTTGATAATCATTGATAATAATAAATGCTCAAAATGAAAGTTGACATCCTGGGCTTGACACACTATAATATTATTATAAAAATAATAATTATCAATAAATTATGTCATCCTGTAAACGATACCTGCATTGACTATGGCATCAATTTCTAGTCTTGTAATATCTCCTTCCCATAATGACACTTTGCTATTTAACTCACTGTTGAATTTATATACTTGTTTGTATGGTTTTCCTGGAAAAAATTCAAACTCATCAAACAGGGCCATAGCATCCACAGGGGCTGGAAAGGCATGTGCCCCCCTGCAGTTTTTCTGAGCATATTATGCATAGTGACTTTGGGCCCTTCCCCCCCCCCCCCCCCCCTCCCCCCAGTTTTTCAAGGCATGCTACAGCCCTGCACAGGGTTTACTGGGCACAAGGTGCTACTCAGCTGTGTTCTATTGTGTTGCCGAAAATTGGCATCTTGTTTCTAGCCATTTACTGCGGCCTGTAGAAACAAACAAGTCAGAGTGTAAACTTACCTGATTTCGATATCTTATGGAAATGATATGTTCGCTCGTCAAAAAACTCAGTCCATGTTTCTATGTCCTTTAACTCCACATAGTTTGCGCCACATTTGTAGTACTGGCGCTTTTCTTCAACAGACATGTTTTCGTATTTACTCCAGGCTTTTTTAGCATCGCTAACTTTCTCTTTCTTCTCTGAGAAATAATTCAAAATAGGCTTCAAATTTAATAAAAATATATTTGTGTCGAGAGAGTGTAGCGGGAAATGTACCGGAGCTTGATTCTTTTTCCTCGTCCATACTACCAAACAAGAAAGACCAAATTGTACCTATCTTGAAAAACGAATGTAATGAAGTTAACTTCCAAATTATACGAGTTTACGTTGCAGAGCAGCTTACTCACTCTATTGTGCGAAATAAACACTACACTTTGAATCGAAAGTGAAACCAATGGTGTCGAATCAAGAAAACTACCAGGCGTTCTTCGACTTTGAAGACTGGGGAGAGAAGAGCTTTGCAAGTTGACTAGGACCCTTCAGTGCACAACATCCATACAACGTAGACAATGATTGGTCGCTGATGGAGCAATGAAAATGCTGAAATTCTTTCCCACTTTTTAGCAAAGAATTGCATTTCAGACAACTGCTATAAAATCTATGCAATGATAAAAAATATCAAGCGTTTAAAAATCCTATAAAAATTCTAGAAAGGTCGATTTGAAGTAAAACATTTGTGACACAAGCCCAGCCAATCAGAGCACGTTTTCAAACGATGTTATGTGCACAATATTCGGTGTTTTTGGCGCGATTTTTTGGTAAGCAAGTTGAAGATGTAGTTATGAAGCTTTTTGTCTAATTATCTACACATTTAAAGTACAAGATGGACTGAAAACAAACTTAAGGGATGGATTTAATAGAATCTGGCGCCATATTCAACTTCAAGCCACCAAATGGTGTGAAGAATCGATTGAATGACTCGACATCGAAGCCGATTTCGCGATTTGAAGAGTTGTACATGGCAAGTCCTCGAGCAAAGGTAAAATGTAGTGTTTATTTGACATTTTTATGACATTAAACTCTGTTTTGCAGTATTTTCTGCAGTTTTTACAGAGATTTTTAAAAGTTTTACTGAATGTACCCTTTCCTCTTACTGCAAAGTAAGCTTACTTTGCAAATATGATCACACAATAAGCTTATTGCAGACTCTTTATAAACACGGGATACTTTTAACGCTTATATTTGCAATAAGGAACCTTTCTCCCGCCGTCGCTGATGTACTTTTGACATTAGTTGACATTTATAATTGTATGTTTAACTCGTGGATATGTAAAACCTAGATCATAGTGCTTTGAAATCGTGCACGTGCCACGACAGTGTGAGTACCGTGTTTTTTTTTTATTCCACCAGTGAACGTGCCATACCGTGATTGAGCCATTTTCACACTCATACAAATACTGGTCTATATGCTCCGGCACACAATGCAAGTCGCACAAATTGCACTGTGTATGTTGGCTTCTGCAATGTTGTTTGTAATATTCCTTAACTATGTGATATGATGGATGGATTTATGTGGGTTGGGTGGATTGCATAACAGTTAAGGCGCTGTTACACGGTGCAATTTTTCTTGCAACTTGCAATGCAACGCTGTTGCGTTGCAGGTTGCAGAAGAGATTGCGCGTGTAACACCCTTCTCTGCAACTTGCAATGCAACGTTGCAAGTTGCAGAAAAAGTTAAACGAGTTTCTACTTTTTGCAACGTTGCGAAGCAAGTTGCAGCGTGTAACATCTATCCAGCAACCTGCAATGCAATCCCTGTCGCAAATGACCAATCAGAAAGTAGTGACCACGGACATATCTCAGTGGTTTTTCGAAGGTCAAGAAAGAGTTGCGTTGCGAGTTGCAAAGAGAATTGCGAGCGTCTGACATCTTGCCAGCAACTTGCAATGTTCTGCTTTTGTCAGCATTGCATTGCAAGTTGCAAGAAAAATTGCATCGTGTAACAGCACCTTTACTGCCATCAAGCAGTTTGATAGAATAAAATGCCTGTATTTGCCTGTACATAAATTTAAACGAAATGGGTAAGATAGGAAAGCAAGCTTTAAAACCTAAACAAAGGACATATAGGCTTTCTAGAGTTTATGGTGTTATAATCAGTAAATTTTCATGTTGTAGGAACTTTCAGCCAGTGCAGATGTATCGTCATACTTGTCATCAAGCACATCATTTGAGCAGAACCACAACTCTTTAATGTGCACCCCAAATACCAAATCAACAACAAGTGATAACTTAGTTGGCAGTGGCTTTGAGGACTCCCACTCTAATCTATTCAGCCCTGTAATAACCTCACCAGATGCAAGATTTTCTGGGTTAAATTCTCAAATAAATGACGTCCTCAGCACCTTGAGAACTCCAAAGGCTAGAGTAGTCTCCAGTAAGGCTCAAGTGATTGGTGCCTCTGGAACTAGTAATGATGATGATGATGGTAATGATATCCATCCAACATCTGATGATGCTGGTGATGAATGCAATTATCATAATGATATTGATGATCAGCATAGTAATAACACAAATGAAAACATGCCAGATACGTGTACAGTAGAAAATCATGCAACAAATTTACAGAAGTCCATGAGTGCTGAGGAGGATGTTGATGATGATGATGAAAAAAGTCTTGTTGATGTTGACTCAGTGGATTCCAGTTCAATCAAAGCTGGAATTGAGGTGGATGACCTTCAAGACAATGAGACAAAACAAGAGGAGGAGTCTTTGCCAACTTCTGTAAGTATAGAAAAATACAATATGCCACCAGTGTATCATGATGCACATTGTAGCCTGCGTAGCGGCCCTAAAAGGGAGGGGGAGAGGAAGGAAGGAAGGCCTGCAAACATCACCCAGGTTTATTCGGAACGCCCCCTAATTAATTATACAGGTTTCTTGCGAACGTCAAAACCATCCAATCAAATTGCGAGGTCATTTCAAGGTCAATGTACAACCGCGTAAGACTAACAACTGCGAACTGTCATAAAACCAAAACATTTCACATGTGAACAAATGTCAGACACTAAAGGAAAATTTAAGTAAAAATTATAGAGGCAGAAAGCAAGAAAATACCAACAATGATGTATGTCGTTTGTGCGACATAAACCTAAGGGGTTAAGTTGGAATCCTGCGCGTTCAAGAGTTTTGCGAATCTCTTCAAAATATTCCACAGAGAAGGTTTTAATTATGTTCTCGCAGATCGTCTCCTCGCCGTTGAATTTGTATTAGAAAATCATCCTGAATTGTCCCAGTATGTAGTACCTGCTTACGAAAGACCAATAACTACTTCCAGTTCCACGATATTTTATCTCGAAAAGCAAAGAAGTGGAAAGTTCTAACACCGACCGGAAAAAGTCCTAGCTCTGCACAAAGGAAGTTAGAGTGAATTCACCACATTATCGAACTGCGAGTCGCAAGTCCCTGTTTACGAATCCAAATGAGGAATATTGAAGTTTAGATGCAAACCTAAACATCGATGATTTAGATCCATCTTCTTTCAAATTGCCATCAAACCTTTCTTATTATACAAGTGTTCAATCGCCAGTCGTCGTTCGGTCTTAAGAACAAAATCAATACCTTTTTCTTTAAAAGAACTTAGAACTAGTTTAAGTTTTTGATCAAAATCCTCCGCCGTTGTTCTCTCGAGTTGTCTCCTTCACGACTGGTTTATGTCAAGTTTGACGTATCTTATGTCTCGACCAATCAGGATTTTTCGTTCGTATACGAATGGAAATTTCAAAAAAACCTGGGGGTTGCCTGCAGGCCCTTCCTCTCCTCCTCCTCCCTAGTCCCCCTCCCTTCTTCTTCCCAGTCCCCTCCCCATCCCCTTAGGGCCGCTACGCAGGCTATGCACATTGTTGAAACCAGTAGAAGTTTGAGATAAGCCTTTGCAGAACATTTACACAGCAGTGGTAGGCAAATTCATAATAATTAGCTTGTAACAAGCTTATAACCCAGCTTGTAAAATATTTCATTTTTATTTTTACTGAACTTATTATAGAAAAAACAACAACAACAACAACAACAAAACCAGCTGAGCCTCCAGTAATTGACCACCCAAAATGTCAAGTTTAGGTGTTTCACAAGAGGGTCCAACTCTAGTGATTTTAGTGTGAATTTTAGTGTTTTGGAAAATCAGGGCTTTCAAAATAAGCTGGCGGCCGCCAGAGCTATAAAAAATATATAATTAATCTTTTACTTCACCTTTAATGGGCACAGCCCCCTTCTTCATTAACTTCACCGTCTTAGTTCAAATAATTTTGAAAGCCCTGAAAATGAATCTATGACATTGTGTGTGATATTAAGTACCAGCCATTTTTAAATTCATGTTCCAGTACTCATTGTTTATACAAGTTGTAGCCACCACACAATATAACTTTCACTGGACCTAATTCTAAAGATCTGTACATTCCCCTTCCATGATTTAGACTGTCAAATATTAATAAAAGGATTGACTATTTGTCTGATAGGACTTAGTAGACACTGTAAAACCTGTAGTGAAAAAGGCTCACCATCTATCAGAATGGTGTATCAAAGCTGTTGTCACTAAAAATAACCCTCCTGGTATCATTGTTGAAGGACAGCGACCGTAAGTACTGCGTACTACATGTATCTATACAGTCATTTCAGAAAACATTGTCGCTGCTCAGCCTCAAGCCTACTCGACTCGACCGAAAGGGATGATGGGTAGAAATCACTGAGGCGACTATAAAATGCATATCTGATTAGTCATGCCTCGAGCTTATAGTGCAGACCTTCACTGGTGAGCGGTGTGGATGGTTCAGGTCCTTGGCATGACTAATTAGATATGCATTTTATAGCCTCGGTGATAGCTACCCATCATCCCTTTCGGTCGAGTCCCGTAGGCTTGAGGCTGAGCAGCGACAATGTTTTCTGAAATGACTGTATACCTATTTCAAAAAACGTTGTTGCATTAAGTCCACAGTGTACACTACAAGTAGTCTAAAGACTGCAAAGGATTTTGGTAGTTTTCTAGAAATTAATGTAATCATAGCATGTTTTGGTTGCATAAAACATGAATGTGTAGCTCCAGAAAATATCCATACCCCACCACAGAGGGAATTGGAAATTCCGGGGGGTAGGGGGGTCAAATACCCTTGGAAAATCCAAAGGACAGGGGGGGTAAACAAATCGAACAACATTTCCAGAGGGTTGGACTTTTAACGTGCTCACAAATGACTGCAAATGGAATAACTTCTTTTATTTTAATGAAAACTTACATACAATAATTCAGTTTTACACATTTTCATCAATTCTAAAAGATTTTTTTTCCTTTGGAAACGATAAATTGAGGAAAACAACCTTCGAGGAATTTCGAAGACAACATGGCTGCCATTCGTATCCAGTCCCCAGACACAGGAAACCCAACGTCTAATACGCTTTGGTTGCGAACAAGTTTTCGTATAAAACATGGTGAATCTTTTGAGAAATTTTACACTTATCGATAAGAAATGACCATTTTTCACAAGCAAACCATGATATCCTTTTAACTAAGCGAATCAAAGAAATTTTCGCATGCCGCTGTTGAATGGCGTTCGATTACAGAGATCTACAGAGGATCGTAAACTTTGCTTCATCGGCATAGAGATACAGTAAAATTTTCTGCATCATTCAAACTGAAAGAGTTTTGAAATAAGCCAGTTGTTAACTAGTCCCCCAAATATAAAGTTTGGTATAGCCTCGGAACTCATCAAAAGTCCGATTTTATGGTTTTAAATACGATACTTTACATGAACCGGCGCTGACAGTGGCTGCACATGGCTGGGCGATCGATTACCGATTTACTTGCTGAACTGTGAACTTTTCTGTTAGCTCTAAACTACTAAATTGTAACAACAAATTTTCCAGGGGGTATTGAAATGCGGGTTTTCAATTTTTGGAAATTCCAGAGGGGTGGGGGGTCAATATCATAACATGAAAAATGGAAATTCCGAGGGGAAGGGGGGATGTTATACGAAATTCCCTCCGTGGTGGGGTATGGATATTTTCTGGAACTACACAATACAAAAGGCTTAATTGCTCATGACGCTCGATGGCATGCTTAAAATGCTCACCAAGGAAACATCACACAAGGAAAGACAATAGTAAATAGATTAACTAGCGGTTCCTATCGAAAGTGAAGTGCTGCGATCTGTAAACATAGTGAAGAACTTTCCTTTGAATATGAAGACAAACAACAGAATAAAACCTAATATTAAAATTAAAGTCATTAGTTTTAGATTTATTCTGTTGTCAATAGATAAGCTATTTCTTATATTTATGCTGGAATTTTTGCAAACAATTGCATGATATCTTGTATAAATGACAAAGCAAACAACATGAGAACATATATGTACAGTTTATTATAATCAATAACATGTAAACAATAATTGTAATTTAAACATAATACATATTGATTGTTTGCCTCGTCGGGCGATATATTGCGATTGTTTGCCTCGTCGGGCGATTCATCCTGTATCATATTAAACCAAAGAACACGATCTTGTAGGTAATTGAGTGAAATCGTCTCTGCATCAGGTATAAGAACATACCATCCCCTTTGATCAGAACACGATCTACAGTCTCTGTTTTCCAAGTCGAAATATCACACGAATTAGCACATAACAACGCTGAAAGACTCATAAAAGCACATTGTCTTCCCCTAGAAATGTCGCTGAATTGACTATTACCTTGATGAATACTTCCTCGACTAAATAAACCCGTGTTAAACATGATTGCTGTAAAACCGATAGCCGCTGATTACGTACATTGCAGGCGCTAAAATTCTGACATCGCTACATCGTCCACGAAATCGACTTTAGTCTCCGCTATTGTGTGACACAGGGATCCCGAAGTCCTGCGAGATTAGTGATGCTCACTGTTTTCGCAGCAATTAAAAGTAAAACTGCCAAAATCCTTTGCAGTCTTGTAGTGTACACTGTGGACTTGTTGCAACAATGTTTTTTGGATTGGGTGTATAACCATTTGTTAGAGAGCTTAATGCATGCGGGGAAACAGCAGACAACAGAGAGGATCACATGACCTTTTTTTTCATGCAATGGTGTTGCAGATTCAGTACAAAGGTGAGTCATTTCATGTTTGACATATATGTGAAAAGTCATACACGCACTCAAGTACCAAGCATGCTTGACCAGGTGCAAACGAAGGAGGTCACTTGATCCTCTTTGCCATCTGTCATTTACTGAATACATGAAGATTAAGCTCTCTATTAACATTAAAGTGATTTCCTATAACAGAACTGGGCTTTAGTCTTGTGGTACATGTATATGTACAAGTGAATCTTTCCAAAGAGAGAGAAAGTGACATCATTGTGGAGAAGTCATGCATACACTGTAGCTAGGCCTGTGTGAAAAGAGTCAGCTGTTTTGGAGTGGCGACCATTGTAGAGAATTGTCTATGGAATATCATGATACAATAAGTTTGCTCAGTAGTGTAAAATATTGTATTTTGACAGAGATAATAGAAATCACTTCGTAGTCTATTTGTTTCAGAGAAGACGACAAGGGAGCTAAGTGGCATAGTACTATGATAGTTAAAAGAGTGGATTATTGTATATTAGAAACAAAAAAGGGATCTCGTTATGTTCTTGAGGGACAAATAGATGAAGAATTGACCCTTGAACAAGGTTAGTTGCTTTGTTTTTACAGTATTATCTCACTGATTACAACTGTACAATAAATTGATAGAGACTTCTATCATATATACTGCAATACGTACATGTATTAAAATACAGACTTGTACCATTCCAGTCCTTTACGTTACTACCTGGATTTCTTCAATGTTCTTTCTTGTTTCAGGGTTTTCAACTTCATTTGTTAAAGCATTTAAAAATGGATTCCCTCCTAAATGGGAAAAACTTGTACAAGAACATTTTGAATTTCTCACAAAGAGGTACTATGGGCCGTTGATATTATTTTATTTGCTGTGAATTTTTTGCACTAGATATTTTTTTAAAGAATTTAATTACTTCTGTATTTATTACCATTTCATGCAGTGACATATACACAGCTTGCTAATCATATTGAACCAGAATAATTGCCTTGTATCTACTCAAAGAAAAATTCAAACTGGTTGAAAACATGCAACATTTGACCATGCATGCAGTTATAACAAACCTTTGTATGTGATGTTATTATTTGGACAAATAATTTGGTTCAGTACCTCCATTGCTACCCTAGATCCAATCCCTGTAAACATAATCTGCAGATGATTGTTTGTTATTGTGAATTTCACTCAATTGAAATTTGTGGTACTTTATTCCTTTCAGCCCAAAGAAAAATGCTGATAACACAAAGAGAACAAAAAAAATTGTCCAAGGAAACAGAAGAAAAGCAAAGCAAAGAAAGGAAACTCCACAACGACAATCTAGTAAATATTGATATTACCATTCTCACTAAATTCAATCTGACAAAATTGCAGGAGCAGGTGTGACTCAGTTCATTACTGTGCGGTGTCATGAGCAAGTGGTCTGAGTGTGATTTCCATCCAATTAGATCAACAATGTAGGCATTCTTGTTTAAAATATTGTTTTTGTTTCAGAAAATACACCAGTAGAAGTTGAATTAAAGGTAAAATCTATGAATGCAGTCAAAAGTTTTCAAAGATCAACATATAAAGATACAGATGTTGAAGTAGTTGAGCTTAAGCACATATACTAAATATAGCACAAAGCATTTTTTGCAAAAAAACAACAACAACAAAAGCTTAAACAAATATTTGACATAGTTGGTGTTTATCTCAGGAACATTTCCAGTTTGCCTTGACAACAACTTCATTATTACTCAACCATGATTGTATGTAGTCAAATAGTCATGGTTATAAAATTCCCTATCATCTTAGCCATGCTAGTGTATTCATTAGGAGTACAGTAGTGTATGGTATTATAATTCTTATTTTACAGAGGTCAAGCAGTGGACGTCTTATCAAGCCTCCATTAGCTTGGTGGAGAGGACAGAGAATCCAGACAGATGGTCAACATAATTTAACTTGTATTGAACCTGGAGGAGAAGAGCACACAGCACTGTCTGTTGGCTTATACGACTTTGACCTCAAGATACCTAAGGTACCTCACAGTTACTATTTATAGACCACATGATTATCCCACACTTTGACTATAAGATAAACGACAAAGCCATATTACAGTCTGCTTTTCACAAAATTAAAATGCAGTCACAAATCATTTTTATGCTGGTTCAAAGACAAATTCAATTGTTTTATATTCTTTTGACATATCTCATTTTCACTCATCCAAAGTCAACAATTCTACCACCAACATTAAACAGAGCATATACATGTATGCAAGAGTCTTACTGCTTTTCAGCATTTTATGTTCCTTTTTCGAGAAGAAATAAAGTGACAAAGTCAAGTACTTTGAGCCATCCTGCATTCAGCTGCACTGAAAACCCTTTTGCTTGATAATATATTCTGCATACAGTAGATCTGTGGAGCTGTTACAGGTATACATTTTTCAGTGGCGATGGCCGCTAAGGGAATAACCAGGAAATAAGAAGATAAACCTCACAAAGACTCTATCAAAATGGATGTGAAGAATGCTACAACTAATTTTCAATGATCTTGTCTGAATATATTACATGTATGAAGCAATAAGATTTTCATTGCAGCTTAATGCAGGATGGCAGTCTAGATGTACTTGACTTTGTTGCTTTAGTTCTCCTTGGAAAGGAAACATAAGATGATGAAAATTGGTAAGACTCTTGCATATAATGTTCCTGAAGCATGACTGTAAAATTTGTATAAGTGTAAATATACATGTAACTAATATGTAAGTTCACATTGCACTATCTACATTCTTGTGGCTCTTGTTGCAATTCTAACTAAGACATTGTATTATTGATTGTTTTGCAAGGGCAAGCAAACCAAGTTTCTGTCCAAACTTATGACCCCAAAAGTGGCCAGGTTCAATCTCAGTCCAAGTCCTGATAAAAAATCACAAAACACCAGAAATGCCAGAAACTCTTCTAAAACCTCATCTAAAGACAACAGAATAACCAAGAAAATGCCACTTCGATCTAAAAGTGATGATGTTTTCTCTGATGAAATGGGAGAGGATAATAAGAAAGTTTTAACTTCTTCTTGTGATGAAGAAGAAGAAGCGATGACAAATCCTGATGATAAATCAAAGAATACCAGAAAGGGTAATAAGAAAGTTTTAACTTCTTCTTGTGATGAAGAAGAACAAAAGATGACAAATCCTGATGATAAATCAAAGAATACAAGAAATACCAGAAACTCTGCTGAAACACCATCTAAAGACAACAGAATAAACAAGAGAATGGTACTTCGATCTAAAAGTGATGATGTTTTCTCTGATGAAATGGGAGAGGATAACAAGAAAGTTTTAACTTCTTCTTCTGATGAAGAAGAACAAGCAATGACAAATCCTGATGATAAATCAAAGAATACAAGAAATACAAGAAACTCAGCTAAAACATCAGCTAACAACAACAGAGCAACCAAGAAAATGGTACTTCGATCTAAAAGTAATGATGTTTTCTCTGATTCTGATGAAATGGATGAGGATAAGAAAGTTTTAACTTCTTCTGATGAAGAAGAAGAACAAGCAATTGCCTCCATGGTGAGTAAGGCTAAAGAAAGACAAGCTCAAAGAGAAATCCAGGAACAGCAAATGAAGCAGTCTTCTGTACCAAAGAAAAAAATAACCAATAAAAATAAAAAGAAACCTTCATCAGAAGTTGTGACAAACCCAGATGAAAGTCAATGGAAAGAAGATGAAATAATCAGATTTACAAAGTAAGTAGGTTGAACACTTGTTTTTTTTTTTTAGTCTTTGGCACGTTTCTTGAAAGACCCTTTAACTGACTCATTAGATTCCTGATAAAGTGCTCAACTAGAGCAATGAGTGTGAAATGGATTGCACCATGTTGTGACTGTACATGTATGTCGTCGTGTTAATGAAAACATTCAAGATTACTGTTAACAGTTGTAACTGTGTCATGATGTGACAGTTCCATGCTCACAGTTATATGAAAACTTTCAATAACTCATGACAGTGCTTTTCACACAACTTTGGATGAGTGAGTTCAAAAGTTGGTTTGGAAGTTCAAATTTAATGTACTTTCAATTATTGGAAATCCACGCAAATTTTGTTTGAGAACCTGGTGAAACGTTTTTCTAGATTCAAGCTTGATAATGATGTTGGTACGTTGAAATGTTGTCACAAAAACATGTTATCATTAAACTTTATAGCCAAATAGATTCATGACAAGCATTCCATTATGAGGATGGAATTGTGAATTGCCTTTAGTTAGCACTGTCTTGCTTTGTGATGCAACTCCTCAGTGCAAACCTCAATAAATTTTAACCAATTTTCATATTAATTTTTGTTTGGAGATTTAATTCAAAGTTTACAAACAAATTTTGTTGTGAATTTCTAATTAAAAGAATGACAGACTTGAACTCTGGAACTTCTGAACAAACTTGAACCTGCTTGTCAAAATACACCAATTACAGCCTTGAATCTTTTTACCAATTCCCTTTGACAGTAATGCAAAAAATAGTCACTCAGTGAGCCTGTGTGGCTTACTGCTTGTGCTAACATATAGAATTGTAAATATGTTTGTCCTAGAAAAGCTGATTGAGAGATTTGTGGATGTCGAAAATGGTATAAAATGCGTTTCACTGTAAGCTGTCGTCGTATCAGTCATATGCACATTATTTACTGGACAGTCTTCAAGAACTTCTACAAAACATAAATCAGAAAAGTACTGGAGGAAATTCTGATTGTATAATTTTGAAAATACTGTAGTAATTCTTCAGAATATCTATTCAAATTATAGAAGTTTAGTATTGAACGTCACTCTCAATTTGTGTGTGTTGTAGATCAAGTGTGTATTTCCATTGGTACTTGACCTTCGATCTTCTTGCCGTGAAAGTCTAGAATTGTCAATTGTTTCAACTTTCTTGGAATGGATACCTTAAAATAGTAAAATGCCCAGAAAGTTTTATCAACAGGTCCTTGCATTTATTTTTCTCCTGAAATCCGAAATCAAAAGCAAGAAATCCAGTTGATTCTTGACTGCTCTCAACTGCAAAGCTTATTTTTGGGCTTCCTGTGGAGTTACACACAGACGGACTTACACAACCTGATGACTAAGTGGCTTCAGCCACAAAAATTGTTCTTTTCAATAAACATTCTCCATAATTTTCACTACTATTTCAGAGCACTCCATACCATTCCACTAAATTCAGCAAGGTTCTGGCAGAGAGTGGCAGACTTAGTTGAGACTCGTACAGCTCAAGAATGCCAATCAAAGTATGAAGAGCAACTAGAAGGCAAACCAAAGAAAGAGAACACAAAAGCAAAGCAAGCCAAACCTTCACAGAAGGGTATGTACATTGTATTGTAAAGTTTCTGAATACAGTTTGTTAAAACCTGCGACACACATTGAGAAACAGTGTGAGGGAACTGCCACGTAAGCCACTGTTCTCACAGTGTGCTTGTTTACCTGCTCTATTTTTGGCCTCACATAGCCTAAGATGCAACATTTGTGGGGAGAAATCGTCTGAGCTAAGTGCCTCACATGGCAGTTTCCTCACGCATTTTCTCAACGTGTGCAAAGGGTTTAAACAGGAATATTGTGACTAAATATACATAAGTATCCATTTAATAGTATTACTGAGTATAAAATGGCCACGATAGTTCAGTCTACTCCATTTTAAAGAAGTCAACTCTAAACTTTGAAGCTGACTTGGCCTATGAAGTATCTGAGGGGAAAGATCCCTCATAATAATTACTCAATAGTGTAACTAATTTTGTTCAACAAAAGTAGATGCTGCTTGATTCAGCAGGGTTGCCAGTTTAGTTGGCAGCCAGTGATTTCACTGCCTGTCATTGGCAATATTGCTAATAAGCCTTCAATAATGGATACCTCTGCAAAGTGGACATCTCCTTAAGCAGACAGCAACCCTTGGTCTCTTCTCCTGACATCCTATACATGACATACCCTGACATACCCTCCCCCCATAAGCGGATGCACATCTCTTGAAAGCAGACACCAGTTTCTAATGCTGAGGATGTCCATTTAGGGGGGGGGGGGGGGGGGTTCAACGGTATTCATTATCTAAGAATCCTCTCAGTAAAGAGGCTTTTTAAGCATTCAAATGTTTGAAATATTAATTTTGATACATTATCTTCACTTCCCATTAATATCTCCACCTTTAATATTTCTGCCCATGGATGCACCTTTATTCCAAAAGGATAAACCTTCTTGAGAACCAGTGATTGATGAAAACACCACTGAGGGCATTTGTAGAGGACACAGCCTGGTTACTCAATTACACTGTTACTGTATACATGCTATTGTTGAATATTTCACAGTTGTTGCTATAACTGGTGGAGTTGGAACAGTCAAGCGTAAAAGAGAGCTACGGCAGTTGATACAGCAAACAAATGATGGGTATAATGATGACATATTTGAATCAACTCCCTTCAAGAAAACCAAAACTAACTTCAAGGTACATGTACTGTGACCGGGTGTACTAAGGTCCTTCTTGGATGGATAGGAGGAACTAGGAAAACGTTTGTAACATAGTGGGGGCTAAGAGTATAGAACTCTTCGACACAACTTTACTCAACAAGCACTTGGGCAGAACTAGTTTATTACAAAACCAAACATGTAATTTACAACAACATGCTCGCACCTTATTTGGAGAGTAACGTATCACATAACTGTTTACTCAGGGTGTAGTTAGCTTAACTTCCGGTGAGAACAACTAATTATTGTAACAGAATCTCAAAGTATTAACATTATACAGAATCCGAGACAATACACAATTGTCAACCAGGCTCTTCTATCGCCAAACCATTCTGTCTCTCTATTAAAACTTAGAGTAAGCTATGTAAGCTAAAATTACGTTTACAACAATAGTCTATAGAACTACACTCGGTTACAGTACAACAATTATTTTGTTGCACAGGGGCTTCCTTAATGTTCTTTTATAACATTTATATTAACAATAAGGTGGCTTCAGACTGCCAATGCAGACTATATATACATTGCCATTTGCACTGAGATATTGAAAGATACCAGCCTTAGTGATTTGGACAGCTGGTCAAAGCCCCAAACAAAGGATTGTTATATATGTGTGCTTAAAAAATATATATATACTGTAATTGGAGAACTAGCTGCTCTCAAAATGTTTTGTGGTAGATAATTGGATTAGAAGTAGGAGAAGGGCTTCAAGGGACTGCAGAGAGGGTAGGACAATCGCTTATATTTGGTTATGTATATATTTCATTTTTTATGATTTATTTAGTATATAACGAAATATAAGCGACTGTATACTCGCATAAATTTTGTTATATACATATTTGGTTTTTGGCATAAATTATTTTGTTATATAGAAAGAACTTTTGGCATAATATGCTAATGTATTAACCCCCGGTGGCATGGTTGGCCAAGTGGTGAGAGCACCAGCCTTTTACTGCTATGGTCTGGGTTTGAGTCTCAGCTCAGGGCCATCAAATCATATGTGAATTGAGTTTGTTTGATGTGTTGTTCTCTACCATGCCACGAGGGCTTTTTCTCTGGGTTCTCCGGTTTTTCCTCCCTTAGCAAAAATCAACATGTGAGTTGAGTGATGTATGCAAAATATTTAATGTAGAGGTAGTGAGTGTGAGTGCCAGCAGATGAAGAACCACTACGTGGATCTGCTGTAGAAGACTATATATTTATTATTATTTATTTATTAATTTATTTATTTATTTATTTATTTATTTATTTATTTATTTATTTATTGATTGATTGATTGATTGATTGATTGATTGATTGATTGATTGATTGATTGATTGATTGATTGATTGATTGATTGATTGATTGATTGATTGATTGATTGATTGATTGATTGTTCGCATGGTCATAAAAAAGTTATGAAAAGTCCTGGAATGTAAAATTAAACATATTAGTGTCCAATGTCTTTATAAAGATTTTGTCCTATTTTAGGTGTTAATGGAGCAGTGCAGCAGTGATGATGATCGTGATCATGAGAAGGAAGAGGAGAATGACAACGATTTTGTGGAAGAGCAAAACAGCAAAGACTTCAAGACCCCAAGCAGTCGTACACCAAGCAGTCGATATAGACCACTAGGTCCTGTATCTAACTCATCCAATACACCTACTGCAGACTTTATTAGCCCAAGTCTTCTGCAACCAGTTGACAGGTAACCATGACAACATTAATGATGTGGGTTGCTAGATTCAGCTACCTTCTTCCCACAGCAGTTTTGTATGACTAGAAAAGCAGTGTGGACACTGCATCACACAGTTACATCAAGAATTCAGAATGTTTTTTTAGACAACATGGCACTGACACAGTCATGGTCGGCACAGTAAATTGCCCACTCATGCAAAAACTGTTTTTGGTTAGTGTTCTAGAAACAATATGATGTAGGTATTACTTCATGGATGGAGAAGTGGTTTGTTTGCATTAAACTGATGTTGCAGGAGTTCACTTGCATTGACATTGCATGCATTTCTGAGTTCTAGCTGACATAGACCCTTTGCATGAAGCTACTAATAATATGCAGATCCATCCTTCTCCTTGCTTTGGCTCAGTAAAGCAAAAGAATCACCTAACTATGCCATTGTTTAGCTGTGCTAAAGTAAGGCAAGAGGTGCATCTGCAATATGATAAGCAGTATTATGTAAAGGATGCTATACTGACAGATTTGCCCAAATCAAGCCCATCAATCCCAAATGTACCATCTTGAGCTCTAAAAGAAAAGTCTACTTCAATCAATCAATCTTTATTGTATACCACAGTATTCTAGCAATATTATACTGGTTTCTATTCTTTTACTACTCTAAAATAAATGCAAGGAGTGCTTACCATTATGCCAGAATTTTCAAAAATTCCAGTTGGAACTGTAATAACACGAATTTGCTAACTTTGAAGACTTTTTAATCCTCACAAAATTCCAACTATACATTCTCACAGTAAAAACACTCTCACACCAGCACGCTGCCGCAAAGCATGCCGGTCTACCATTCTGATGCAAAGCATCACTGTTACAATCCCTCTGAAGGAACTCTATGGGGTCCTCCCCTGTGTGTTCCTTCCACTTATACAGTTGAGAACTAATAACAAAATGTAAAAACAGTAACATGAAATGTATCAAGTGTCAATGTTCAAATAAAGCTGCTTATAAAAGTTCAAGTGTTTCTTTCATTTCTTATGTGCACTCCTGGTTCTTGCTTGGATGATATTTCCTTGGTCGATGTGGCCTTCTCTGGTCTTCTTAGTCTTCTGTTTACTGCTGATAGGTTCTTCTTGCGTTGGCTCAACTGTTTGGCTGTCTTGATCATCATTCTGCATGGGTTCTTCTACCTCTTTGTCCTCAGTGTCATCTGTGGTTAATGATGGTACACTTGAAATAGCTGATGTTTCTGTACTACAAGGACTTGTACTATGCTGTGGGGCTGGTCCAAAGTACGGTCTCAGTTGATTGGTGTGGACCCACTTCTTCTTACCATTGACATTGATTTGGTATGTAACTGAGGAGGCTTTATCTGTGATTTTGTAGGGTCCGCTCCAGCGAGTGAGGAACTTTTTCCTTTTCTTCTTCATGTTGGCAAACTGGAAGTAGAACACTTTATCACTAATGTTGTACTCTTTTGCAGTAGCTCTTCTGTCATAAATGTTCTTATTGACCTTGGCAGCTGATTCAAGATTTTCCCTCACAAATGCAAATGTATGCCTGAGGTTTTCTTGCAACTCAGTTACATATGAGTATTCTGAATCGTGTCCACCGGCTGCTTCTGGATAAGCGAAGACTAGGTGATGAGGGAGTGTCATCCGCCGTCCTGTCATCACTTCATGTGGTGAGACATTAGTTGTACTGTGAGGAGTTGATCGCAGGGCCATTAACACAAGTGGAAGGTGTAAGTCCCAATCTTTGCCTGTTCCTTTCACATATTTCTTCAGTACTTCCATAATGGTCTTGTTGGTTCTTTCTACAGCTCCCCCTGACTCAGGGTGCCATGATATATGGAAGTTTTGTTTGATTTCGAGCATTTTACAGAGTTCTTGAACAATTTTGGCTGTAAAATGAGTCCCTTGATCTGATGAAAGTTTGGTAGGTAGTCCCCACCTACTGAAAACATGATGTACTAGCATTTTTGCTACAGTCCCTGCTTCCATATTGTGAGTAGGGAGTGCTTCCACATATTTAGAAAATAAGTCAACAAGAACTAAACAGTACTGGTTGCCTCTGGAACTTTTAACCAACGGTCCAACAAAGTCTATCATAACATGACTCCAAGGTGACGACGTAAGCCGTGGTCGTAGTGGTGCCTTGTAAAGACATCTCTTAGGTAGATGACGACAACATATAACACAGCGTTCAACATAGTTCTTAATGTCTTTGTACATGTTTATCCAGAAAGCTGATTGAGCTGCAATCTTGTAAGTAATGTCAATACCCCTATGTCCTGATGTTGGGTGATCATGAATATACCAAATAAACAAATCACGATACGATTTTGGTATCACAACATACTTCAAAATACAACCCTCTTGATCTTTCATAAACATCAATAATCCTTTTTCAACTGTGAAGGATTTCTTTCTGTTGTACATCAACCGTAATTCTCTATTGTTCTTCAGATTTTCATCTGAAAGTTCCATTACCTTACCCTCTAACAACTGTTTCAAAGGGCCAAGGTCAGAATCACTGTCCTGCGCTTGTACAAGGTCGTCACTAGGTTCCTCAGGATAGAAGCTGTATGTTACATGTGAGTTTGAGATTGGATCATCCTCAGTCATTTGATCGTCCAGACTTTGATTTTGGTTTGTTGTTACAGTCCTGACATACTGAGCACCCTCTGGAATGAGGTGAGGGTCCAGTTCCCACTCCAGTCCATTTTCAGCTCCATCTTTAGCAAGACTGTCAGCATGATCATTACTGTACTTATCAGGCCCACTCTTTTGTGAATGACCTTTCACCTTTTTCCAGTAGACATCAATACCCGATGTATTAATCAATGAATCAATAGCTGAGATAATATTTGAATTCTTCACATGCTTTCCTTTACTGTTCAACATCCCAGAGTTTTTCCATCTTGGTAGATATTCCAGGAAAGTTTTTACAACATATTCAGAGTCAGTACATAAAACTACTTCACTGAGATTCAGGTCAATAGCTTGTGTTAAAGCAATCAAAGCAGCAGCTAATTCAGCGTATTGTGAAGTTTGCTTACCAAGTAGATATCCTTGGCTGTACTTGTTGTAATCTTCTTTGGGCCAGTATACTCCAGCACCAGCTTTAGTTTCTTGATTTACATCAGTAAATGAGCAACCATCAGCATATACACACTCCATGCTTGTGCAAAGTTCTGAATCCCATTTGAAGTGTCTTTCTATATTTACATCATTGCTGTCCAAGTTGCTGCATTCAGTACTACAGTCATGCAAACTTGCTAAACCTTCAACATGTTTCATATTAGAATTTTTCTTATACTGTACTTCCAATGACTGGCTCTGTAGCACAAGGGCCCATTTACCGACGCGAGTAGACAATTCACTATTCTTGTTTGCTAGGAATGTTACTGGGTGGTGTGAGGTTTTAACAATGGCATGGTGACCACACAAGTAAGGTTTGAAATACAAAATAGCCCATGTGGCTGTAAAACAATGTTTCTCACACTCACCATAACGTTTTTCTGCAGGTGACAAACTTTTGCTAGCATATGATATCACTCTGGGTGAACCATCTTGAATTTGTGAGAGTACAGCACTCATGGCATTGTCAGAACATGTTGTTTCAACAATAAACTCAGCTCCTGCAAAGAATTGTGGGTAACCAAGTACAGGTGCTTGACAAAGTTGTGATTTAAGTTCTTGTAATGCTATATGTTCAGCGTTTCCAAATCTCCATTCCACATCTTTGCGAAGAAGCTTTGTAAGTGGTTCAGCGATTTTTGCATAGTCCTTGATAAACCTTCGATAGAAATTAAATGTTCCTAGAATGCTACGAAGCTGAGTCTGATTCTTTGGGTCTTGTATGTTCTGAATAACCTGAGTTTTCTTTGTCTGTGGTGAAATTCCTTCTGAAGACAGACGGTACCCTAAGTAATCAACTGACGATCTTGCAAAGTGGCATTTACGAAGGGGAACTTTGACACCGGCCTTCGCAAACTGTTCAAATACATATCTTAACTGACTTAAGTGTTCATCCCAGTCATCACTATTGGCTAGGACATCATCAACGAACAATGACAGGTGTCTATCACGTACATCTGGTAATACCTTGTGTAAGAAAATGTTCCATTCAGCAGGGCTGTTCACATAGCCAAATGGCAACCGAGTCCATGTATACTGCGCATCATCAAAAGTAAATGCTAATTTATGCTGATCTTTTTCATTAACTGGTATTGTCCAGAAGCCATTAGCAACATCAAGAGTTGAGAAAAATGCAGACTTTTTCAAACGAGACAGGGAATAGTCAATGTCTCCCATTGGCCATCTCGATATAGGTACTTTACGGTTCAGATTTCTAAAGTCTATGCACATCCTCCATGTCCCATTAGATTTTAGGACAGGCCATACTGGGGAATTATATGTACTGTTGCATGGGCGAATAATTCCATTTGATTCAAGTTCAGCAACTATATCTTTCAAGTCGTCATATGCAGCCCATGGTATTTTGTATTGTTTAGTATAGATGGGCTCACCTGCCTTGTTAATGGGGATTTCAGCTTCATGAAGAGTGGTGATACCAACATCATTTTTGCCTTTGGTGAATATCCCTTTGAACTCTGACAACAACTTTAACAACTGTTCTTTCTGTACTTCATCTGCTGCTTCAGCTTTCTCTACTGCATCCTTTATCTGTTCTTCTATGTTTACTTCCCCTACTGAGCTCATGCCAATTTCCATCTGCTCTTCAGCTTTCTCTACTTCGCCATCATAGTGTTCAGACTGGTTAACAACATTCCCTCTCTCCTTTTCAGTCGACTCCAGACTTTTCAACTTCACTGTTAATCCAGTTGGTTCTGCAAAGCAACAATCAATTTCCTCGCTCCTCAACGGTCTGTCTTGAAATTCTAATCTCTTAATGTGAAATGTGCCAGTGTCATTGTTTGCTTTCAACCATTCAGGTGTACTTTCAGTGTCGTCAGGTGAAATCACTGTAGCTCCTGGTAGCTTGTCTCCGATAACTAATATACCAGTGTCAAAGGTTGGCGCATCTAGAGCAATCACTTTGCCAATCCTCTTCCCTCTTTGCAAAACAATATCTTTATATTGTACATTTCTAACATAAATCCAGAACCATGGTCTATTTGTTGAAACAATACAGTCAACAACTTCAAGTCCTAATGCAAGCAGACTTGCTGATGCATGCACTGTTCCATCTTTTCCATCAATATCTTGATTCTTTGCTACTCGCATCTTAACGCGCTGTGCATCTGTTAACTTAGGGACAGTCACCGTCTCTAGTACTTCAACATCACACACCTGGGGTGTTACCTGAACAGTGTTTACTCCTTTCCAGCCTTGAGCGAAGGGTGTCACTTCCTTTGTACAACTTCTCAGAACTCCATTGACTAAATCAATGACACAAGATAATCTCCACAGAACATCAGCACCAATCAGCATTGGGCTACTAATATCACAGACATAAACTGGGTGCCTGATCACCCTAGTTCCAAATTTCAAGTTCAGCCAACATCTTCCATATGTTTTGACTCTTCCATTACTTGCGTTGTACATCTTAGCACACCCATCAATCAACTGTAAGCCTGGGTTGCTCAGTAATAACTGTTCAAATAATTCCTTGGTTATGACAGTGGCCTCTGCTCCCAAGTCCAACAGTGTTATCACATCAATGCTCGTTTCTATGGTAACAGCGAAATGAGGACAGCCCCCTTCCCGTGGGAAAATCAAAGCTCCCAAAATGTCATCAGACACACAGTCATTTTCAATTCTTTCTTGCAGGGGATCAATGTCTCTCTCACTCAACTCGTCTACTTGTAAACTTCTAGCATGGATTGTCTCTGGCAGTCTCTCATCAACAGACAGTGTTCTCTCAAGCTTTCCACTATCTATGTCATCACCACTAGATTCATCATTGCTAGACATCAATTTACCTTCCATATCAGAGTTGACTTCAACAGACATCAGATCATCTCCATCGCTTGTCTTGTCCTTTTCCTCATGTGTCATATCAGTTTCAGAATGCTTATCTTTAACTACGGGGGCCATTGACTCAAATCACTGTTGAGATTGAACTGGATTTTGCTGTTGATTCACGGGTACTTCAGCGGCAGTTGCTGTCTGTCTCTCGTATCCTTCAATGACTTTCTTCAGATACTCCAAGAAATCATTTTGCTTGGGTTGTGTAGTGGAAGGCTTATCAGTCTGGTTGTGAGAAATTGTGGATGGGCTTCCTGTGGTGGGTCTGCTTGATGTTTTTCTATCCAATATATTCTGGCATTCTTTGGCGTGGTGTCCTGCTTCTCCACAGCGATAACAATCACCTTTCCTCTGCCTCTTGAAGTCATCTTTGGGCTTTGACCAGGTCCTTCTGTCTGGATACCGGTATTCTCCCTCTAGGTTCAGGGTGGGTCTGCTCCTCATCTCACATATCTGGAATTCCTTGGGTCGTGATCTCTTGTGATGAAAAATCTCTGCTTTTGCTACGAGGTCATCAAGGTCATTGATTGCTAATGCTTCCAGCTGCTGACGAATATGAGGTTGGAGACCATCAACAAAGGCTAGTCTCAACTGTACATCTTTCCTTCCCTGGAAGTTACTTCCAAAAGCTTTCTTCAGCAGTCGTTGTAATCTTCGAAGAAACTCACTTGGTGTTTCGGCTGGCTTTTGTTTGCCTTCCTTTCCTCGTATCGCTTCAATCGCTGCTTCTTGGCAGGAGAACCTACCAAAGTCCCTCTCCAGCTGCTCGCAGAGTCTTTGGAAGTTGTTCTGAAACTCTGTGGGATAACTTTGTATTTGTAGACTGGCAGAGCCTTCGACTACCATCTTCAGAATTGATAGTTTTTCATCATCACTATATGGGGGCTCTCTCACGCTGAGTCTGCTGTTTAGGGTTGCCAGGAATTCCTCAATGCCAGCATTGGGTCGTACCTCTGGGTTGAATGGCGTTAAATTTTTACAAATTTTCGACCAGTCGGACGGGAGGCCTTTCTTCGTGCGAGTAGTATTCTGCGAAGCTGTGTCAACTTCACTTTCAGCAATTGATAAATGTCTAATCTTCATCTCTAGGGCTTTAATTTCCGTTTCTTTCTCTTTTAGATCGGCGCATAACTCTAGATTTCTTTGCCTTGTTGCTTCAAGATCCTCTTTAGTTTGTTTAATGCACTTGTTTAACGACTCTCTTTCATCTTCAAACTTTCTATCCTTGTCTCGCCGTTCGTTTACGATCACTTGATTGTTTTGAATTTGGATTTCGTTTTCTTTTCGTACTTCATCGATTTCTTCACTTAAATCGGAGCTGAGAATCTTTAAGTATTTCCCTTTCGCTTCATAGTGGGAAGCTATTGCCAAGCAAAGTGTGGAGAAATTGCTCAAAGTCTTGAGAACGTTTTCGACGGGTTCAGTGATGTCGCCAGTAATCTCGAGTCGCCCAACTTTTCCTTTTTCTGACTCAAATCTTTTCGCTAACTCTTCTTCTGATAGGATTTCGAATTCTTCCACGAAAACTGTTGACCATGGAGTTAGCTTTTCACAATTTTCCTCGATTTCGGCGTCCGGACTAGGATTTTCAACGGTGTTTTCAGCCATGAAGTGAAGAGAATTTTGGACCACGTGGATCGTGTCGACGAATTATAAAACTTGGATTTTGTCGCAATTCAACCTTTCTAAGCCTTCAAATATATCCTTGTCGAGAGTCCAGTGTTTCTTCTATGTCCTGGCGTGGTCGCCAATTGTAATAACACGAATTTGCTAACTTTGAAGACTTTTTAATCCTCACAAAATTCCAACTATACATTCTCACAGTAAAAACACTCTCACACCAGCACGCTGCCGCAAAGCATGCCGGTCTACCATTCTGATGCAAAGCATCACTGTTACAGAACATAAACGGGGTTCCCACTGACCTTAAAAAGTCAGGAATTCTTAATTTTTTTCAAGGTCAAGTAATTGTTGGGTCATCCACTACGGTTAGAACAAAGCTTGCAATTTGTTAAAACAACAAAAACAAAGAATATGTTGATTACTCTGAACAATGTCTTTTTGTTCTACTTGTCGCCTGTGGCATTGTTTCCTTCCGACCGTAGTGTATTATTACTGGCATTGTCAGGTAATTTTTAATTTGGTCAGGAAAATTGCCAAAATATTACAAACAAAAGCCAGTGAAAAATCAGAGAATTTTGTGTGGGAAATATCAAACAACCCTTTTTGCAGCTTTGCTGTGGACCTCCTTCACAAACCTTAACTGTATAATTTCATAAATTGATATTGGTGGAATAGAAATTGTTCTAAATTTGTGTTTAGTAAAAAGTAAGTGAAAAATGGAATTTGATCAGTGAAATGTGGGAAAAAGTCAGAGCATTTTGTTTTTCCAGGAGAGGCAACCCTGATAAAAGTTTCAGTCAAATTTTGGAAATTCTGATCAGAAATAGTGGAATAGGCTGTCTTTATATTTTGGTTGGAATTTTCCAATTGAAATGCTGATGCAAATTTGGCGGTTGTTTCAAGTACAGTCCTCCTATTCCATCTCCTTTTTTCAAAACTGTGGGGGTGATAATGGTAAGGTCTCTTCTATTTGGATTTTTTTTAGTTTTTAACAAAATGGAAATTGTCTTAAGCAAAATTATATGTCAAATGGTTAACATGCCTGATTACACTTTACTGGTAGAAAAAACTATACTTGATGTAAAACTATATGTGATGATCCACATTGGGAAATATCTCCACAGACTTAACTTATATTTGGTTCCTATGGTTACAGGGTTGGTATGGACTATTACATCCAACGTATGAAGCAAGGGAAAAGGGGACTTCATGCTGGTGGACCAAATAAAAAGGTACTACAATTGCAATGTTCTTGAACAGAAATTTGTGAATTATGGTAGTATTATTCTACCTTGTTACAATATGGGTGTTTTTGATTGGTTGTGATTAAACTTGCAGTTTTATCTATATTTCCCAAGACAGATTTAGCATGGAAAAATTAACACAAAGAAATGTTTTACCTTGATTTTGATGGTTACACTAAATAAGTTTCCCATGGTAAATGGCAACATCACTACTGCAAACTAAGCATGTCATTTCTGGGATTATCAAGACAAAGCAATCTGATTGGTCGCTTTACCTTGAGACAGGTCTACAAAATCCCAGCTTTTTAGCTGGGTAAATATCATGGGTGATTCTTATGTTCTTTTTGGCGTTATCTTTGGTTATGTAAATTTACCTTGAGATATGTCAGTTACACTACAAAAATCAGTCCTTTTACCAATTTGGAAAAGAGCCAAGTGTAACCAATGCTATTATTGAGACAGTAATATTTATAGTATAGCACATCACCCATGGTTCGCATCAGCTCACCCTATGTATTGTAGAGTGTTTCCTAAAGATCAATTTTATTGGAATCAAAATCATCTTGTTAAGTTGTTGTTTATATTTTACATGTAATTATTGAATTTTCCAGGAAAATACATCAACACCAATGAAAACACTATCTGTTCCCATTCCAAAAGTTAATGGTTCTATATTTGACATCCAAGAAGCCCCAGATCATGATTCTGAGGAAGAAAGTGATGATTACTTCTCAGATGAATAACAGATGGAAAAATACTAATAATGATATTTACAGCCCAAATCGTTGCATCGCGACCAGCAAATTACAAATTTTGTTTGGATTTTTCTGAGCCGTCAATCAGTTTGGGGGCGGAGCTTCCTTCAAATCAACCAATCACTGAACGAGTTCGTGAAAGCTCTGCCCCCAAGAATGATGGACGGATCAGAAAAGACCAAAATCTTACTGACGTTGGAGGTCGCGATGCAATGATTTTCGCTGTAATATTAAAAAGATGTCCTTATTAGTAGAAAGGCACATTCCACTGTTGTTGGGAAATTCCTGGCTCAGATTCTGGTTTTTGTCAATGGGATTTACCTACAATACAGTGGTACCACTATTAAGTGAACTCCTTATTAAACACACACACATCAATAATAAAGCGAACACTAACTAAATTGAACCTCTATTAAGCAGACAATGATGATAAAACACAAGCCTGTTGGGAATTTTTAAGAAATTAACAAACCCTCACTCAGTGTACACCCTCTTTTAAGGGACATAAGGCAACATCCTGAAAATGACCACTTACTAGAGGTACCACTGTATTTATTTATTTTTATAATATACAAAGTCAAACTTGATTTAGCAGTCGTTTGTTAAGCATTAACCCTCTAATAGTCTTGTGCAAATGCTCCAAGTTACAGTACATCTAAGAAACAGTCTGCATATTAGTTTATTTAATAGCCCAGCGACATATTTCTAAAAAAAAATAGTAATTTTATGAGCCTGTTAATTCACTGTGCATGAGCACCGGCCATGGTCTTGTGTGTAAAAGCAAGGAAATTGAAAATAATGCACACTTTGAGAACTTCCATGCTTCAGCAAGTTAATAGGACCATAAAGTTGAAGTCTTTGAGAAACTGGGTGCAGTTTTTTGATATGCTTCTAAATGCCAACACAAAGTAATAAATTAGACAAGGCCTGACATGCACAAAAGTCGGAACACTTTTTCTCATAGTGCCATCTTTATTTCTTTGTATTCATGTGGCAAGTGACCGTATCTTGGTAGTCCAATCTAGTGGTAACACTTTTGGATAATGGAAAATTTGTAACTTTTACTTTGTACCAGTAGAGATGCAAGAGTGTTTTAATTGTCAGTCACTATTCTAGGACTGATTTAGTTCAGGAATTACAAGTTTCTGTTCGTTTGTGTAAATAAAAGCTCAATATTGTATATAAATATTGTATATACAAAAAATGTCATAACTATGAACATTAACACTGTCTGCCGGTGCTCCCCCTTTTCAGTTGGGCCTTCCTTATTTTTTATCTTTCTCTCTCATATATCTTCTTTCTAAACGTATAGGACAATATACTTTCCCAAAGCTTTACTTTCTAAATGTTTGTTGTTGGTGGTTTTATCGTAATTATTAATCAAATGGGCGCACCTTAGCTCAAATTTCATGCTTGCTACACTCGTGAAAAAGGATAGTCATAGTATAGGTTTTTAGCCATTCAAAGTTTCATTGCTTGCTACAGCCCTGCGATGTTATCATTTACTTTAGAAGGGAGGGTTTAAGGAAGCTAAACCCCCACTGTGTTTTGTAAAATTAATGGTGCCCCCCCCTTTCAAAAATTCTAGATCCGCTGCTGTAAACTGGCAAGGTTATGAATTGTTTAAGCTAGATATTTGTGGAATTTTTATAAAGAAATGTATGTGTTTAGCATGATAACAAAGCTCACTGGGAATGTGATGCCCATCCACCATACATTTCTTTGTAAAAATGTTAAGTTTTAAAAATTCATATCTTTGTCAGTTGCAGAGCAATCTCCCAAAAACTTTGCAAAAAAGGACAAGAGTAAAAACACTAAAAACATGCAATACTTGACACTATTCTGTACTAAATAGGTCTAATTAAACAATAGAAAATAGAATTAGCGTAAAACAACAAGTTAGTCTATTAATGTTGCATGCTTTTAGTGTTTGCACTCTACTGTCACCACAGTGCACCTATTAAAGAACAGACAAAGGAAAACAGAATCTGTTGTATAAAAAAGGTCCCATTGCTTATAATCTTGTTCTCAAATGGAAGAAATTTGCCCATCAAAAGCATATGTCGACCCTTCAATTTTATGTTCATCCTAATAATGTTTATTATCTTGTTATCAGTATCTCTTAGAGGTTAAAAATTGCCCAGCCACACCCTTCTTAAAACACTTCTGGTAACTTTTAGGGGTATTTTTTAAAATTTCCGGCGAGCATACCCGATCCTTTTACAATGGAGTTCCCCCCCCCCCCCCCACGGACATCATGTGGGCATATGTACCTTTATCACATGATTCTTGACCTATCAGTGCATGTGCAGTATACCAGACCTGTAAATTTGTGCCAAGTGTCTTGTGTTTAGATTATCAGCCACAGATTGGGCTTCCTGTGGTGCGGGCAGTTTTCTTGAAAAAATTTAGTTTCAAAGATTAGCGGTTTTTCAAACGTTTATAATCCTGCAGCACATTTTTTCCACAATTTTTCATTCTCCACTTCTTTAATTGGTTGAAGTGTCCATAAAAATATAAGCTCTTCTACAATTAGCTCGATGATATCGCGTTAAACAACCGTTTCCATGAAACAGAAATAAGCTTATATTCAAGCTTACGGGTCATTCACGAACACCCCCATGGACTTGCATTCAGTTTTTTTCAATTCCTTTAGGTTATTTTGTCCTCGTCTAAGTAGATACTCTATCCGCAATCCATCAGTTCTCGGTAGATGAGCGTTTTTTCGGAACTCTCTCTGGATGTGTTCTTTGAAGCCTTCCTTTCCCTTGCTTGCCTTCAGCAGTTCACGATAGAGACTCAGTACTTGTTTTTGTAATCTACTACGCATTTGGAAGATTATATACAAGATTTACGGTCCTAATACTTTCTATCTTCTCCGTTGTCCAGTTGAAGGACTAATTCTGGGTTTCTTTGTAAAATGGTTATGTAAGTGCCCACAATCGTATTGGTCAGTAAAAATACTATACAAGGGAGGGGTAAAATAGCAAAATTTAAAACATAAATTAGGTTCAAAAAAAATTCAAAACATTAGAAAAAATTGTTATATTACAAGTGCCACTTATGTTAATTCAAAACTTTTATTTTTTTGGTTTATAGATGCTTTCAGATTCGAGCTATTTGTAAAACAAGTTTTAATCTTTCACCCCTCCCTAGTAAAGGGTGTGTAGGCATAACACCGCTGGCCAGTTGTAGTCAAGGATGAGACCTGACGAGCACAAGAAAAAGAAGAACGCAGATTACAAGAAAAAACATGGCATTCCACTAAATAAGGACGCCAAAAAGAGTGAGGGCAAGCATGGTAAAGGCAGAGACGTCAAAGATTCGCGTGAATCGGTAGATAAAACCAGCGAGGACAAGCAGACAAACTCACAGACAACAGCGACATTGTCACAAGAATCAGAAGTATAAAGTTTACAATGCAGTTTCTATGTAGTTTCAATTCTTGTATTGAAAAATCAAAAAAGATACATGTTTTCTTCATTGTGATTTCTGAGTTTTAAACCTGTTGCACATTTCTTAGCGCTGTAAAGCCGTGCATATGCTTTGTGGGACTTTCTATACCACAGGAAGCCCACACTAAGAGTTTGCTTTTACAGGAAACAAGAAAATTCTCCAGGAGAAAAGTGACAAGTAATTGGGAAAGATATGAAGACTTTGAAAGTAAGTGTTGTTATTAATCAATGATATTGTGTGAGGATGTTTCTCATTTAATGTTATATAACCTGATTACCTTTAGATTCAGAGTTCAGTGAAGGTGGATCATGTACTGTGCAAAGACGGGGTGCAGACTTTGCTGAGTTATTAGAAGGAGCAGGTAAACTACTGGCTCAATTTACGTAGAGTGGATAGATCCTCTTGCAGTTGAATACCTAGCTTGAGGGTGTGCACTTGGGCACAGTTTTTCTCTTATTTTCTCTAACTGGTTTATGATGATGATGATGATAACTTTATAATTATCCTGATAAAACCAATCAGCTAACCATAAGGATAGCTGGTATTAACCAGTGATCAGCAAATAATATCTAAAAATAGGAACTATGTACATACAATAAATTTAGCCAAAAAAGCTTGAAATTTAAAATAACAATAAATACAAGTTTTAACTTTTTTTAAACAAACTACTGAACAGTACAAATGTGCTGCTTGTTATCAACGTCTAAAAATACTTAAATAATTTATTCTTAAATAAGGAAAGGGAGGTAAACTCCCTAAGCTCTCTTGGTAAGTGGTTCCAATCTTTAGCCACACTAATTATAATTTTGTAGTGTTATAATATGGCTTTCATCATTTCCACACATTCAAAAAAATTAATAATAAATTTAAAATGCTTTAATGTTTACTAGGTAATTCACATTCACAGTTCAGATTTCAAGATGAAAAGGAATGGGAGGATGATTCAATCAACTCTCAGGTAGATGTTTGAACACCTCAATAAACATTTCTATACAGTGGACAATATTTGCTGGTCCCTTTTTGCCAAAAATCCATATTTTTACTGTAACAAAATTATCTAAAACAGGCAGTTGGTGGTGGACTCAACAGTGTCCATCTTTAATTAATTCAGTATATTATAAAGAGCTGCCAGTGTATGTCAGAAAGGTGTTGATTTTCTTCATTGTTTCATAATTGCACCAACCTACATGTATTTTTGAATCAGTTCACAGTTCTTATTCAAAGTTCATACAGCTGTCAAACTTGTGTTGATCTATTAAAGTGTTTCCATGGCAACGTGATACCATAATATTTTTGCACTTTGTGGAAATATTTAAGGATTATAGTTGTTATTCTCAATCACTAAGTAACAGAAAATTTGTCATTTTGTTTTGTGCAGGCTGCCCAATCAGTACTTGAAGTAAACTTTCAAGAATTAAGTGAATCACTCAAAAATTTGCCTTTGTTCAAAAGACTGAATCTTGATGCTGAGGAAATCAATGTAAGAATTCTTGCAATGATCTGTCAAACTTGTTGTATTTTCCAGAATGGTACAGTGTGTTACATCTTTTCTCTGTCTAGCTTGGTGTAGCTTTAGATACCAGCATTGAGGTCGGCTTGGCGTAAATGCATTAATGGGCTACTTGTCAATGAGATCTCATACTATAAATACAGCAAGTAGTCTAATGAGCTTTGCCAAGTGCTGGGACCATACAGATACAGATACCTATAAGATAGAGCATATAGATACAGATACCTATAAGATAGAGCACTTATTGAGCAGGGAGCTTGAGGGGAAGGTGTACTGTCCACTCCCTGGAAGATCACTTTCTGGTGAAAGGGCAAAGACAATCACCCTTTTTTTCAGTAGATATATTTGTCTTGCATTGCACTACTGACAGCAAATTTGTTAACTTGAGAACTATTGACATTTTTTAATTTAATTAGTACTCTTGTACTAATTTCATTCACATTGTCTATAGACTAAACTGAAAGACAAGTTTGATAATCTGCTACAAGACAGCGAAACCACCAAGGACAACATAAAGAAACCAAGTAATGACTCACTCACTCAACCAGGACATGCCACATCTAATAAATCATTACCAAGCCTACAGACAGTTGAACCATGTGATGATTTAGCAAGGCAAACAGCTGGGTCAAATACCATGCCTAGTATATCCCTGTCAACAAAACCAAGCTGCAGAGTAGATTTCTCTGTTCCTACCAGCACCAGTGAAGTAAAATCAAGTATATCACATCTCACAATGCAGTCACCCAAGCCAAGCACAGAGAGTGTTTCAAGTACAACAGAAAACAATGATGATGAATTGGACTTCTTACTTTCATTGGATAACACTTCTAGTAAAAACCAAGATAAACAAATGAACACTCACAATAAACAGTTCAAAAGTTCTCTTACAGAAAACACTAAAGCTCCACCATTGGCACAAACCAAATCTGTTCCAAAACAAGAGGAAGATTTAGAAGACTGGTTAGATAGTGTGCTGGGGTAATAATATCCTTACTACTTTTGACAGTATGTAACTTGTATAAAATTAATATAGAATCAAATATATGTGAAATGAAAATGTAAACAAGAAAGAGATTGTATTGTATTCTTTTATCATTGTGCACAGAAGACTATAAAGCACAAATGTTTTCCTCATCTAATGGGTAGGGGACTCAGGCATTAGAGCCCGATGGGGAGGTGAGAATGAAGCTGATATACACTCCAAAAAGGCCAACTTGCCACTATCAAAGGAGTTACACCAAAAGGGTTTTTTCCTCATAATGTAGGCAGTTTACAAGATCACATGCATAAGCAGGGATAAAATGCTACCCTAAAAAAGGCCTTGGTGAAATTTTCTTTAAAAAAAATCCCATAAGCAACTTTAGGTATAGAAAAAGAATATTTATATTTAGTGAAGCATACTACTCAAGCTGAATGCATGTGCATTTACCATTTAAAATTCCTCACCTTGCTAAACACAGACTCATAAAACTCATAAACACACTAACTGTAAAAACTATTTGTCTTTATTTGTAATTTACAATGTAGCTACAACAATGCTCTACTATCATTTCTAGAATAACAGTGAAACATCAACAAAAATTTGCATCTCTTGATTTTCACATGGACGAGGAAAAAAGAAATTATCACTGACATTAATATTCATAAATGCACTTTTTAAGTACAAACATTAAAATAAACTCATATCCCCATTGTTTAAAAACTGAGGTAATATACAGCTCTCATTGATCTATTGCATTAAATTAAAAGAGCTGTTTACGTTTTATTATAAGGTATAAATCCCCAAAAGTAAACACTGTTTTAGACAGTAAAGTCATAACCACAACTGACAAATGTACAGACTAAACAAATGGATTGCTGTGGTCTGAAAATATTTAGCACTGGTTGAAATTGTATACAGCTGCTAGGGACAGCAGCATGTTCTCCTTTTTAATTCAACTCTAAAACTATCCTTAATACATAATTCACCCACTATCAAACCACTAACAAAATTGAAACCAGTGGTAAAAACTATACTACAACATATACAATTTATGTTCTTGTATTTGAGCTGGCTGAACAAAAATTCACAATCTTGGGCCAAACTATTTAACTGTTATCAGAGACTGCTTATCGTATTAAAATGAGAGCAAAAAGTCTGGACAGGTCAACTTCTTGTAAACAAAAAAAAATGGATTTAAAATTTAGTGGTTTACTTACAATCACTGAAGTGCAACCTGTATACTGTAATGCTTGTATTCTTTTATGCAATGTTAACTAGACAGTGTTTCACATCACAAGAAAAAATGACAATTCCTAGCTTGGGTCAAACATGGCACTTCCCTGGGTCTAACCAGGGGATCCCTGGAAATCTGTTCTATTTTTACAACCTTGGATATATATTACAGATTTTCATCATTGTAAAATAGAACAGATTCCCAGTTTAGGGAAACCCCAAGTTGGGAATTGACATTTTTCTTCTGTGTACTAGTCAATCAAAATCTGCACCCTCAAGGACATGGAAGATAGCTTTTGTGCATCTCCTTTTGTGTAATGCATCATTACTCCAACATTTGTTGTACAATGTATGATTGGAACCAAGGGTGATGTACGACTTGACATTTTAAAAAGCTACTCTATAAAGGCGTGAAAATACAAGCAAAATTGTGCAACATTTCATGCAACATTGCAAGAGCACATCAAAATTAGTAAAAGTTGAGATTCTGAAGAAGTTTCAATGAATAACGCCAAAGTTATAGGCTGCTGAAATTTGCTTTTTTGTTGATAAAATCCTAAAAGCATCAAAGAAGGAAAACCATTTTCATGGGCAATTCTACAATGAATATCTAACAAAGACTGATTTACTACTCAGTAATAATATTCTTTGGTAAAGGCATGTTGTTGTTGTTGTTGGTGGTGGTCAATTAAAGGGGAGATAGATTAATCACCGAGTTAGAGGTTGAGTTGAGTTTGAGTTGAGTTTGAATTAGCTTTGAGTTAGCTAAAATGAAATTTAGAACCACAGAAATCACTCTGTTCAAGCTGGACTGATGCTCCGGCGGCAATAATAAACATGATTGTCATGATTCCAATTTGTTTAGCAATGTTTCGGCCCTCCTTGGGCCAGGTTTTGGATGCGTCAGTATCTCAGAAACTACAGAAGAAAAAACATTTCATAACTCCGTTGTAACTTGAACTCAACTCGAACTCAACTCAACCTCTAACTCGATGAATAGCTGATCCCATTAAAGGGTCATATTTCATATCAAAACAAAATGTCTGTATTACAAAAGTAAGGAATATTGGGCGTGTCATACCAGGATTTCAAAGATGATCTTAACAATGCTTACAAATATCATCCACAAAACAGACTCTTCCTTGACATCACTACTGTCATCAGATGGCAACCAACTGAGACTTGATCTGCCCTCACTCTGACTACTGAAATAATCTACAACCACGGTCATAGTATACTTGGATACAGCAGAATGAACATGACCATACACCGCAATGCCAATAGGTCTTTCAAAGATCTTGGGAATAGTCACAATATCTCTTCCACACGTCGTTGACTGAAGATCATAGTTTTCATAGTCTGGCTTAGGGACATGTGCTGATATGTAGATATCTGCATCACCTTCTGAACTATCCAATATTAACGTTATTTCGCCTTCTCTTTTTAATGTAAAATAAGTATAATTTCCAGCCCCTACTTCACCAGTAAAAGTTTGAAGAACCTGCTCACATTTGATAGAGCTGAACAGCAATGTCCCAAGAATAATGAGGAACTTCATCATATGATAAAATGTTTTCATGTCTAATGCTGAAACCTTTGGACGAACTATTAGACCTGGAAAACAAAAGTGACATAAGAACTTACATGACACATCTCAAAATAACATTAAGCATTATTCAGCATGGTTACTTTTTTACTTATTTGCTAAAGGATACCATGAACATCATGCCAATCATCCTAACTGATAACATAATCTGTCTAACTCTCCGTTACTTAGTGTTATCGTGTAACGAGAGGTCATTAAACTCTAAATTCATAAAAGGCACTCGAATGTGTCGAACATGGATGGAACATTTTTGGGCTAATTGAGCTGAAGAAACTACCAAATCACCCTCACCTTTAAGAAACTACAGGAATGCATTTAGTTTTTAAGAGAAATAGTCCTAAGCGTGGTAAATTAGCAAGATTTGTTTCATATAATTCCGGTCAATTCCAGATACAAACCCTTCTTGACTTATGGACTCAACCCAGTCCTTTGCAGCTCGATTGCAGCCTCTATTTCATGTTAGTACAACAGGAATCCCATATTGAAGTTCGGTAAATCATGTAACTCTCAATATATTCTAATATTACATGAAAGCTCAGTTGCACTAGAAAAAAACTGGCAAGGAAAGGACAATTTATGGCAAGGATGATTTTGTGTGTGTGTGTGTGTGTTAAGAAAACCGAGAAAAGATTGAGAGTTTGACATGAATTTGGCTGGAGATCTGCAACCGCGCCCGATCTTTTTGTCCTAGCCGTGAACATTTTGATTTGTTTTTATTGTAACTATTAACAACATATTTAAAGCCGTAGTCTACAGAGATACTTAAATAAACAGTTATTTTTTTTTTAGATAAAAACCTCAGCTAAATAGAAAACGAAGAATAGTTTTTTACGCAACACCTTTCTATGCATTTTATATTTTCAATAGCTTTGGAGTCTATTAAGAATTTTTGCTAGGGTCTTTCTTTGACATAGATTTTTTGAGACAGCCTTGGGTGGCTTTGTTATGGCTAGTTGTTGGACCTCGCAGGAGCAGGACAAACCGCTTGTCGATATGCTTGTCTAAGCAAGGTTATCCAAGGTTGCGATACTTTGTGCGTTTCATCTTAGTTCTAGATTTGTAGATTCACAAATAGTTCCAGGTTTTACCGAATTGTTTTATAAGATGAGGACGTTAATCTATGACAACAACAACAACAACAATAACAACAACTATATTGGCACACACAATTATTTACAAAATTTTACAGAAATAATAGGTTTGAATATAATAATAAATTCGGGAGAAAGATGCAGCATTATGTTTGAATATAGGTTAGTGCCTAGGGGCTAAGTTAACATGACGTTTTCTCATAACCTATGAGTTAGCCCCTAGTTGAGTTAAGTTAGACAAAATCCGTTTAAATAACATTGAAAAAGGTTAAAGTTGATAACACCTTATGCCAAAATAAAAAAATGAATACTCTGAGTAAGATAAAAAAGATGAAACATTACAAGTCAAGTCAGTTAGTTAGTTTTAATTTGATTAGATAAAAGAAACATTTTTACTTTTTTGGAACAAATTTCAGTGTGTTATCCAGTTTTCAGTACATGACAATGACCTGGTAGTTGCAGTATGTGATTGAGACTTAAGCAAGATTGGCGTTCTGTATAGTACAAACAAGTCTAGTTGTCTGGTTGAGCTTGTTCATATTGAACTTGTATGTTAATCAAGTTAGGGAAGAAGTTTAAAGGGCCGCAAAACACAAAGGTATGAGCCCAGTTGTAATCAAAGAGATCCTGGTAGTTCCGTAACCATTTCACTGAAAGAAAAGATTCGAAAAAGCTGTCGATTGTCAGTGTTTCAAACTAACGCCTTGCGTATGGATACGTGTGCCGGTATTCATGTAATACACAGCAACCTGCTCATCTTCTGACAAAGAAACAAAGAATGAATAGCCTTTTGTCAATGAAAAAGAAACTGAAGATTTGCAGGTCGTTTTCAAGAGAACACGCGGAAACTGCAAAAACACGAAAAACACCTTTATTTCTTTTCTTGCACCATATTTAATATCTTGCCTTAGCTTTCAGGATGAGCCATGCAACATCACAAAAAGGGCCAAATCTATAATCAGTGTTCTTTTTTAGTAATTCTAGTCTATAACATTTCTATCTATCTCCCAATACTTGGCTCCATCTTTTGTTATCATCTAATTATGATGGATTAGCATTAATCAAGGAATGCCGGAATTTACAGGTAGAGAAATGACATCCCGGAGACTTTGTCTAACGATACAGCATGTAAGATTAGCCTTTTTGACAAAAAATAATAATAATAAAAACATGCAGAACAAAACGAACGATCTATCTGCTCAGTCTTATCACTACTTGGGCGCCGATTTTTTGTATCAACTTTCATGTTCACACAACAGAAAGAATGAATTAGCTGAACTCTGCGTGACGGTTAATATCAATACGAGAAGTCATTGATTTGAGCCTGTAATTGGCCAAAGTTTTCACAAAAACCTGACAAAAGACACACTTTTCGGCACACGAACGCACGTGTCAAACAAAGAAAAAGGTCCTTAAATCGATCGATGTTTATACTGAAGGCCATCTATTATAAGCATTGTTTCAATTGATAGATACATTGGTGTGTGCGCAGTCTCAAAGGTTACGGCACTAATGATGAAAGGCTAACAAAGGAACTGTGCTAACTATATATAAGGCTGCAAAGACTTCAAATACCAAAGAATTCCCCTAAACCTGCGCATGGCTTAACTTACGTTGTAATCTTACAGTTGAAAACCTGGAATTTTGAACTCAAGATTGGCAAGCCACAAAATAATATTTCAAATTAAGTGAGTATCGAAAATTATAATTGTAGGGTACCGTAGTAATATTTTATAATGAAGACGTTTTAAAACAACTTGGCGATCACACTGAAACATTCCGTCATTTTGTATTTGTAACTTTATTCCTAACTCCGCTGGCTTTCGACTTACTTTTACTCTTTGCTCTGTCATCCACTTTAAATTTGCAGAAATAATAAAACGGTTGTCGAATGTCTGGGACACTAATCAACAAACTAACATAGTTGAAATGTACATAGTTATGCATGCATCAGTCAAACAATTGATTCGATCTGCAGCTTGGATTTTTGTTCTTTGTCTTACCGAACAGTGTTTTACTTGTACTTCAATTGACGGTTATTGACGATTTGCTGGTTTTACATCGACATTCGGATTGTATGATGCTTAAATCATTAATCGAGAAAATTAATCGAGGAAATTAGTTGATTTTTTTACGCTTAATGTAAAGAAACGAACCTTTTTTATGTTTTGCTGCGAAGTGTTCTAAGTACACTTGTATCAAAATGGACCCCCATAGCGCGCAGTGGCCATGAATGTTCAAATTAATCTTGCAAACTTTGATTTTTTGACGTCTTTGACTTGGTTTACTTTTCAACCTGTCTTCAATAAATAACTTTTTTTGTCCGAACTGTTAGCAAACTGCAGCACTTTACGTCAAAATATCCCTTTGTTGTTGTCGTTGTTGTTGCTGTTGTTTTCTTGGCAACGGATTCATGTAGAGACAACACCAGTACGATTACATATATCCAACAGTCATCATATAGAGCACTATAGTGGTTATATTTCACTGCTCTGATCAGAACGACAGTGAAAGGCGATTCAGAGATTACCCAGGCTATATAGGAAATCTTCTTACACTGATGCCCTCAACAGGACCTCACTGACTGACAACTCCATACCCTACGATAAGTTCAAGTGTTTTTAGACTTTTTCCATCAAGCATTACATGAAGTGATTTTGAACACTTACAATTTCACTTTCTAACAAGTGGAATATATTTTTTGCAACCAAAAAAATGAACAAGTGGTGAGCACGTGGTTGGCTTAAATGTCGTTGATTAGTAAAGTTATTATTATTTCACGCAATAATCAAAGCTAACAGGTAAGGCATTCAGCAACATAACTTAGTACACTTCAATTTTACAAGCCGTCTTTTACACTATACCTCAGCAATAGACCATAGTCTATAGCCTATATAGATCATGGTCTATATAGCACAAGTTACGACAGAAGTAATAGCAGCTGCTTACTATGATTTGTCATGGCATTCAAATTCATTGTACTGGAGGCAGGTGAATTATATTAAAGTATTGTATAATCATCTTAATGATTCCTGAAAATTCCACATTTTTTGCCCTTTTTTGTGTTTTTTGTTTGTTTTTCATTCAGATTCTAATAGCACGTTGTTATACATGGTATCCTCTGGACTGACCCTTGGTTCATATAATGTTTGAGTGAAAAGTTTTAATTTTTAAGCCATACTACTGATACCGTTCAGCACGTTCTATTTTTTTGTCTGACTGATAGCAATAATTGGCCAGCGGGTGCTACATTAAGTATTCCAACGGGTCCTCTTTTCAAATAAAGACAAAAAGAATGATTCATAACCAGCAAAAATAACTCTACATAAAGAACAACAGTTTTTAAAGCTCCTAAAAAGTTTGAAATCAAAGCAAAGAATTCGTCGCCAATCCACGCTTCTGGAAAAATAATCGATATTTTGCCTCCAAAATGTTGAGCCTTTTATTTATTCTTAAAACGTCAAGTGCTGGAATAAACTTGACTTAGATGTTATTCTATTTAAAGTTGGATGGACTGCAGTTGTTTAGGCGCTACGTTGGTTTTGTATCATTGTTTTGCTGATATAAAACGAGCGGCGGAACTACGTAGAGTTATTGTCTACACAAAATGTATCAAAGCAAAGTGTGTGCTCTTGTCGTACGAGTTATGTCAACAAGATTTTATTAGAAACTGTAGGGGGCGCTGTACGTGCATCCTTTCTCGCGTACCAGACCCAGTTAGAGCTAGAAGTTTAAGGTAGAAATTAAGAAGAAACTAATCTTCAGTTTTTTCTAACTTTTTATATAGGCGTTTGTTTTTTAAACAGCCTTGCCTATAGCATTATTATTTTATGTTGTGTACATTTGACTTTGTACCATTTTAGCCGGATTGTTATACATTTCGAATGATGTGTAATAAAACAGATCTCTTAATAGCAACTGAGTTTGGCTGATCTAGAGAATTCTAATACATATATTAGCTGGCATACTATTCAGAAGAAATTACAGAATCTGTCATTTAGTTATTGTTGACGAGTATTCCAGTGGTGAGCTTGTCAGTGAACAATAAATCTCTTAGGGATTCAAGGTTCGAGAAATTCAATTTTTGGAGGGATAAGAGTTATGTATTGATGGAAACTAAGGCAGCAATAGTTTGACTACGTTAACTAATAAGCACGTTAAAGTGTAGCAGAAAAGGGCTGTGACTGTCAATTATGTGCACAACAAACCCATGCACCTGCACAGTTTTCATTTGCAAGTGAAATAAGTATTGGTGCTCGGCGCTATTGTATGGGATACTACACCGAACACAGCTCTAGATAGCGGCCTGGGTCTATACATTAGTTAAACTGAAACAACCGCCATATCTAATGTGGAATAGTTCTAAAGGGGTTTGCAATACTAAAGTGGCTGAATTAATTGTCTAAAGTTGGGGTTCATATCTAATGCGGTGTGGTAACAAGTGGAATCCAGCACGGTGTTAAAGTTGGTCGAAACTTTTCAGGTAATTCAATTCAGTTCATGAAATCATATTTCTTAGCACAAGTAATTTATCTCAATTTTAGTTTTATCCAATTTTTAGTGAGCGTTTTATCGGAATATTTTATTTCAAAATTATTTTTTGCAATATAGTTTGGGTTTAGTCGGAATATTCTGATAAAAGATTTATCCAGACTGTTAAGCGTTATATGTTGTATTTTCTGGACGTTAGAAATTAATATATTTCTACAATATTAGACAAAATAGCACATTCATTTCAATTCATCTTGAAGAAGCATTTTGTTTAGGAGTACAACTTTTGTTTTATGGAAAATCAAATATACACACGTCCGTCAACTAGTTACAAGGTAAAATACAAGTATTAAACTTAGCCTCAAAGTATCAAGGCATTCTTTCTATGGAGAAGACAGCAAGAAAATCTGCAATGAATAAAACGTGCTTTGACAAGCAAGGGTAAAAATAAAACGGTTGGTTACTGTGTTGTCAAGCAGCAAGCAGCTGCATTCGTTAGATGGCGATGTTTGCTCCAACTACGAAAGCTACCCGCCTTGAATTCCACAGAGTATCATTCAGTTATATATTTTAATGTTCATATTAATCCCACATGCGTGAAGAAAATTAAGGTTTTTCTTGACAGAGTTCTGAGAAATCGCCGCAAGTGATTTATCTCGCAAAACTGGGCGTTTTAATAGTTTCAGTCAACTTAATGAGTTTAATTTCCATGTGTCAAATACGTAAAATGTACAAAAGATTTTGTTCCTGTTAATTTGAAGTGTGCAAACATAATATATTTAGAATAATAGTCAGCTTTGGTTGAACTTTAATCAGTATTATCAGCAATAGTCGCTGTAAATCGCTACCACCTCATAGCAGTAAAACCAAATGAATAGAATCTACAGCCAGTTTAACATTTTGCAAACACTACTTGAATTTTAAAGTTAAACACATCGAAACCTACCACCTTGATAATTGGTTAAAACGAATTTGTAAGCGGCTACTGATCAGGCACTTTATTTGCGTAATAGAATAATAGACACGCACCAGACGTGAGTCTTGAACGGGCGGGTGTAGTCTGTGTGTCTCCGGCTCTCGCAACCGAACTGGGAATCAATAATAGCCGAAATATCTCAAATTTAAAAAACCTCGACCGATTGGACGTTTAAGATATTTTTTTGTCAAAGACAAAACACTTGTTTTTGCTCACATCTCTCTGCACTATCCTGTAATTTAAAAAAAAATTATGTTCATCTTCCATCCAATCAAGAGTTGTTATTGTAGATATATCTGACATGTAGATGTTTTTGTATATCTTATGATATTTTAGACAGTTATGTTTTTCAATGAGTAATGAGGGTTGTGAGAACGACGTCACCTTGACCGTGACTTTCTGTAAAATATGACTTGTCTACTAGCTTGTGCCGCATCGCCTGGTGAAGTCAGTTGCTGAAACATTCAAGGTACATCTTGTTTTTCATTTGTTTCAGTTTAGCATTGCTTTTCTGAGAGATGTTTCCTTGTTTGCTTGTTCAACGTTTGCCGGGATTTATCTCGGCCAATATATCGACGGTTTGTGGCCCATAAGGAACACCTTAAGACAACAATTTTTCGTGCAATAAGTCGTTAGAATCTTTCATGTATCACATGTGATGTTCATCAAATCTTTAAACGGCTTTAAAATTATAACAATAACATAACCATACTTTAAGACTTTAGAAGCTCTGGTCAGCTATTTTTTAAAGACGAATAACTGGATATTGCACCTTTTTATGAACTTTTATGGGCTGTCAAGAAATATGACATCATTCCTCTTGTTTGAAAACTATATAAACGCCAAATCGGAACGGTTCATCCTGATAAACTATAACTGAATCCTTTGGTTTAGAAAATGTGAAATTGTAATTTCAGTAATAGGGATAATTAAGATTTATCGTTTTAAATCATACAAGCCGACGTCTTATTCTATTGATCATGAAGATAGTGTGTGCGTGTCAAGTGGGTTACAAGAAAAAAACTAAATTGTTGGTGTTTGCGGTAACATTTTATATTCGGTCCCTAGACGCCTTGCCATTTTTGCCATTTTGCCAATTTAGGGTGCCATGGTTGGCCGAGCGGTGAGAGCGCTAGCCATTCACCGCTGTGGTCCGGGTTCGAGTCCCAGCTCGAGCGCCTGGATCATATGTGAACTGAGTTTGTTTGATGTGTTGTTCTTTACCATGCTACGAGGGTTTTTTCTCCGGGTTCTCCGGTTTTTCCTCCCTCAGCAAAAATCAACATGTGAATTGAGCGTTGTATACAAAATATTTAATGTAGAGGTAGTAAGTGTGAGAGTTGAGATTGAAGACGGATCGGAAGAGTACGTAGCGAAAGCTCTATTGGCTCCGTCTATAAATAAAGAGTTAATTATTATTTTTTTCTTTCAGCCAGTATAGCTTTATTCTTTTGTATTACTACGAGTTCCTTCGCAATTCTGTATTAACGAAGTAATGAAAGCAATCAGTGAAAACTCAAACATTATAGTAGATGGTACATAAAGACTGAATGTTTTATAACAATAAAGTAATCAGGCGGCAATATAAAACGCGCGCCTTATGACTCCCTACTGTGAAATAAACACGATGGGAGATGTAGAGCACAAGAAAAACAAAAACAGGAACACGATTGCTCTAAAGAAGCTCCAGTGCTTTCTATCTTTCAGAGTATTTACAGCTAGATTAAAGCCTCAATTACAGGACAACCTTTTGTGATGGCACCCCTAAAAACACTGAGCTGTCATGGCACCCCTAAACACACGGCCGTTTAATTTTTGGCACAGCTATCGCAATCATCGGGTCGGATCGGTAAACAGAAATTTTTTGGCCCCCTACCTTAAAATTGATGGTACGCAGGTCTGTTTTTTTTAGGCAGGCCGAGATCGTTTAGTTTTGAGATCCGCTTGAAAAACACCAGTTCAGTTCATGTTTTCACCATGCTATTTTTTGCCATTTTCGATGAAAATACCACTGACCATGGTACAAGGGGCACACACACAACTTTCAGGGGCGCAGGTAAAAAGCTGCCCAAAACAGTCGTCATGTAAACAGACATGGACGTGCCAAAACTAATCGGTTTTCGCGCACAGGTTTAGGAGTGTCGTGCCATTGTCACTGAATCCAGCTTATACCACATAGAGACATAAGCGATCATTTATATTGCTTTTAGAATTTATTTTATAAAGACAAGCCATGTTTCTATCTAGCCAATCAGCGCGGGCAGTATATCTCAACTAATAATAAAATAGAAATATTGAATATTTTATTATCAGACATTCAACATAAAAAGGGTGTCTAAATAGTTGTAGCCTGCCTTGTACACATTACGTATAGTAAATCTTGAAATGACGCATTGTTTTTTTTAAGTCAAATATTGTTTACAGGAATATTTGCAGTTTTGGCAAAAAGTCAAGTTCTTACTATGCAAAGAATTCACTTGGCAACAATTAGCACACTAAATTTTCGACAAACCTTACAGCAACACACTTGCATTTAATATATGGTAACATTTTGGGAGTTAACCAAAAACTGTAATCTCGCGGAAAAACTATAGAAATTGAAATCTTGGAAACTTAGTTACCATATCGTTACCATGGCAACTGTTCTTGGTAGAAAACTATTATAGTCTAGTTATAGCACCTTTATAGTGAAAATATAAACTCTTAGTTATTAGTAATTGACTATCATCAGCAATTAATACGATACTATATAATTGGTTCAGTTTTGTCAATGCGCTTTTATCACGTACGTAATAGACCATTTGCACGATGGCGTCATTTTACTACAACTACCAGAATGCTCGACGAATTTTCTTTCTTATTCAGATTTTTATTCCCTTTTGAGAATAGCCGAACAGTTGGCACTAATTATTTTACAAAAGAAAGTGGGCAAAGCATTCTGGTAGTTGTAGTATATGACGCCATCGTGCAAATGGCCTATTCCAAACTAAGTCTCCGAAACTCAAAGGAATTACCATAGCTGGAAAAAGCAAAAAGCAAAATTAGTAAAACTGTAAAGTTTGAATGAAGTAAGTTCAAAACTCACAAAGGTATGAATTTTCAAACATCGAACTTTTTATGAAAACATTCGTTGGTGGGCAAGAGATGCCTACCAGCAAAGGTTTTCTTATAAAATTCAACTTTTCAAAAATCATACAAGTATCTTCGCGAGCTTTAAATTCATTTCCTTTAAACTTCACTGTTTTGCTACTCAGTTTTAATATTATTTTTCTGCTTTACTAATTTAAAAATACTTGATAAAAACTCATTACTGCGCATGCGCACTATGATGGTCCATAAATGTTTTTTTTGAAACTACGTTTGTTTGATGTCTGGCTGCGACCAACCGGATGACTGAAAACCCATCTATTTTAATTTGCTACGGTTGGCCTTCCATCCACACTAAAGGGCGTTTTTCTTTCGTTTAATATGCCAAAACGAAGGGAAAAGGCTGCATTTTCAAATTTATCCACCCAACACATCTTTATCAAAATGTTCCCCAAAGTTTAGGCAGATTGAGGAACGGTATCAAAAAGGACAGAAAAAAATTGTATGCGTATTTGAAATGAAATATTTCATCAGGATCGGTGTAGAAGTAGGATTTATTCAGTATGCAAGAGCTCATTTCATGCGGGCCGACTACAACAACAAATAATGACAAAGAAGTTTAAACAATACGAGACATTCTGTTACCTATTTCAATGAGTAAAAGCAATGATGCCTTGGCATGTACCTGTTCTTTTTAATTACTGTTTTACACAGCAACTATTGAAAAGATCCAAGCATTATTACGACAGACATCAAGCATGGGACAGTGGAATTTGACTAGTATTGAGCGGTCAAGGTCAATAATATTAATGATACTATTAATGATTAAAATACAGTAAAGTTCAAGTTCAGTGATGTTTATCAAGGCTTGGGGTGCTAGTAGAATTAATGCATCGGAGATCTTTTAGTAACATACCAAGCTTGTAATGTACCACCTGTAAGTAGATAATGAAACGAGTACAACGCAAAGCGCAAGAAACTTTCATGTTGTTTTGATAATCACGTTTAGCGCGATTCAATCTGAAAAGCGTGCTAGCTGTTGTTGTTATTGTTGTTGTTATTGTTGCTATTGTTGTTGCTGTTATTTTAGTGTTAATTCCGCTATTTTAGATTGCTGTACAGAGCAATTAGTGTTTGCTGTTGTATTTAGTGTTAATTCCGCTATTTTAGATTGCTGTACAGAGCAATTATAACGGGACTCTCATTTATAAATAATGATTGTTCAAAGTATCTAAATGAAACGATCAAATTAATGAAAGCCCAGGTGTCGAGAGGGATGAGGGCAAGTTGAAGTGCCAGCTCACTACACTTCCTACGAGAGCCAGGAAAAAAATCCCTCCCACTTGAGTCAGAGATTTTCAGAGATTTTTCTATCTCATGCACTCATGAATTCCAACTTTTTTTTGCCATATTTCTCCTAAATGAAACATTTAGCAATTACGTTATCACATCTACTTGTATATCATGTGAAGGCTTATGGGCGAGACTTTTGTAATTAAAAAATTGCCAAATAAAAACTTCAATCATTAAATGTAAATTATTGATTAGGTGGAAGAAAAGAACACTGTAGACCGTATCTGTACCAATATATGAATACTGACCAGTTATGCTTTTATTGACTTATTCGATGAACTGCAGAATTGGTTTGAAACCATTCATCACATTACGTAGGCCGATAAGCGCGTCAAAGTGTAGTTTTTAGAGTATTACATTAGACTGATTGTTCTAGTGGCTCATTTGAGTCAAGGGGTGCATCACTAGGGGCTGAAGCAGGTGTTCCATCGCTTTGCTTGATAAAATATTAATACCTGTTTTCAGCTAGGAAAAGTTAAATAACAACGTGCAAAGCAAGAGAGTTTTGTTATCAGTGTTTAAATGCGTGTTTAATGGGGCTGCTATCGGGCATATGAACTAAGGTGAGGTAGCCAACAGATTGAGGGTTCAACTACTTGGCGATGGTTTCAAGTATGGTGATTATCGTGGCCAAGGTCGTTCAATATCACATGTGTTATTGTTGAAAGCAAATGGCTTTTTAATTGCGATGTTCTCTTGTTGGTGCTATCATATAGTTGCACGAGAACGTTGCTCGATTTCAACAAGAATAACTTTATTCTAGTGACACGATAGACCACTAAACGAGACGTGTGCTGTTCGAGAGGCCATCCGTCACTCCTCTCTCAATTAACGTGATCATTAGATGGGAGTTCCCACTCACATCACTGATCAGTTTTTATTATCTAAAACACACCTTTAAGTGTTTGATATTCTTCATATTAACGGCCTACATATAAGCTATGCATGTGAACCATGATGACATACAGAATGATTAACTACCTCAACTACTTTGTTTATTACAGAAGCTAAAACCGGATCCTTCAAGATGCAATGGACGAGGAGAGGAGCGTGTTTTACGTTGCTTATAACTACGATATTGCCACTTGCAGGTTAGTGCTAAAGTGTTGTGATAGACAAGTCTTTAAAACCATGTTAGTGCGAGACTTTTGTACGCCATGTACTCGTCAAAACACGAGTTAGATTGTCAGTTTTGGTTAGTAATGACACGGCTAAAATCGTGGATTGGTTTAACCATGTGGTTTGATCAGTTGTTTTATACCAGAACCGAACTAGCTAAGAGAGCTAACTAGTGTGCGGCGATGAATTAAGAACCACTAGCTTTTCTAAGTCACAATCCCCACTTAATTTCACTGCAATATAAAGGACGAGATTCTGGGAATTCAATAAATGATTTTTATTGTTATTTTTATTATTATTATTATTTCTTTTCGAAAAATTTGTCCGTCCCGCAGTAGTCAAAACTGACATTCAAATGCATATGTTTTCATCTCGCGTGCCTCAGTGGTTACGTAAATTGTTTTTTTGTAAATTTATTTACTACGCATTACTAGTAATAAACCTTTGTTGCATTACAAAGATTTCTTTTGGAAATGAAAAAAAATATTGCAGGGTGGTTATATTCATGGTCACCATGTCCCGCCAGAAACTCACTACTAGATTAATATCGAAGAAGCCAAAACAATCTCACCGCTATTGCAAATAGAATTCATATCTTGGCTCCGTTTATGACATTTCTAGCCAATTAGCAAAGTCCTCTTAGTTTACGAAGACAGACAAGTGAATGATATACATGCAACTGGTTCTATGTGATACTATAGGCTTTTTGTTCACCAAGACAAAACGAAGCGTGGCCTTTGTGCTCTTTAAATAAGTATAAAGCTGCTTGTTGTTCTCTGCTGCTGGGAAAGGAATCGATGAACAGTACCTGTACAGGAAAAACTCTTATGGCGCTGATATATCACATCATTCATTAGCCCAACTAAATATGCTTAGTTGGAGTTTTTCTTATGCCGGAAAGTGAAGCAAACTTTGAAATGTCAATAAAAGTATTATACGATGAATGGTTACTAAGCCAGTGGAATTTAAAAGAAGGATTGCAAAACTAAAACAAAGAAAGCATATTACAAACACGAGGGGAAGATACGGGTATTACCTTGGAGACGTACAGGTTAATGTACCGCGTTGGTGGTTTTGTATCCATGTTGAGAAAAGATATTGCATTAGGCTATCACAACTTTTCAGAAAGAGGATTACAATGTAAATGAATAAACGAATATTAAAATGAAAGTTATAGAAAAACTAGTGTATTTGTTTAAAATAGAAAGAGCTGCAGAGTCATGGTCCTTTTTTGTATGTTTTGTATGTTTGTTTTTGTTTGTTTATTTGTTTGTTTGTTTGTTCTCTCTGGAGTAGTTCTTAAATCATGATTTAACTCTTGCAAATGGTTTGTTGAAGACAAAAAACTAATAACTAGACTCAAGTGTAATAAACATTCATTTGGTAATAAACTTTAGTCAACAAAGGCAAGTCAACAAGTCAACAACGATGCACAACAATATCAAGAGACAATGTGAGCATCATCTGTCAAACATAATATGAGACGTCATAAGTCACGTGACCGAATGAGGGTGCTGTAAATTTGCTGGGTAGGGCCAACATTGAATGGTGGATAGAGATACACATTTTCAGTGCATGCTCCGTTAAGAGCAATTATTGAATCTCATTGTGTCTACACCATGAAATTAACAGCACCCTCATTCGGTCACGTGACTTATGACGTCTCATATTATGTTTGACAGATGATATTTACATTGTCTCTTGATATTGTTGTGCATCTTTGTTGACTTGTTGACTTGCCTCTGACTAAAATTTATTACTAGTGTTTATTACACTTGGGTCCAAAGCTTATTATATTTGGGACTTTTATCATTGCATTTGATTTGGCTGGTCCAGTTATTCCATTTGTGTCTTCACATGGTACTAAATGTACACCTATTTCAAAAAAGGTGGTCACCGCTAAGAGCGATAGGCGATAGGTAATAGGTCATTCCAACACCGCAAAGCACTATTGATTTCTAATTGATTTACATATGAATAGCCAAATATTTGATGGAAGAGTGTAAAGAAAGATTTAGGATGGCTTAATTAAGAAAACAATAGTGCTTTGCGGTCTTGGAATGACCTATTACCTATCGCCTATCGCTCTTAGCGGTGACCACCTTTTTTGAAATAGGTGTATATGTACCGCGCACAATGTACGCACATTAGTTTTATCCAACTTTAGAGGTAGAGTACAAACACTAAAAGTGTGCAATACTTTGCACTATTTAGTACTAAATAGCACTAATTAAACAATAGAAATATGCAAAAGAATTTGCATAATTTAGCACTATTTAGTACTATTTATGTTGCACACTTTTAGTGTTTGTAGAGTGATCGCACTTAACCCGTGAAAAAGTACAAAATCTACTTTGTATTAAAAAGTATAAAATCCTTAGTTTTTCATTGCTTAATAATGCTATTTTGCATTACTTAGCTAGTACAATGTCACGGATTAAGTGCGATCACTCTCCTCTACTAAATTAAAAGAAAAATAAGACAAAATAAACAAAAGCTTTAATCTTGTGATGCACAAAAAGCATTAATTTAGTGTTTTATGTAGAAATAATTAGCACTTTCGAAGTTAATGCTCGCGTTGAATCATGGGGCTGTTTTGAGGGACAAAATACTGGTGGTAAAATACTGGTAAATATTGACTCTTAATCTCGTTACATTCTTTGGACTGTGTCATTTTAACAAATAAAATCTTGAAAGTCTGTCCCTCAAAACAGCTCCATAATTCAATAGCGAACAGTAGACTCTTACATTTAGTTACTTTTCTAAGAGGTCATTTTGGAATTCTTCTTTTAGTCCACAGTACAGCAAACAGCACACACAGTACACAAGCTAACAAGGTATGTATTAATAAAGTAGCATCATTGGTCATAGGTGCTGATAAGAAATCATCACAATTGTTCTATATTTTGTAATCTATTTTGCACCTGGAATTTTATAAGGAAACAGAAAAACGGAACGAAATAAAACAAAAAGTACTAATGAAACAAAAACGCGGACAAAACGCGGAAACGAAACAGGACAAACTCGATGTGAATATGTGTTTGTTAAAACTACTCAAAAACAAAACAAAACAAAACAAAACAAAACAAAACAAAACAAAACAAAACAAAACAAAACAAAACAAAACAAAACGAAACAAAGCAAAGCAAAGTAAAACAAAACAAAACAAAACAGAGTTCTGGAAGTGGATGGAGTGGCTACGAAACCACTGAATGAAACGAAAACAAATTAAAACGGTACGGACTGTGGATAAGTACTTGTTAATAGGCCATAAAAAGGGCCCGGCTTGGGAGGGTTAGGGGCTTGCATCCTTTAGACTGACCTTTCTCCTTACTGCCTATCATCTTTAATGCTTCACATACTTTATTGAAATAACCACAGGAAGCCCAAACAACCAGCTAAGATTTGTACCAAGGTGATTGTGAACTTTTCTTTTCGCCTTTCAGACAAAGAACTCACATCTACAAAGCAAGAAGAAATTCAATGCGGTTAGTAGTCATGACAAGTTGTTCGAAAGCTGTATAATTCTTTCTAGATCATTGCATTTCATTTTTTAGAGCCTGATTATATATGAACCGGGCTGGCCCGGTTGAGCGGGCTGACTTCTTTTGTTTTCTTTTTCCTTGGGGCCACAAAACCAAAGAAGTCAACCCGCTTAACCGGGCTATAATTAGGCCATGAGATATGTAATATAAAACGTGCGTGCGTCCCTGTACTCGATCTGATATCACTGCAGGACCACGAGAAAATGTTTACTTATTTAATGTACGAATAAAAATACATGTTTAAGTGGGTGGAATAAGCGCAGAAAGTGGTGACTAGTAACATGGAAACGAGGTTTCAAGGGCCCTTAACTAAAATATGATACCGACGATGATATGATATTTAGCGCGGTGCATTATTGAAAATGATGCTTGGTACCGATCTAGTCGGATTACAAACTGAAATTCTGTCTTAATTACGCTTTGTAAGACCCTTTAAATTGACTGATATTTGTAAACTGAAGAGGCGTACTTACAAGTTTGACCTTTCGGCCATGCTTGTAATAACCTTTATCAGAATGCAGGAAAGACGATAAGGCTAAATTTTAAGTACGGCAAGTTTTTAAGCGATACGGCGTGTTTGATACGATAAAGATTATGATACTGATAAAAGTCAAATTGAAACAAGACCGAATATTAAAAAATGTCTTTGAGTTAAAGGGAAAAAATTGCTTTGCGAATAAAATTGACCGCCCTCTCCTCATTAAAGAATGGCGCGGAAAACGCCGTACTCGCCCCAGCTCTCTTTCGTGCACAGACGTCGCCGTCGCTGACGGTTTCTAAAGTTCCCTAATACCGTTTTTGCAGTGCGGTTAGTCGGCTGGAATTGAAAAGGCTGTAATCGAAACAAATTTTACAAATGATCACAGATCGAAACAAAGACTATTAGAAGCTTAGACCAAATGAATTTCAAAGAAGTACAATCGTATTTGTCTTTTAAAAACTTTTTCTTTCCTTTCCAAAAGTGTGCAGCAGCTCAGTACCTCCAAGGCAATATTTTCAAAATGTTAAGCTTTATCTTATTTTCGTACTTTAATAAAGTCTGCCATCATACTAAGTCAAGGGGGAAAACTGGACGCCTCTGGGAAAACAAAAAAAACAAAAAAATTGCTTTGTGAAACTTATGATCAGTTTCCTTGCAGCAGTTTATTGAGAACGTTAGAAATGATAATTGTTCAGTGCAGTTCATTGCAGTTCTTCTTCATGTTATCAATTTATGCCAGCACAAACACAACTATTAACTAAATGTTTGGTCGGTAAACTGAAAACTCGTTTACAGAGATATGCTAGCTACTTAGTGTCGCGAGGAGATTGATAAGTTGTTTTGAGTTGTAATACATGGAATTTCAATGCTATCAAGAGCTGATGAGTTAAACATAGTAAAATATTGTGATATTCAGGAAAACATGCGGTATTTAAAACTTGACCTTGCCGTCTTTCCTATATATTCTGATGAAGGCTATTCAATAGTACAACGTCAAAGTCAAACATTTCCTAAATATCACAGAGTTTCAGTTTGTGATGCTGATTCAACTAGCTCGCTAAATAACATCTTTTAAAAGAATGCACACCCAAACACTGTCTGGTTGTACAGTTGTTGTTGAGAATACTAGGGATTTTTATGTCTAACATGATTATTTGGTTGGAGATGGATCATTACCCAAGCCCTTGCTGAGAACGTGGGAACTATTGCAGTTGGTGCCACACCCATTACTAATCGTATTATTCACTAAGTATGGACCGTTATGAATTTGGCGCGCGGTGCAGTTATCGAAGCGTGTAACCTGGCCACATGTTCTATAGAATTAACATTTTTGGCGGTTTTTTGTTTTTGGTCCAGCATTGCTTTGTTTCTTTTGAATGTTTTGTAACGATAAACGCCACATTGTCTAAGGTTTGCCGCCAGATTGATGATGAGAGCGGCTAGAAGAACGTGTGATCCAACACATTAACAATAAGCTTCCTTCCTCTTCTGTTAGCCTCAAGCTGTTATTATTTGACGACTCATGGTGGGGATAAAACTCGTGTCTAAATTATATGAACAAATATATTAAATGTTGAACTCATTCCTTGATAGTGTTTTCGTGATTAGCGAATTCCATCATTCTATCACCAGATTACGGAATTTCATTCAACTCTGACTGAAATGCAATATTCGAAATAATTCAAAATACAGTGTTTATATAGAAAACCATGCCAGCAATGTATTTCTTATGTAAAGCCATGTCTATACTAGCAAATTTTCTGTGACAAATCTTCTATTACAAATTTTCGTGCAGGTGAGAAAAATTCGATTAAAATCAAATTATGAATTTATCAGAAAAAATTGAGCCTTAAGGCGGGCAACATTTGCCACTGAAATTTTTTATATTAAAGTTTGCTGGTGTAGAAGGACCTTAACATATCTAAGAATTTGTTATTCTGCATAGCATGATGGTAGCTCGACTCCGCCTTTTGCAGGTGTGTCACTGCTGACTAATTGTTTTCAAATAAAGTGGCACGCGCCTTGTAAAGATTAGTATTGCACTCGCACGTGGTAGTAATCTGACATAAGATAAAACCATTCTTTGTCTGGATACGGCACAGTAGTTATAAATCAACAGTTAGATGGACCCGTCATGCATCATAGCATAGCTTTACTTCCCGATGAGCGCTCATGTTGTTCTTTTATCCTACGGCACGCGTCATTAACACAACGCTCACTGGAGTGGAACACCAACCCAATATCAAAAGTTTGTTCAGATTTTGAAAATCTTTCTCTCTGTTTAAAAGTGGTTTGTCCCTGTGACCCCGTATAAAACTTGCTGCTTGTAGAATCTTCATGTGTGTATTAATTGTGTCAGGAATGCCATGTGGTCTATTGTTGTAAGATTGTTTATAGAAACCAAAGTCAACGTATCACTTTTACTCGTCGTTGAAGACCGCAGAGGCCTTTAGCTTTTCTATTACACGCTCGGATAAAGACAAACTAGGAGGTCTTCTAGAACGTTTCTTTTCTATATTTATTGTTATTCCAAAACAAAAATTTGAAAAACGAGTTCAAAAAAACTTCGTTACGTGAGGCTTCGATTTTAATGGTGTTTTTTTTTAATCGTCATTTTTTGTTAAAAATCCATAAGAGCTAGAACTAAGAAATTAATGAGTTTGAACTATTGCTTACTAAAGTTCATCAATTTTCGGTCTGTTTTAAGAAGGTTGATTTCGTTTATACGGGCAGGGGGAAAATTAGTAATAATTTTCCCGTGTGTCAGTCAACTCGTTGTCTGTATAATGGACATTAAATTGTTTACACCGACACCTGATAATGGTTCAACTTTATTCTGTATGAGCTCAAAAGCCTTCAAAACAACGAAATTAATTCTTGCAAAGATTAGTACGGCTTGATGACAACAACACACGGCTATTCAAATTAAAAAGCCACTTTTCATTCTTCACTAACATAATCCTCTTTGTTAGTTAGATTATTTGTGATTTAAACGTTCAATTCGTTTTGTGGAGTTTGTTGGTTCGAAAGCTGGTGGCTGGATTGTCGTTTCAAGAGCCATTTACCATTTCCGACTCGAAACGTGGTAAGAGGTGAACAACATATCAAACAGAGCTTATGTAGAACCTAAGGCTCTTCCTTCAAAGATGCAATCAAAGCATTGAATTCATCATTTTGGCAGAAATCTAAAACTAAGGGCTGACTTTCAAGATTTGTACGGGTTCTACATGACTTGTTATGCTTGGAAAAATCATGACCTTTCCCTTTACTGCTAAGATTTTCCCGCCTTTTCGTTTGACGATACGAGCCTTGGTGTTAAATTAATTCTGATTTTCGCGCTTGTGACAATCCAACACTTGTCCATTAGAAAACGAATGTTTTTTCTGTGCAAGTCTGTTTATTTATTCATTTATTTATTTTTTTGTGAATCTGTTCAATTAGACCAAAGTCCCTAAGGTAATAATAATTAAAATCCTTGTTATTTATATGGCTGAGTTAAGGCTGTTTTGATACTTTAGTATTTGTGCGAATAGTCTGAAAAATGAATCAGTACTGAAGGTGTTGTATCAAAAACATTCCATTGATCATGCGCCTTATTTATTCCGGCTGCAAAACTCTAAGAAAGTTAGGCGTTGCCGTAAAACAACTAAAAATAATATCTTTCAGGACGTGTTTTACTTTCACTTGCATTTTGACCAACTCTCGACCCATCTGAAAACTTCTTTCGTTTCTGTAACGATCGACTAGAAATGCTCTCGAAGCATCTACGCATGATACGTAAGGAATACATGGGCTATTAATTAGACTCCATACCGCATGGGCCTTGATCCCAACATTTCTTAAATGCAACCACAGTCTGGTTAAAATTAAAAAGTTGACACCGGTTATCGCGTCATAAAACGTTAATGTGGGTGGTCTTGTAGGTGTTTAACAGGTGCCGCTCCAGTATGACTTTTCCCGCCTTTTTCCAGTGCGTACAGCTTCGAGAAAAAAATCCCAGAGGAGGTGACTTGGACTCGCAGAAGTTTCAGTTATTCAATGTGCGCATTGTTGATCTTGCTGTCAGGGGCACGCGCAAATCTATTGTTATAATCCTCGTCTATTATTTTTACTTTGTTTAACTCGTGCCACTCGAAGCCACTACACGTAGTTCTTTTCTTTGTATTAAATTTAAACTGTTAGAAATCTTTGTATTTGGTTCACATCTCTTTTCTTTAATGCGTTTCGGGATTTTAAAAAATATATTTTTAAATTTCTTATACAGATTGGAAAAGAAAAACTATTTTAATTCTAAAAATGTTCACTGCTCAGTACATTACATTTCACGATTTTTTTCCTTTTCATAAATCTCTTAAAAAGATATTTTGCACGTCCATAGCAATTATAATATAATGCGCAAGTTATTAAAAATAGAGACCTCTACAGGAAAAAATTAGGATAAGGAGCTTAAAAAACACCTGTCCCTGGTATTTTGCCTCTCACAAACAGCTCGCCGAAACTTGATGAATGTCTAGAAACTTTAGGGAGATCTTTGAAATCGTCTTTTTGATCATTTCGGTTGAACGTGTTTACAATAGATCACACACAAAAAAAGCCAAAGAGCCAATCAAGAGTTTAATTAACAAACGATAAGTAATGCTCGCGGGTATCAGGTTACGTCACTTAATTACCTTACGCATGCTCAGTAGGCAACCTTACCGCACCCCCTTACAAAATGTTAAGGGTACTTTGCATCTGTCTGCATTTAGTCTCACATTCGATTTACATTCGCTATGATAGTGAGAGCTCCGAACTCATTGGACAGAACCGTCGCTTTGAATACATGTTGCAGTGGGAAATTTTACGCTTGCTTTGCTTTCCAAATCAATCACTAAATTCGAGATAGTGATTTTTATCAATGGCTTCTGGCTTGTTGCTAAAATTCATTTTTTTCGAAGCTTTACTCCATTTCATTCATGTGCAGGTAAAAGAACGTAATTCCTCGTGTGCCCGTAGGTCAGGTGCAATGTAGTGAAACTTGATCGATCTCTCGCCTCAGCGTCAACGCAGTGCTTGATAAGGCTATGTTTATTTCTCTTCTAGAGCGCAGTTGGTGCTGGAAACTTCGAAATCCAGATCGTTTCATATCAAAACATCGCTGGAGAATTGCGGAACGGCCAGTGTTGTGATGGGAGTCCTACAATATACGGAGACCGTCGCCATTGCCGAGACCCTTGTGAAACGTTCTTTAAAGTTTGCCTCAGACAATACGGACAGTCTGCAACAGCAAATGGACCTTGTTCTTTCGGACAATACACGACTAAAGTTTTAGGAGGAAATTCATTTGCAAGCTCTGGCAATGCAGCGAACATATTTTCCATCCGTTTCACGTTTTCATGGCTGGTAAGTACAAGAAGTCTGTAATTTTTGTGTTACTTTTGTAAACAGGGTTGTCAACTCTCTGATAGCGATCCCGTTACTTGACCACGGCATTATGCCTACTTATATGGTCAAAATTCGTGCGACCTTTTTCACTGATGAGATATATTTTTCAATAATAAAAGTTTTATGCAAACGTCGTGACCGCGTCCACCGCGTTTAACCTTGAACTACAGAGATAATGAAAGACATGACATTTTCCTAATATTTTTAGAGAATTTCTTTACCGGATATTGCTTTGATGTTTTATTATACATGTTTATGTCTCCTAAAGTCTTACTTAGCGTACTTCAGTGCTCGAGATCTGTATGAAACGGAAATCGTATTTCGCTCTCTTGTACTCTCAGAATCTACTTGGAATAGCACGTTCAATTTTGGTTAGAACGACAACAACCTCCAGCTTCAAAAATGCGAAATCAACACAGCTGCGGTTATTTAAACAGGCCCCTCTCGGTCGAATCTTTTCACTAGAATAATTTTCTTTCAAGTGCAAACCAAAAAGTTTTCAAATGTTGTTTACCATACCAGGCCACGTGTCCATTGACAGTCTTTTGTGTAAGTCTATGATAATTACGATAAGTCCCTGGGGTTTTGTGACAATCACTTCTCAACGACTCCCAAAAAACTTCACTAAAACAGCTTTTCTTGTAAGTGCCCGTATCGTGATATTGTAAAAAGTACTTATTTAAATCAAACGAGATGTTTTTGATGAAGGGTTATTTATGGCCGTATTTTGATCTGAACGTCATTCACGTTTTCATTAAAAATAAGCGTCTTTCATCATATAATAGAAAGCCGTTTCGGCAAAAAGAATCCTTGTTAAATTGTATGTTTCGATGATATTATAGAGATGAAATTGTTTGATAGTTTAGACTGTAAGGACATACTCAACAAAGGCTTTCTGTTACCGTGGTGCTAGGGAGTCATGTACAATTTCTCTTTGACAGCTTTGTCAGTTTCATAAGATTGAAATTAACCGACTGTTTTGAGTTCTTCAAACTAAAATTGTGGATCAGAAAAGTCCATTTTTACTCGTTTTATCTCGTTTCCATTTATTTATTTATTTATTTCCTATTTTATAATTATTACACAACAATTTTATCAAAAGTCAACTTATCTACAAAGAATGTTGATACCCGTATGCACTAATAAAAACCCAATCTGAAAGTATTATATTTCCGTTTCTTTTTTGGTTTCGTTTTGTTACTAATGTTTTTAAAGTCTCTTATCCGACAATTAATTTTTCCCGTACAAGCAGTTTATTTTGATCAAGAATAATTAGAATTTGATTCCTAATACGAAAGCTACCTGTTACCCGCATTCATTGTTCTCTATATAATATACAGTCATTGTTGTGTTAAACACGTCACATCGATCGCTTTGAATTTTGCATTTTCTAAAAAAACTCTACCGTTAAATTAAAAACTCTGCCACCAGTCTGCATTTTTACGAGTTCATTGTTTTCATTCTGTCGAGTGTGATTTAAATAAAGACATTGTCAGATTGATATGTGTTTGTGTCTGTAGTGATGATTATTCTGTCAAATCAATTGTGATATTAGTATTTTTGTCCTGATCGCTTTCACACATGTACTAAAAAAACACATACGAAGAGAACTAGAAAACAACATTTTTTGAGATTTTTCTCGAGGGCATGACGACAATCTGCCATTTTGGGAAACAAAAGATGTTCCAAAATTGTGTTCGAATAACAAACATATCCACATTTAATTTGTTCACGTAGAATCTAGTTTTCATAAATTATAAACACATGGAAGTACGCTTTTTCCGAATTTATTAAGTAATTAAAAACTAGATGCAATTCGATAATTTCGGCTAATGATCTAAAATAATATGAATTGTTATTGAATGGAGATTTTTTAAAATTGTTTGTTAAAATGAGGTTTGGTTGAAGAGGATCGAAACGCATAGTGGTAACCCAAACCAGACGTATTCAGTTAGCTACATTAACAAGCCCCTATTTATTATAAATAGCTTTCTTGTCATTACCAAAAATGACCTATATTGAGGTGTTTTTTGGAATTGATTTTGGCTTATAGAGGTTTAAAAGAAAATGAGCTTTTAATGTACTATCCCATTGCTTAACAGTGAGAAGCACTGAAGAACTTCACAATCATTTAGAGTTGTTTTTGTTAGCAAAATAGGTAGCTGGAGTTGTTTTTTGTCATCTTCAGACATTGACTTTTGGATTTTATGTTAATCATTCTTCCCATCTGCTTTTTTAATTTCATATTCCTAATCTATTTTTTACTCTATATAATTAGTTCACTGCTATATTGTATAATAAACCCATCTTCATTTGTTTCACCCCTTCACTTCTTCCTTGTTTCTTTGGTCATTCATTCATTCATTCATTTTTAATTTCATATTCCTAATCTATTCTTTACTCTATATAATTAATTCACTGCTATATTGTATATTAAACTGATCTTCATTTTGTTTCACCACTTCACTTCCTTGTTTCTTTGGTCATTGAATCATTTATTCATTCTTTCATTCACATATCTAACCATTCATTTATACCATCCTTTCATTCATTCCTTCATTTCTTCATTCATTCATTCATTTAGTATTCATTTCTCATCTATTTATCTATTTTACCATTCATTTATTCTGAAGCCTTCATAGTATACTGTAATTATATATGACCTTGGGGGAATTTTTGAACCCTAATGTGAGAGTCAACCATCTTGCAAACTATTGTCTATATTGTCTTATTCTTATAATGTATAAGTTTTAAAACCTTTGTTTCAAACTTCTATTCATTTTATAACAAGTGTACATATTGATAATTTTACATATTGATAATTTTCTTGTACAAAAAAAAATGTACAAAATTTGTACATTTTTTTGTTATAATGTTATAATTTTCTTTTCCTCAGACAACTTATCAGTTGGTTTTGGAGGCCAGGGATGCAGATGAAAAAAGTAAGTAAATGATAGCATTTGTGGGCAACCATACTGTAGTATTATTGGTTTTGAAAAATATGGTTTGTTTAAACTCTCTAAGAATAAATTTTTGATGGTGTTCACATTAATTTGTAAAGTAAATGAATTGCCTTTGTGGAAATACTGTGCAACATCTGCTGTGAATATTTTAAAGGGAGCACTCTTAAACTTTTCCTTTTTAGTGGTACTTGATGAAGTTGTAATTGCTGTAAGAGTAGTGATGATGGTGTAGTATATCATGCTTGTTAACTCCACAACAGTTGCCATAGTAAAGAACATGTAAATCAAACAATAAAATAATTGTGGGAACCATCATTGATACATAAACATGTTTTCATTTTCACCTGAAAGTTCATTAGGGATGCTTTTTCATGATATATATTAAAGCACAGTTGTTTCCCTAAACTTTTATGCAATTTGTGTGCTCAAGCATGATGTTTAAGATTTAAAAAATCTTATAATCTTAGATAATTGAATGAATTTTAATGAGTTCCCAAAAATTTAGTATTCTTGGGTATTGTCAGCCAGTTGTTGTGAAAATCTTCCCCAAAAATCACTTAACTAAGTAGGCACTCAGTCTTCCCCTAGAGAAATTTCTAAATTCAGAAGCCACTATAAAAGTAACCTTAAGGTATATATATGGGGTGAGAATTAAATGGCCAATGTCATACTCTGAGACAACCTTTTTTTTTGCAAGGCTGAGATTTTTTTCAATAAAATTATTTAGTTTTTTTCAAAAATTCATGATTCTGACAGTGAGCTTCTTTTAAAGAGAAAGACAGTGAGACCCGTGTAATAATAGATTGAAATTTTTCTAGACCCCAAATTTTTTGGGTCACTGTCCACCACCCCTTCTAATCTAGATTTTGTATGACTGTGAAAATGGCACCGCGCGGTCACGGCACGGTTACGGCAGAAATTTCAAGTGTTTTTATAGACATCACGGCACTGGCACTGACGTAGTCACGGCATGGCACCATCCATTTCACACTCATACGAAATCTACTCTAATAGCAAGACTAACTTACAATCATGTTCTTCATAGGTAGTCAGTTAATAGATGTAACAACATACCAGGGAGTTTTATTACCAAACAGAACTTGGGAATATCACAGCTATAATGGTCCAACAGCAACCATAGAGTATAAGTTACGGGTTGTATGTGATCCATACTACTATGGCAAGACTTGTACAATACTGTGTAAGCCTAGAAATGATAGATTTGGACATTATAAATGTGATAGCAGAGGAAATAAAATTTGCTTGCCTGGATGGAGAGGAGAACTATGTGACATAGGTAAGTATTTATTCATTTATTCTTTTTAACTTTCTCCTTTTAATTGTTCTTTTTATTCCATACACTTTTGATTTCTTTTTTATTTCCAAATTCTTATTTACTATCTTTCTTTTTCTTAGTTTTTCATTCACAGTTTTTCTTTTCTGTGTTTTTTTTGGGGGGGGAGGGGGGATAATACATAGTTGTCTTGTTTTGTAAAACTAAATAAACATTTTCTTCCTAGCCATATGTCGGACAGGATGTGATCCTGAACATGGAAAGTGTTTTGCACCTGGAGCCTGCAAGTAAGTGCACTCAAATACATTGATGCTACAATTTCATCTTGAAACTGAAAGGATTGGATGAAAGTGAAAAAATGTCAGGAGTGAATTGTGTTACTAATCCTTTCATGCTTAATTCACTTGTACAGATGTAATTATGGATGGGAAGGACCATTATGTGACCAGTGCAAGACATATCCAGGATGTGTACATGGAAATTGTTCAATTCCCTTTCAATGCAATTGCAAGAATCGCTGGGGAGGTCTTCTTTGTGATCGAGGTAACCAACTACTTTAATTTACCAAAAACTAACATTTCTATGTATGACTAAATATATTCAAATGGCCCTAAATTAACGCTTGAAATGATTTGGGATAATGCATATCCCCAATCCTCATTTTCAGAATGTTATGTTTTCACCTCTCCCTCAACAGATAACCTGTACTGCATATTTTCCCCTTCCTCATAGCTCCCTTTTTCCTATGAATAATTGTGAACAACCCTAGTTAGGAATTACTTGATAAATTTAGGAACAATCTGCAGCTTGGGGTTAACTTGAAAACTTTCTAGAAGCACATTTCTAAAAGCATGGTCAACTGATTCTACATTTGGGATACCTGTGATGTACATAAAAATTGCTGGTGATGCATGAGTTAAAAAGTATAGGGATGCACATCTCAATGTTGAAATCATTGCATGATTGTCTTTTTAGATTTAGACAAATGTCGAAAAACACCTTGTCAAAATGGTGGAACATGTTTCAATACAGGTCCAGATAGACACAGATGTGATTGTTTGCCTGGCTATACAGGCATCAATTGTGAATCAAGTAAGTGCAAAGCCACTTTTAAAGGTACAAAGCACAAAACTGTGACTACAAAAGAACAGAATAAATGATGCTGCAAATAGATATACTTTTGGGTTCAGTGTATGTAAACCAATTGAACATGTGTACATGGTGATGACAGGGAAATACGTGGTGATGACATGGTGATGACAGGGAAAATATTTGCTAAGATAGTAAAATGTTACAAATTTTTTATTGCAGAGATTAATATTTGTGCATCCGGCCCATGTCAGAACAATGGAACATGCCAGAGCAGTGATGTCTTAGGTTTTCACTGTATGTGCACAAGTGGATGGGAAGGGAAAACGTGTCAAATAAGTAAGTCAGTCAGCCATGTCATGCACTTACAGTCCTCACAAAGCTGCAGTTTCAGAGTTGAAAAAAAATATTTGTTTTTCCTCTTTCTTTGTAGTCTCCTTTTTTTACGTGATTGATCAATGTGTGACAATCAATTGCGTGTTTTACAACTTAAGTTCATTGATATTATCATAGGATTTTTACGACCAAAACCTGACTATTTTAGGAGACATGGGATAAACAGATCATTCTGATCCGCTTGACATCTATCAGTTATAGATATGTGACTTTAAAAAAAAAACATTTCCCTAGGGGATCCGCAAAATTATAAAAACAACTGCATGTATTTTGCTAGTTGATGAAAGCCACTCACCTTGACTAATAGCTCCAAGATAATCAATCTCTTCAATGAAGCAATAAAATATGAACGCATAAATTATTCTGTCTAGTGGGCTTCAATTTAGATCAAATCGGTCTCTGTCTGTACTGCCAAGTGCACCGCCTCTTCGTCTAAACTGCCAAGTGTGCTATTTAAGTTAAAACCCTATTAAAACTACTTATGGTTAACAATTAAGTATTGTATTATCAAATGAAGTTGACCCAGGTCACAGCTTAGTTGCTAAGATACCACTGTTCAAGTAGTATTTTTCGTGTTTTTCTTTCTTTCCTTGTTGTTGTTTTTTGTCCCGTCGCCACGAGATGATTATAAAAGACACGAGCTTAGCGACTAGTAAACAAGTCTTGCCGCTCAACAACAAACACTAACAACAAGGACTACGAAACATTTCTAGGACTGAAATATTTCAGGCATGTATAGAAATACTTGGCAACCCGCTGTCTGCCGCTTGACATTCATCATTCTTCTTTATGTCTAAAATATTATGAAGGTTATTTCGATTAAAAATACCTCTATTGGCGATTTTTTCAAAAGCATATCGAAGAAAAAAAAGGGTGCAGTGGCCAGTGCTTATAGAAAAACAAAAAGACTTTCTCAAAAACTTGAGCTAACGTGCGCGCGCGCGTCAAGCTCACTGTCATTGGCGGGAAAATTAGCGCACGCGTCATCGCAGGCTTTTGGCGGGAAAAACAGTACGAGTGTTTACGAACTATTGGCCTTCTCTGCTTTTTAGATATCTTTTTAAAGACGACTTTATGAAAAAGATAGGCACTTTCGAAATCTCTAATTTTGCAAGATTTATGTACACGCTTGCCCCTTATTTATCGCAAAATGTGTTAGAATGTGTTTTACCACAATGTATATCTTTGATTAGGTAAAGGTTGCCATAGTCAGCCATGTCAGAACGGTGGAACGTGTTTGAATGTGAAGTCTGGATTCCAGTGCAAATGTAAACCAGGTTGGGAAGGACGCAGATGCGAAAAAAGTAAGTAATTCACTCCAACTGCAGTAGTGCGGGGAAACTACTCGAAATTTAGATCATTTCAATGTTTCTAAAAGGATATCCGCTGACCAGTGTATATTGATTTTCAGATATCAACGAATGTGCGGCCTCTCCGTGTGTGAACGGAAAGAAATGCATTGATTTGGTGAATGACTATGCATGCGAATGCCAAACAGGATGGAAGGGGAAAAATTGCGATCAAAGTAAGGAAACTTTCGTGTTGCAATCATTGTAGAAATCTAAAGAATCGCGTGTGATGGTTGAGTGGTAAGAAAATAGTATTCCAGTTCTCTGAGTCTCAGTGTACCTGAGTGCGCTTTTTTAAAGGAGTGAATCCCTCAAAAAACGAACAAACAAACAAAAATAATAAATAAAATTAAAAAAATAATTGAAATTCCTAGGTAAATTTTAATGAATTTTGCCCTACTTCCTTGGAATTGCACTGGATTTCAGGGATTTTTACCCATCCCCCTTGGAAACCCACTATGGGTTTCAGTGACACCTCCTTAGAAAAATCCCAAGGTTCCTCAACTGGGAAATGTAATACACAAGGGGGGTGGGGGGGGGGGGGGGGGGGGTAATATTTCATACTGGATTTCCGTGGGACCAGGGCAAGTAAAACAGACCTACTCAATAGGGGGCGAGGGGGGAATAGCCTATTATAGACCTAAGAAGACCTGGGTGAAAAGACTATATCCCTATCAAACCCAACGTTGCACCTGATGTTAAAAAGTCTTGTGTTTTGTCTTTCTAGATATAAATGATTGTGCTCATCAGTGTAAGAATAACGGGACTTGCGAAGACAAGGTCAATGACTATTTGTGTCATTGTACTAAAAGCTTTTCTGGAAGAAACTGTGAAGTTGCAAGAGATTACTGCCAAGGCAGTCCATGCTTAAATGGAGGTGTCTGCAAGAGCGACATTCACCGTTATCAGTGTTTTTGTCCCGTTGGTTTCCATGGAGTCAACTGTCAATTAAAGGTCAACAAATGCTTACTTAATCCTTGCGTTCATGGGCATTGCAGAGAGCTTGTTGGAGACTACAAATGTGTATGTAGCTCAGGATACACTGGTCGAAATTGTTCGAGTGTTTCGTCAAGTAACAGTGGCAATCCTTGTGATCCTGATCCGTGTTTTCATGGAGGAATTTGCTCGAAACTCTCTGATGTCAGTAGTCAGTGTAAATGCCCTCCAGGGTATTCAGGTGCTTTTTGTGAGACCAATATCAACGAATGTTTGTCATCGCCATGTAAGAATGGAGGGACGTGTCTGGACGTGGTAAATGGTTTTAAGTGCATCTGCCGTGCAGGATATAATGGAAGACTATGTAGTAACGATATAAATGAGTGTGCTTCGTCTCCTTGCCACTCCACAGCTACTTGTATTGATAAAGTGAATGACTATGAGTGTAAATGTGCTAAAGGATACACTGGTGTTAACTGTGACTATGATGTCGATGACTGTGGACGGAATAACCCATGTCATAATGGTGGCACGTGTGAAGACAAAGTCAATGGATACACTTGTCGTTGCAGGTAAATGTCATGATGATGATGAAGAGAAATGATGATCGTATCGTAAGTGGTGATGATAATGACTAATCACGATAATGATGTGTCACGTGACAACGCGGTTCCTTTCGCAATCACACGAAAATGTCTCTAACGTTTAGAAAAGAGTGAATGACATGAGCTACTCTTTGTGTTCTTGGACACCGAAATACGTCACAACATAAAACATTTCTGTTGATCGCATATACTAATAATATTCAACATTTGTATTCCAGACCAGAATTCAATGGTCCACGATGCGAGTCCCCTATCAATAAATGCCTTAGTAACCCCTGTCATAACAACGGTACGTGTATCCAAGGACTTGGCACGTCGTTATGTTCCTGTCCTTTAGGCTTCACCGGTGATAGGTGCGAGACCAAACTTAATGCATGTGACTCCAGCCCGTGTTTAAACTCCGGTACGTGCATCCCTGATGTCGATAAATACCAGTGCATCTGTCCCATCGGTCTGTCAGGACGAAACTGTGAGACGTTAGTGAATCATTGTCAAAAGTATAAATGTGAAAATGGAGGTACGTGTGCTAATGGTCGCTATAAAGCACGGTGTGTTTGTACTGGTGGCTACACTGGTAACCACTGTGAAGTGAATATCAACGAATGTAGCTCTAACCCTTGTCAGCATGGTGGATTATGCTTGGATCGGGTCAATGGATTTCATTGTCAGTGCCCTACAGGAACGAGAGGATACTTTTGTGAACAAGGTACCTTTTCGACTGTCTTTTCAAAGTAAATTTATATTCCCAGAACTAATAAATCGTGCTTGTGTTTTTTAGTTATCGATTCTTGCAAGATCGCCGTGTATCGGAACGGTTCGTCCAGTAGGCTGGTGGACTCTAACGTATGCGGTGCTCACGGGACATGTGAGAACATCGATGGTGGAGACTTTAGATGCAAATGTGACAGAGGGTACACTGGAAACCACTGTCATATTAGTAAGTATTGTGGATAGATATAAAACATTAATTTAATTTCGAATGGTAGCGTTCTGAAGTAGAACAGATTTTGTATGAGCGGGAAATTTCCGGTACGGATCGTGATACGGTACATTGCGGTTACTGTACGGAAAATATAATACCAATGAGGATTCGAAGTACTTTTCCGTTGGATACGCTAAGAATGAACTCAGCTCTTCCCCACTCATACGAAATCTGCGCGTAAACTGTTCTGTTATATGTTTTACGCAGCAGCGAGAGGGAAACCTGCAAACGTACGCTTCTGTCACGGTTACGGTATAGAAATTACGTCAGGAATTGAAGTTGCGGTTCACTAGTTTCAGTACTTTTTCCACTCGCTCATCGACAGTTATACCTAACGGTACGGACATGGCGATGGAACTGTACGGAAACTACATCCACAAACTACATCCGCTCCACGAAATTTACTCATCCATTGTAGATGATGTACGGCACACGTTGTTTACGTCATTGACTACTGTTTTTTCCCCTGTAGACATCGATGACTGTGCTAACAACGTTTGTCAAAATGGAGCTACCTGTATGGATGGGATTGGTTCCTACACGTGTCTTTGCAGGAATGGATGGGAAGGCAAATTCTGTCAAACAAGTAAGTTAACTAATGCATTTTTGTTGGATGGATGACAGAAAGGAAAAACAACAACAACAACAACGTCAATGACGTATTTTTAATGCTTAAACAATTGACACGTGATCAAAACCCAAAGTAGCTTTATCTTTGCAACTATGCAATTGCTGATTATCTTTCCTTGTACCATACATCTGTACCGTTGTCAACTGTAACTGCGGTTACTTCATTATCAGGGCGGGTATTTGTTCACTAATATAGTATCTTCTTTGACATCGTTTTTGAAACAACATATTGTATACGTTATTATGTAAACAAAATGTTTTTAACTAATTCATATATTTTTATTATGATGCAGATACTGATGACTGTAAAAGTAGCCCTTGTAAACACAATGGAACTTGTGCAGATCTTTTGAACGATTTCGTGTGTAGCTGTCCTCGGCCTTGGAAAGGCAAAACCTGCAGTTCAAGTGAGTAATAAATTTTTAGCCACCCCACCCCCCTCAAGGCAAACTTGTACTTCTAGTGAGTAAAGACCCATCCTCACCCCTCACCCCATAGTATAGCCCCTCTGACATTTACCAACTTGTTGTTATTTTGAAATATATGCGTTGTTTTTGGAGTCAATCAAAAGGAAAGCGCACGTCCCCTAATAATAACGACATAACACCAGACTGCTGTGGCAGTACATCACTTTTAGGTATATTTATTTTATTAACCCCCCTCCCCTCCCCCTCACAACCCGCGCCTGTCATGAACTGTTGTCTATAGTTATTATTGGTTTATTTTGTAGGGACTTCACACTGTGAACGCAACCCATGTCAGAACAATGGAACTTGCCAGGATGATGGTGGAACCAATTTCCGTTGTTTATGTCGTAAAGGTTATAGCGGGCGTACCTGTCAGCTAGGTAATAACTACTATTTGAACATGCCATCATAACCATTGAATATGCATACACGGATTTCAACCGTTCTGTTTGTCGCAATTCCTCAACCCCTCTAGCGACTTGAAGGAATATTTGTTGCATTATATAAGAAGATATCTATATTGATTCTCTATTTTTGTCACCGCTGTGAATTTTTTTAAACGTTTATTTTTACGATCAGTGTGTGCGTTAAATATGCATGTTGAGTGCTTTGTTTACATGTTGATGTCGAGTAGTTTGTTTGTTACCTATTCTGTCCGTCAATTATAGAATCCTCCCAGCTTTTTAAACAACCTTGACTAAGAGCATTAACGGCGAACTTTAGACAAAAAATTATCATTATAAAAGTATGAATAAGATCTATTGTGATATTTGGCTTATAATGACTCGCTTCTGATGTTGTTTTCGATTATCGTTGTTGATATAGAAAATCGTGCTTACTAGTAACGAACGCACCGATAAATTATCAAAATTTTGGGCCGAGAAATAACTTCTTTTTAGCACAGTTTTTGTTTGATTACTTTCATTTTTTTTGGTATTTTATTATTTGAAGGAAATGCTTTTCCCAGACAGGTGCAAAAGTTGTTGATCGGTTTGAGTCACGATAACGAGTCAAACTCAAACAAAAGCCGACTTCCAGTGATTAGCTTTACCTTTCACAGTAGTTCGGCAACGACCATAAATTATACTATAAATAACATCACCGAAGGCTTTTAGAAAAAGGCGTAATAGGTTTTTCTTTCCACCTTTCAGCGCGTTTAATTATTTCGCTTCATTTGTTATCCAGTTTCAGAAGCTTTTCAAAGAATTGAATTAGTAATCGGAATTTCATTTCTTATCAAGTCAGGATTTTCTTCATTTTTGATTGATATTGTTTTTAATTGTTGCGTATTTCCCGGTGAGAAATATAATTGTTTATACTGATGATTATTTCACGGTTTATATTCTCTCTTTTCCTGTTGTTTTTATCTTCTGGTTTTGTTATTTTCATTGTTTTTCTTTTCTTTTCTTTTCTTTTCTTTTCTTTTCTTTTCTTTTCTTTTCTTTTCTTTTCTTTTCTTTTCTTTTCTTTTCTTTTCTTTTCTTTTCTTTTCTTTTCTTTTCTTTTCTTTTCTTTTCTTTTCTTTTCTTTTCTTTTCTTTTCTTTTCTTTTCTTTTCTTTTCTTTTCTTTTCTTTTCTTTTCTTTTCCTTTCCTTTCTTTTCTTTTCTTTTCTTTTCTTTTCTTTTCTGCTCTTTTCTTTTCTTTTCTTTTCTTTTCTTTTCTTTTCTGCTCTTTTCTTTTCTTTCTTTTCTTTTCTTTTCTTTTCTTTTCTGCTCTTTCTCTTCCTTTCCTTCTTTCCTTTCTTTTCTCTTCTCTTCTCTTCTCTTCTCTTCTCTTCTCTTCTCTTCTCTTCTCTTCTCTTCTCTTCTCTTCTCTTCTCTTCTCTTCTCTTCTCTTCTCTTCTCTTCTCTTCTCTTCTCTTCTCTTCTCTTCTCTTCTCTTCTCTTCTCTTCTCTTCTCTTCTCTTCTCTTCTCTTCTCTTCTCTTCTCTTCTCTTCTCTTCTCTTCTCTTCTCTTCTCTTCTCTTCTCTTCTCTTCTCTTCTCTTCTCTTCTCTTCTCTTCTCTTCTCTTCTCTTCTCTTCTCTTCTCTTCTCTTCTCTTCTCTTCTCTTCTCTTCTCTTCTCTTCTCTTCTCTTCTCTTCTCTTCTCTTCTCTTCTCTTCTCTTCTCTTCTCTTCTCTTCTCTTCTCTTCTCTTCTCTTCTCTTCTCTTCTCTTCTCTTCTCTTCTCTTCTCTTCTCTTCTCTTCTCTTCTCTTCTCTTCTCTTCTCTTCTCTTCTCTTCTCTTCTCTTCTCTTCTCTTCTCTTCTCTTCTCTTCTCTTCTCTTCTCTTCTTTTCTTTTCTTTTCTTTTCTTCATTACACGAGGGGAGAATAGTGACAGATTGGAGAGCGGGTAGATGTATATTTTATTGCAATATTTTAAGTTCATCAAATGTCCGTCATAAATCAGAGTTATTTATCCCATGATATTGTTCTAATCGTTATCATCTCTTGTGTTAAACAGAGACAGGGACGTGCTACACAAAACCTTGTCAAAATGACGCAACATGCACCGACAGACCTGGGGGTGGTGTGAACTGCTTGTGTAAAAATGGCTGGACAGGATTTTACTGCGAGAAAAGTAAGAACATTATATACGTCACATCGAGGCAGGCGACATAAGTCCAAATTGCTTCTTTAATTTCCCCTTTCCATCCCTATCGTTTGCTAGCTAGATTAGCACATTTCCTATCATTGTGAAACGGACCGCGCCGTGCCGTGACCATGTCAGTGTTGTGTTGTTGTTGTTGTCTATTAAAAAGAGAGTCTCGATGGGGTGGTGGCTTTTTGCGGTTAACGGTTACTATTTTAGATTTTTTACGATAACGGCTAATTTCTTCCGTTACGGTGAACAGAAAGCTTAATAATTAATGTTCATCGTCTTAGGATCCTTCTGCTTTACCGCACAAGACCGCCGCCTCTATTTGTCGGTGCCAAGCAACAAAATAATACTCATAAAAGTCTTAACAATTGCTCCTGGTGCTTTCCAAATGAAAAATTGTTGCTAGAACAACGTTTAACGAACGACTAACTTCTTTTACGGTTCACGATTAGACGTCAAAATTTGGTGAGACCAACAGTACTCTGTTCTTACTATATTATGACGTCATCTGTGCATCTACTAGGGTGCAAACGCACGAAAAAATTTAATCTATTTGTTAAATATGCTTATTTGGTATTTCCAGATGAGGACGACTGTGCAAAGAACCCTTGTTATAATGGAGGTCGTTGTGTCGATATGGTAGGGTTTAGAGTCTGTGCTTGTTCTCCTGGTTTTACTGGACCTGACTGTAGAATTAACATTGATGAGTGTGCATCATCCCCTTGTGTTGGTTCAGCTACATGTATTGATAAGATTGCTGGATATCAGTGCCTGTGTCCTTCGGGAAAAATTGGCTCAAGATGTGAAGGTAATTTAACCTGTCTAATCTATCTTTCTATAGGTATTACTAAATTAATCACCTTTTTATGGTTTTCTAAAATGAAGAACGCAATGCCTCCCATGTTTTAGTGAGAGAAACACTTTAAGTGCGCAATGCCCTGGAGCAGTCCTTGTCATTAGTCATCATAAATAATGCATAAAGGCGCTGTTACACGCTGAAACTTTTCTCTGAAACTGGTCTCAATCGCCGATGCGAGAGAAGACACAAGTTTCAGATAAAAGTTTCAGCGTGCAACAGCGCAACGCCTTAAGGCATTACTTCTATTTGTAAGTCCCTCAGGCGATTCTAATATATTTAGCTAACAGAACGTGAAAGGGGTCGCGGCGTGCTTTGACGAATGATGTTCGCAATGAAGAGCATAACATGGAAACAGCTAAAAGACTTTCTCAACGTGGCGTTGTAATGTGTTTGTCACGCAATCAAAGGATGTGATATATTCGTCATCTCATGTCTCGTTCTGTCGCTGCGTTACATTTATTTGATATTTTTAGGGGGGGGGGCTAGTTCCAAGCGTAAATGCAACTCTTATTCGAAAAGCGTATTATTTCATTTTCGATGCTCCAACCCTATTTTCCCCCAGCTCCTTCTCTCTCCTCCCCAAAACCTGGTTTTCACTACGACGCAAGCATAAACCCAAGCACGAGGATCAAAAATTTCCTTTTTATCTTGTGCTTGCGCTTGTGCTTGCATCAGTGCTATCTCAATGAATTGAAAACGGAGCATTATACTGCTTGCGTCGCTAGTGAAAACCAGGCCTAACTAGTCCCTAATGAAATTTGTTAAACTTAACGACCCTTGCCTGTTTATTACAGTTGATGACCCTGACCTGTGTAGAGTTGGTGGTCGTATCTACAGTAACAAAGAAACAACAAAAGAAGACTGCAACACTTGTACATGTAACAAAGGGACACGAACCTGCACAAAAGTCTTATGTGGACCTAAAAACTGCTACAACGCCAGCAGGGCTTCTGCTCACAATGCTTGTGGATTGGGCGACGTCTGCAAAGCTAAAGAGGGTGGTTGTTTAAAGCCTCCGTGCGCTACATATGGAGAATGCACCGGGGTGAAAAGTACATCGGTTGGTGGAGGCATCATTGGAGATGATGTCTGTTTACCTAATACAACAGTTCTCAGCGGTGACTGTGCTAAAATCAACATATTGTTGAATGTGCAAAAAATCCCTAAGGTATGTGTTAGTGGATCTATGTCTTGATTGATTGCACTATCAGTTGTTTTTCAACTACCGATTGTACATTATTACTGTGTGACGTTCATGATGATGATAGTTTCCGATGAAACACTTATTGGAAGTGTTTCGTCCTCTATTGAGCGGCAAATGTTAACGTGTTCTCGTTAGTTACGGTTTCGAGTAATTAAAGAAAGAGTAGAACACGTTGTAAAAACACTAACGATAATATAGCTAGGAGTGTTTAACAAAGCCGACGTAGTGCTAGTGTAACATCTACACAAGATGCTAATAAAGAACTTGGTTGTTTTACAGGGAACGATTATGGCAGAGTTTTGCCGCCAGTTGCGCTATCTCCCCATACTACAGAAACACGCTGTCAAAGCTCATATTCGCTTACTTTGTGGTGGAAAAACACCAAAAGAGAAAATAGTACGACGAGATACTACAACGGTCGTCGTGTCAGTGGTAAGTGCTAGCTGTAAACCATCACATGTCAGGAGAGTTGGATAGCATCCCTTCCTTCCTTCCTGCCTGCCTGCCTGCCTGCCTGCGATTCCTTCCTACTCTCTTTCTTCCCTTCACTCCCTTCTTTCACCATTTCCCTCCCCTCCCTCCTTTGTTTTTTTGTTTGTTTGTTTGTTTTGTTTCTGAATTTATTCATTTATTTATTCATTCTGTTGTTAGGCAAGTACGTCCAAGTCGGGTATGGCCGAGGAAGCAGCCAATGATCTCGCACAATTCATTAATTCATACAAAGATCACAAAGGAGGAATCAATATCACGTTGTACAACGTGTTGGTGGCCGTTGAAGAGGTCTCCGTCGAGCGTTCTCTCACCTTATCTTTACATAAGGACAAAAGTATGTATGAAGAACAAAACTTTGATTCAGTCTTATCGACAGTGTCGGTCGACCAGGCAGTTTGCCTGTCTGCCTGTTTGTCTGTCTGTCTGTCTGTCTGTCTGCTGTCGGTCTGTCTGTCTGTTTTTCATTTAACCTGTTGATTGGTTGATGAGTTATATGGAGTGTAGATGGTCAGTATGTATGCATTTTTGTAATTAAATTGTTTGTATTTTACAGATGAAGAAGCACCAGCCTACCTCATACCTCTTATCGCATCTCTTGTCGTACTGGCTGCCATGTTACTTTTAATACTATGTATTCGTGGAAAATGGCGAGACAGAAAAAGAAGAGAAGAGGCCTTGTTAGACGGACGCGCACCACTTAAAAAGATGCGCAACATTCCTCTAGAGAAAGTTACAAGTGATGGACGCAAATACTATAATCAAACATCATCCGACTCAACATCATCATCGCAATCATCAGCATCATCACAGTCTACAGAGTTAAGAAACTTTGATTACAATCGAGCGAGTTTGCTCGACTCAGCGTCGATGTGTTCAACTCCTCCCGTTCTCTCACCACCCCTCTCCCCTAAGGAAGAAGGGGCCAAAGACGAGTGGAGAAGATTTCGGGTTCATCGAAACAGTACGCAAATAGAAATTATTGTATAGTTTATTTATAGTTATTATTCTAGAGCAATTTCTAATGTTATTGTAGAATAAGAGAAAAGTATAAGACTTAAATTGAGCAGAATTACTGAAAGGTTATAGAGGTTTAGGTGTTGTAAAAAGGAACGTTGGGCCCTGTCTCTCGCGGGCATTTTTGGTATTTGTCCCAGTCCCTTGCTGCCAGCATAAGAACTGAGACATGTCGTTAAGATGTTGTTTGTAGCGTTATTGAATGATGTTCTGCATGACTGTTATTTAATGTTTTTTCTAAAGAACAATGTAAATACTATATGTGGTAATAAGAGTTATTTAATATTTAAATATCGTGTAGTTCACGTTGGACCACCAGACGTACACGTACTGTAATGTACGAACCTGACATGCGCTGTGTTGGACTGACACAGGAAACCCAACACATCATGTCTTAATAGTCTCTAAAACGGTGATCGAATTGATTGTCAATATAATTTATAGAAATGTTCAATAACATAGTTACTGTATCGTAAGCGAGGCTTTGGTCTACAGCGATAATTATACCTTGATCGTGGTTACCTAATTTTGGATGGAGGTTCTCCCTGTTTGAGGCTGATAGCCCTGCCCAAAAGGTGATTGGCACCTCAGGGAAAAAACGCAAAACAATTTACGCTGTAAAGGAACGCGAAAGAGACTGGCAAGTCCCTGCCAATTTCATGGTAATTGCACTCCATGTTGATAAGGTATCTATACAGTCCAATAAAACATAAACTAAACAGCCTGGTCCTTGGTGGAATACCGGGCTTTTTTGTACATTTTGTAGTAATATAGTTTTGTAAAAAATATTGAAATAATAAGAATTGTAGAAAGGTTGAAGAATTGCAGTTACTCTTGGACGGTCCAGACAAAGTGGGTTCTGTTTCTTTCTAGACTGTATAACACTCGTTATTTGGCATGTCGAAACTCGATAAACAAACGGCAAAACAATACACCATTCAGCGGACATACCGGCATGCTTTGCGAGTTATTTTGCGGTCTAGTTGCTGACCCGCTATGTCTGATGGGATAGAGAATGTCCAGGAATGTCTTTAAACTTAAAAAAAATTCGAAAAGATATTTTCTATATGAACTTGTTATACTCGCGATGATTAACTTTTCAAATGTTTAAAGTTTGAAAGTCTAAAGTTTAGACTTTAGAATATTTTTGTACATGTCATGACCATTTTACCCATGTTTGCTTTTAGGTTTTACTTTTCAATTCGCCATGTTCGAATCGAAAGGGAACTCGAGTTGCGATCGCAAAGCATCTATGAACCGTTTGGAGGGACAACAAACAAATATGGCAGGTAGTGCAAGTAATCTAGAAAAGATGAAAAGACGTAGTTATTTCAAGTGACGCAACGGTTTTAATGAGACATTTTGAAAAATAGAGGCTTTGCACCGTCACGTGACAGCAGCCATGTTGAACGGCAAAACAAAAGGCTCTGTTTTCCCTGAAGACTGGATTCCTTCTATTGTAAAATGTTTTATTGATCCTGTCATCCAACATGGCTGCTTTCGCTTCATTTTGTAGCCTTGTTTGTTGCGATCTGTCTCCCCAGAAAATCCATCGATGCTTTGCGAGTGCGACTAGAACCCAGGTTTCTTCTCGTTTCCAACATGATTAGCGTTTACTGAAAACTGCTTGTGGCCATTGCTAGAGTTTTTCATCGCGCAGATAACGGTTAGTTTACTGCATGTCTATTTACTGCTTAATATAGCTTGTAGGTGATCTTTAATAGCCTTAATATATACATGCATATCATACATGCATTAGTCTGAGCTTAAATGTTGTTTTTACATGAGTCGTACCTAAATGCAATTCTGGTGAAACCAGATTCTTTCGATTAAATTAATCACAAATGTTCAGGAAAAGTAGATCGGTCCGAAAAGTCCTTCTTATGTCGCATAACAGGACAGTCCCTAGCTGCCAAACTTTCGATAGCTGTAAAACCAGCTGCAAACTGTCACGTGTCATACTAAGGCTACATCCATACTAATGCCGATAGATTTTTAAAAGTGACTTTTTTTCAGTTTTCGCCCCCTAAAACGTACGCCGTTTTTGTGCGGATAAAAGGTGAAACGGTAGCAAAAAAGGATGCGTTTTTAATGTACTTGGATTGGTGTGGAAGTACCCTTAGTCTGACACGGCTGTTTGACCAAATTCCATTAATCCAACATCACGCACGACTCATGCAAAGACCAACGTTTGACTGAGTGCCTTGCTACCTTGAAACCCTAGAGTTGGTGCTCAACACCACAAGACACATTTATTGTAATTATAGCAATAATGTTGACATAAGGTATATATACACCATATGAATAGCATAGAAAGCATGTTGCGCTAAGCTCTGTACCATTCCCCATCACTACCAAAAGGAACAAAAAATAAACAATTTAAACATGTTTATTCGACGTTTTATTACAATTTGTTTCATATTGACGAGCCTAATACAGTCGAAGCTCTCGTGAGCGGTGGCTTACGGAAGCTTTTGATTACCTGGCAGAGTTTGAGTGACAACACTAACAGGGTGGTGGTCGTACCTAGAGCTGGTTGCTAATAGCGATAGTGGTCGCAAAGAGAGCTTTGACTGTATTTATGAGCACACTAGTTTTAAATGTGGATAAAGTGGGAATGGCCTCGTTTTAATGCGGCATCATATAAAGGAGGCTATTCCAGCATGATGGAAAGACTGCAAAGCTACTGTTTTCATTTTAATTGACAATGATACGTCAAAAACCTGAAAGTGCTATATTTGTGCTTCCATTAGTCAAAAACGTTTTACAAAACCTTGTCACGTTACTAAAGCTTCTTGCATGGAGATATTTACCAAAACGATGGTTTTTCTGCGCTGATCAAAATGTCACTTCTCCCAAAGTGCAGGGGCATTATATCTCTGTCTGTGATGCATGCACCAAACATTGGCGGGATTTGAGATTTTGTTCTTTAAGCCTTCACTGACTTGTATATGAGCCTGAAGAGCCTATGGTGTCCTTATTGTGGTTGCAGTGGCTCTAAAACGCTTTCCCGCCCATTCAAAATTAATGCGCAGAAAAATAAATAAAATGTTAAGATTCGTCAATATTTTGAATGGCTGTCAATACTTTTTGAACTAATGATAGAAGGTCTTGTTCTGGAGTAGCCCTATAGACTCTTCCACAGTCCCCGCTCGGACATTATACTAATTACTTGTGATGTTTATAGTAGGCCCCGCAGCCACCAGGAAATCTGTGACCATCAAAGAATGATGCGTGCGTTCTTTTACATCCATTGCATACAAGATTAAAATTTCCCAAATCATAGCTAGTGAATGGGGATCAAGAACACGATTGGTGTCGCTGCAATATCAACTGACGAGATCAGAAACACTAGTGAAATATTGATGAACTAGAGATTCAGAATCATTTTCTCTGGCCGAGAGGTCTTTTCAGTGGCTTGCTTACCTCCGAAAAAATTCTGGCTACCCATACACTATTGAGAATGGCTCGTCCACATCCGGTCAGTGCCCCGAATTTAAACTGAGATGGAGGCGACGCCACCTTTCTCATCAGTGCGTGGGACAATCTACTACAGTCACGTGGTCCAAAAGCCAATGCACGTCACTACTGTGATCAAGGCTGAAGTGGCGTCGAAAGCACAAGCTTCGCTTTTAAACATCTTACTTAACGTTTCAAAAGTTTTAATTCACTACTCTGCTGATAAATATTTCTTCTTCTTCTTCTTCTTCTTCTTCTTCTTCTTCTTCTTCTTCTTCTTCTTCTTCTTCTTCTTCTTCTTCTTCTTCTTCTTCTTCTTCTTCTTCTTCTTCTTCTTCTTCTTCTTCTTCTTCTTCTTCTTCTTCTTCTTCTTCTTCTTCTTCTTCTTCTTCTTCTTCTTCTTCTTCTTCTTCTTCTTCTTCTTCTTCTTCTTCTTCTTCTTCTTCTTCTTCTTCTTCTTCTTCTTCTTCTTCTTCTTCTTCTTCTTCTTCTTCTTCTTCTTCTTCTTCTTCTTCTTCTTCTTCTTCTTCTTCTTCTTCTTCTTCTTCTTCTTCTTCTTCTTCTTCTTCTTCTTCTTCTTCTTCTTCTTCTTCTTCTTCTTCTTCTTCTTCTTCTTCTTCTTCTTCTTCTTCTTCTTCTTCTTCTTCTTCTTCTTCTTCTTCTTCTTCTTCTTCTTCTTCTTCTTCTTCTTCTTCTTCTTCTTCTTCTTCTTCTTCTTCTTCTTCTTCTTCTTCTTCTTCTTCTTCTTCTTCTTCTTCTTCTTCTTCTTCTTCTTCTTCTTCTTCTTCTTCTTCTTCTTCTTCTTCTTCTTCTTCTTCTTCTTCTTCTTCTTCTTCTTCTTCTTCTGTAAAAAAGAATATACATTTCTTCTCAGTTTTAGCAAATAAATTAGGTTAACATACAAAGGGTTCTAAGCAATTCAAAATGTATTTTTTTCTTTTTTCTTATTTTTGTCTTTTCCGGTCATTGCGGTGGTTCCAGTCATTATTCCGGTGGTTCCGTCAGAAAGGTTCCGATCGTTCCGTTCCAGATTTCCGGGCCGAGCGATGAAGGTCACTAATGCATCAGTCAATGTTATGCCCCAGGGGGGGGGGGGGGGGGGGGGGAGGCCGGGCATACCCTGGGGGATTTGACATTTTGGCCTTTCTTGGCATGGAGTCGAATTCCCTGCCCAGGGGAAAAAATTTGGTGTCAAACACCCCCACCCTAGCCTTGTAAAAAGGCATTTCTCAGAAAATATTACCTTGCTGATTCCACCACTAGTCTCCTTCGCTCCACCACGTGAACGAAGTGAACGATCAAGATGGCGACCATACAAGGAATTGTGGGTAAAATTCAAGATGGCTGCCCGACCTAGTTCCAGTCTCTTGCGATAATTTGTCAAATTCCCCCACCGTAGGGCGCTTGTGTTGCGTCAAATTTTGTATTATTCCCCACCCCTGGGAAAGGAACTTATGTCAAATCCCCCGGGGTTGCCCGGTCCCCCCCCCTCCCCCTGGGGCATAACATTGATTGGTGCATAACTAATGATCTAACGCCAGATCATATCAAAAGACCTCGATCTCCGTTTGGCACATCGTCCTGTCTACTGTAAGCTAAGTAGCTACAATTGTAGTTTGGTGAGTATAACTGTCTTGTGATTTTTGCTATCTTTTACTGATATCGTTTAAAGCGAGAAATCGAATTTTTGAGCGAGTGTTGTCTACTTACTGTATCATAACTCAGATCTCACAACACTGTGATCTAATTCAGTCAGATGGTCACTGAGGCTCCGTCAACAATACGGAAACGTTTTGGTTTTCTGTAAATATAAGCGACTGAAAAGTTCTTCGTCCACACGACTGTTTTCACTGTTTTCAGTTTTTACTGTATTCATCGGCTACCAAAGTGTCAGGAAGAGGTTGATGGATGAAATGTTGTTTAGTTATACTCGAATCAATTTATGCTTGTAGCAAATTGTACCAAAACTGGTCGGAAAGAAAGAAATTCACGGTGTTTTCCGAATCTCGGCTATAATTGCCATTGTAATAATGTTGTAAACAAGGGCAAAAGAGATCACCGTAGTCACTAGCCTACGTAGCGGCCATAAGAGGAAAGGGGGTGGTGGAGAGGGAAGGGAGGGGAAGGTCGACGTGACTTTTGTCTCGGTTGTCGTTCGTCACGCGTGGGGTAAAGCAGTTATGAAACCTGTAGATCGCCGTTGTGTCTTAACCCCTGACGATTAACACATGGGAGGACGAACGACTGCTGAATCTATTGATTTCTCTATACCTTTTGGCCCTTTCGAGATAATGCCAGTAGATATGGAATGGGGGTTCTGGGCAACCTGAGCGCGGTGCACGCGGTGCACGCGGTGCTGGTCACGCCCCGATAAAGAGGATGTCACGCGTCGGTGCAGGGGAGTCACACAACAGCGTCCAGGGAGTCACGCGCCGGCGATCCGCTTGCAGGATCGAAAACTCCATTGCGCAGCAACCAAACAAATATTTCGGAGCAGAAAAATAAAAGAAATTCTTTTCGGTGCGTCTGAGTAAAGTGCGACCGAGGAACAAACGTAATACTGAGAAAACTCCGTTGCGCAGCAGCCGAACAACGTTTTCGGAATTTCAAACAAAAGAACGAATTGGTAGTGCCACGTGCCACGTTGTGTTCGATTCAACCCGACTGCAAAAACAATATGGTTGACTATCATGTTGAAAGAAATTCTTGGTTTGATTTGAAAAATTTGGAACGTTATAAAATCTTCAAAATACCAAAAAAAACCGATACATTTTTTAAATACTTGAGAAATAAAGACACCACCGAATGCGCGCCTTTGAAACACAGTGTTTTGAAAGAAACATAATTACCGAACAAAATGACCGCGAGGGATGTGTGTGTCTTTGAAACACAGTGTTTTGATAAACATAATTATCGAACAAAATGACCGCGAGGGATGTGTGTGCCTTTGACACACAGTGTTTTGAAAGAAACATAAATACCAAACAAAATGCTCGCGAGGGATGTGCGCGCCTTTGAAACACAGTTTTTTTGAAAGAAACATAAATACCAAACAAAATGCACAGCGAGGAATGTGTGTGTCTTTGAAACACAGTGTTTTGAAAGAAAACCTATAAATACCGAACAAAATGCACACTCATAGTACCCACAAACCCACGAAGAGTCGTCATCCCCTCCCCACCCCCACCCCAACCCTTCCGGGACGGGGGGGGGGGGGGGGTTGGTGGACAAACACGGACGGCGAAGCCGTCCGAAGGGGAACCTCTCGTCTTCGGATTCAACCCTCTCCCACGAACGTAATACTGGGAAAAACTCCGTTCGTCGAGATTTGAAAACGGCGAATCTTATATTGTTTTGATTTTCGAAGACCGTGAGTTCGTTCGTTCGTCGAGATTTGAAAACGGCGAATCTTATCTTATAGACCTTATATTGTTTTGATTTTCGAAGATCGTGAGCTTAGATATAATGAAGTAATTGTAAAACTTTGGAAGCTTAAAACTGACAGGGATCTGAGCTGACTTTGTTCCTCAAGATTTGGAAACAGCGCATCTTGTATTGTTGTGATTTTCTAGGAACGTGAGTTTTAAGGAAGTCATTGTAAACTGACTTTGCAAGCTTAAAGAGAGCTGACTTCGTTCCTCAAGATTTGAAAACGGCGAATCTTATATTGTTTTGATTTTCGAAGACCGTGAGCTTAGATATAACGAAGTAATTGTAAAACTTTGCAAGCTTGAAAACGGCGAATCTTAAATGTGTACGTACGTCACCAATCGAACCAATAGATATAATGATATGCACGATTTGACAAATGGTACCAATGGAACCATTGGTAAAGCGCTCGGCCGGCTGCTCTCGAGTTACCACAGGAACTCCAAACCTATTACCTGTTTTCCGCTCGTATTACCACAGGAACTCCACACCACTTGGTTGCCCTGTTCTTATAATGTTTTACATATAATGTTATATATGGGACTTCCTGTGGAAATTCACCAACTGTACCAATGGTAAAATGCAAATTACAAATGGAATAGATTGGTCATGTTGGACATACTCATTGTACGTTGATTGCATTACGGTCAAAGGCGCCGCATTGTCTACCGTACGACACTTTAGATCAAAAGAATGATAAATACAATTTCATTACATACTATGTATATAAATCTCTCATTTTATCAGTATCTGAGGTATTTGTTACAATTTGCGTCTCAAAGTCCACAGTCATTCAATTACACTATAGATTTTACAAAATGTCAATTAGATCCACTGAGTTATTTTGGCTAAGTTAGTACACAAGTTTTGCCTAAAGTAGCTGACTCGTCAAAGGTCACGGTGAAGAAAATGAAACATGTTTGCATTTTGATCAAATAATAATAATATAAAGATTGAAAGTCGAGTCAGATCAGTGCCGTTTCGTTTCCTGCTTATTTCAACATTCTCTCTTGTGCTGATAGAGTACAAACACGAACTAGCGGCTCGACTCACGGCCAGTTTCAGGCTATGTTTCAGGCGGCAATTTGTACTCAAAATATTTTCGTTTGCTCTTTATTTTAACATTTACTCGCGTAATTATATGATCGAAAAAGGTTCAATAATATGAGTAGAAAAGACAACAACATTAGCCAATTCACGACCGAAAAACGAACTTCTAGTCGCGACGAAATCGCCGGCCTGCGGGAATTGTGGGAAATTGCCGGCCTGCAGGGATTGTGGGATTGCTAACATCTGAGTGAGCCCATGACATCGAGTCCCCACAATAACTCGTTTCTATGCTTCGCATATACACGAGTTCAAAATTCCAGGCTTTGATTGTATTTTGTCAATTTCTAGAACTACATCATATCTACAACATAGTTGATAATGTCCTTCATTATAGAACTACTTCTGTCTAGTCACATGACGTTTCTTGCAGTATTAGAATTTATGTTGATGGATAAAGTTTTTGAGAATGACTGCATAGTTACTTACTATATATGTAATAATATATTGGGTAGGATATAGTTATAGAACTATTTCTTTCCATTCGCATGACAGTTCTTTCATTATTAGAATATATGTTGATGGACAATGTTTTTGAGAAGTCATGTATCTATTTCTAATAAGCAACTACAACTTCAAATGCACTGACAGCACAAACGATTCGGTCCGTTATTTTGTTCATTAGATTCACATACATGCAACATGGATGGCTTATTTCCGTTGCTACAACTAAAATGCTCATGTACTGAGTTATTTTAAGGTGGCTCGACTGGGTTTTGTTTGAGGCGCACCTCCGCTGCTTGATCGCAAAATGCGTCGCGGCAAAAAACTTATTTTCAAAAAAAAATTCCACAGCAAGTCTAGGCCGGATAGATTAAAGTTTCTTTTGACGTTTAAATCATTTTGATCGGAGTTTTCAATAATTTATAGTGGCGGCATGACGATTTTCATAAACCTGATTTTTTGGAAAAACTAGAGTTGTTCAGTTTTTTTCTGAACTTGTGAATTCCGATTCTGCTTGTTGCACTCATCCTTTGTTATTTTAATATAAGCCATTGAAATTGCTGTTTGAAATTATCATACTCGGAGCCACTCGGAAGGTTTACAAAAGGCAAACAAGAGCAGCATATCGGAATTCACAAGTTCAGAAAAAAACTGAACAATGGAGATACTTGACGACCAAAACAACGTCAACCCGAAGTAAGCGGCCTAAAAATTTACGTTTTTATAATTTATTTTGGATATCTTACAATGCTTCAATGGCCATGAAATGTGTAGGATCAAGAAACAACTTGGTGAAAATGCTGATACTGAAGTTAGAAAAAAATATATCGAGGGAATCTTAAGTTTTCTAGCTTTTTATAAAGATAAGTGAAATGATAAGCAAACGATGAAAAGGCGCACCTCTATCAACTTGACCTAAATTCAGATTTCTCAAAATAGTGCGACGCAATTTTGTTCTACTTTTCCAAACGAACAGTTATTGAACGTGTCGACAATGTGAGCTCAAAACAAGCTTTTTCCGAGTCCTAAAAGTAAGGTTTTCGGCCAAGTAAACTGAATGCTTGGAATTGTTTACTTTTTTGATGCGTAAAAGTTCAAGCGCGTTTTATTCGAAAACGCTTCCATAGAAATCGTTGAAGCTGAGTAAGAGTGCAGAACTTGATCTAGATTTTATGAAACAATAAATGCGGTTTTGTACAAAACTCCAGTTTTTCCAAAAAATCGGGTTTATGAAAATCGCCATGCCGCCACTATAAATTATTGAAAACTCCGATCAAAATGATTTAAACGCCAAAAGAAACTTTAATCTATCCCTAGACTTGTTGTGGAATTTTTTTTGAAAATAAGGTTTTTGCCGCGACGCATTTTGCGATCAAGCAGCGGAGGTGCGTCTCAAACAAAACCCAGTCGAGCCACCTTAAAGTCTCAATGTCTGCCAAGGCTTCTACCGCGTGATCGCATGACTACATTCAAAGGACATGCATCGAAAATTCCTATTACCGTTATTAGTGCGTCAGAGATGACAAGGGGGTGGGGCCAGCACGTTTCATAAATCCTAGCTCGCAGAGTCCTAACCCAAATGTAATACAAGTGAATCCCCCGCCAAGCGGGGAACAAAAATGTAGTGATTTTATACGAAAGTCCTATGCCCCGGGGGAGGCGAGGGCGCGGGCATACATGAATGCGCAGGAAAAATATATATTGCAACTCATCCCTTCTCTTTTTTCAAGACCAAAAGTCCCATCTACAAGGTCCAAAGGTCAGAAAAATGAAGCTCATTTGCGCAGGTCTTCCAAAGACTGGCACAACTTCCCTAGCGGCTGCACTACGAATTCTTGGTTACAGGGTTCATGACTATGTCGAGCATTGTGGCTACAGTGCTGTTGAATACGCTAACGCCCTGGAAGGTAAAATGCCAGACTTTACCACAATGTATGCTGACATTGATGCTGTCTGTGACTCTCCTGTCTGCTTTTTCTGGGATGAAATTCTACGTTGCTTCCCCGATGCAAAAGTTGTCCTTCAAGAACGTGATAACGTAGAAGTCTGGGTGAAAAGTTCTCTAAAAACCTATGAACTTACAATTACTACGCAAGAACAGTGGTGGACACAACTAGGATTCGTAATTACCCCAACAGGAAGAAAATGGAAACGACTTATCAACCTAGAGTTTGATATGTTAAATAATGGCGATTCTAAGTATTTAGCTAAGTTGTATGCAGATCACAACTCTCGGGTTAAAGCTTTGGTCCCTCGGGATAAGTTGCTAGTGTGGAATGTCAAACAAGGATGGAAACCGTTGTGTGAGTTTCTTGGGGTTCCTGTGCCAGATGAACCTTTCCCTCGTTTGAATGTGAACAGTAGTGCCATTGCAGACGAAACCAACAAGTCGATTGCTGGACGTAGAATGTTTAAAGAGTTGGTGTTGATGATGTCTGTCTTCACTGTTATCATTGCCGTGATGGTTTGGCACTTATTATAGCTTGTATGGACTACAGGAAGTTTTGCACAACTTTTAATTCGTTTTGCAACATTTTTAATTCGTACAATACAATTCTACATCTATATTTATTTACGCCAGTAGAATCACAGATATCACACTAACTTAAAATAAAACAATGAAATAATAATAATATAAATAGGTAATAACACAAAATAATTTTGTAAATGTTAATTAAAAATCTATGAAAAAAATCTCAATATTGATAAATAGGTATAAATAAATGAATTAAATAAAAAGTTGGGGTAGCTCATCACCCTTCCTCGCAGCCAAGTGCTGAATTACGAAGGGCGCAGCTCAACGTGATCGAGTCGAAGGTTTACAAGGGCGCTTTCATTACGAGACAATTGCAGACACATTTACATACAAATTTACATACACATACACGTAGCAGCCACCATACGACTCATGTCTGATCACGGAGCACAGCTTAGATCGAAACTAGTTCGTTTTACTGAGGGAGGAAAAACCGGAGAACCGGAGAAAAAACCCTCAAAGCAAGGGAGAGAACGAACAAGAAACTCAAGCTACTCAAGCCACGTGTGATGCCCCGTCCGGGGATTGAACGAGGGACCACAGCGGTGACAGACCGGCGCTCTCACCGCTCGGCCACCCTTGCTCCCCAAATTGGCTTCCCAAATAATGCATAATTATATATTCAGAATTGGAAACTATTTAATTTAGTTTTGAAAATATCCAAAGATTTGCTTTCAATTAAGTCACTAGGTAAGTTCTTTCAAAGTCGTATCGTTCTTGGGAAAAAAGAATGGAAATAAACGTTCTTGGTAGCACTGTCTTGGTAGTATTTGAGCTTCTATAGCGTTATATTCCTGAAAAAATTCAGCATTGGTATTCAACATGCAACATTTGTTTTCGAAAAAAAAAGAGAAGACATAATTGTTTCATTTGTAATGCGACGTTTTGAAAACAACAACTCACATCATATAGCTGTCATTCATTGGACATCAGTTATATGGAAATTAGCTTTACAGAGAATAAATCAGGAACAGGAACATGGTAGTTTGGTTAGTTGGCTGGGTAAAATAAAGCCAATCGCCCAACAATGCATATTCTATTATGTGTACACATATGTAGTCGACGGACTAATGACAAACAATGCCCTGGGGCGGGGGGGGGGGGGGGGCACTCCATTGTAAAAGGATCGGTATGCTCGTGCGAAGTTTTCAAAAATACCCCTAAAAGATACCGGAAGTCTTTTAAGAAGGCTGGATGATTTTTAACCCCTAAGAGATACCACACAAAAAATATACAACATTTTTAAATGTTTCTCTGAGCATTATTCTGAGTATTTTCTTAAAGTTCCTAAACTCTTTATGTGCAATTAATTATAAAATACGAAAAGGGATTGGCTCTAGCTTTTGATATACCCTAAAAGATACCAGGAAATGCAAAAACTTTAAACTTCAATTTTAACTTGTCATTACGGCTAACGGTTAATTTTTTCCTATTATTACGGCTTACGGTTAAATTTTTGGCCTTTTTACGGCTAACGGTTAACCCCATTGAGACCCTCTTTTGAATGGCTATCAATACTTTTTGAACTAATGATAGAAGGTCTTGTTCTGGAGTAGCCCTATAGACTCTTCCACAGTCCCCGCTCGGACATTATACTTACTTGTGATGTTTATAGTAGGCCCAGCAGCCACCAGGAAATCTGTGACCATCAAAGAATGATGCGTGCGTTCTTTTACATCCACTGCATACAAGATTAAAGTTTCCCAAATCATAGCTAGTGAATGGGGATCAAGAACACGATTGGTGTCGCTGCAATATATACAGATTAACTGACGAGATCAGAAACACTAGTGAATTATTGATGAACTAGAGATTGGGAATCATATTTTCTCTGGCCGAGAGGTCTTTTCAGTGGCTGGCGTACCTCCGAAAAAATCCTGGCTACCCATGCACTGTTGAGAATGGCTCATCCACATCCGGTCAATGCCCCGGATTTAAAGTGAGATGGAGGCGACGCCACCTTTCTCATCAGTGTGTGGGACAATCTACTACAGTCACGTGGTCCAAAAGCTAAGCCAATGCACGTCACTATTGTGATCAAGGCTGAAGTGGAGTCGAAAGCACAAGCTTCGCTTTTGAACATCTGACTCAGCGTTTCAAAAGTTTTTATTCACTACTCTGCTGATAAATATTTCTTCTTCTTCTTCAGTTCTTTATTAACCATCAAAGTCAGTTAATAGCATTACTCTCCTCTTATTTACTTCATATTATAATGGATTTTTCTCTTTCTGCGTGTCTTTTTTTCATTTTCTCGTCGCACTGTATACCTAAAGTAAATTGCAATAGTTTTGGACATAGACCCCTCGATGAGCACTATGCTTTTGGGGTCAAGATCACAGTCAAGACAAATAATAATAATAATAATAATAATAATAATAATAATAATAATAATAATAATAATAATAATAATAATAATAATAATAATAATAATAATATTTATTACTTCTATAGCGCAAATTAGCATCTAAATATGATCAAATGTGCAAATATGTAAAAAAAAAAAAAAGATATACATTTCTTCTCAGTTGTAACAAATAAATTGGGTTAACATATAAAGAGGTCCAAGCAAAATGTACTTTTTCTTTTTTCTTATTTTCCGGTCATTGCGGTGGTTTCAGTCATTATTCCGGTGGTTCCGCCAGAAGGGTTCCGATCGTTCCGTTCCAGATTTCCGGGGCGGGCGATGAAGGTCACTAACCTATGATCTAACGCCAGATCATATCAAATTGCTCAGTTTGGCACATCGTGCAGTCTACAGGCTAAGTAGTTTGGTGAGTAACTGTCTTGTGATGTTTGCTATCTTTTACTGATATCATTTAAAGCGAGGAATCGAGTTTTTGAGCGAGTGTTGTCTACTTACTGTATCATAACTCAGATCTCACAACACTGTGATCTAATTCAGTCAGATAGTCACTGGGGCTCCGTCAACAGCTAGTAACGTTTTGGTTTTCTGTAAATAGAAGCGACTAAAAAGTTCTTCGTCCACACGACTGTCAGTTTCACTGTTTTCAGTTTTTCCTGTATTCATCGGCTACCAAAGTGTCAGGAAGAGGTTGATAGATGGAATATTAAATATTGTTTAGTTATACTCGAATCAATTTATGCTTGTAGCAAATTGTACCAAAACTGGTCGGAAAGAAAGAAATTCACGGTGTTTTCCGAATCTTGGCTATAATTGCCATTGTGAACAAGGGCAGAAGAGATCACCGTAGTCACTAGCCTGCGTAGCGGCCATAAGGAGAAAGGGGTGATGGAGAGGGAAGGGAGTGGAAGGTTGACGTGACTTGCAATTGTCTCGGTTGTCGATTCGTCACGCGTGGGGTAAAGCAGTTATGAAACCTGTAGATCGCCGTTGTGTCTTAACCCCTGACGATTAACACATCGTAGGACGAACGACTGCTGATTCTATTGATTTCTCTATACCTTTTGGCACTTTCGAGATAATGCCACGTTTCATGAGCTCATGATAGTTGCCTTTACTTTGTTTAACGGCACGATAATCATCTCTATTCATGCAAGCAATACCTCTGAATATTCGACCTCCCCGTTTTCCTACAGAATTTTGATTTATTCACTAGTAAATGTATGCCTACATAAAACATAATCCTTTGTCCTGTCTGTCTACACCTTGTCTCCCCACACCTCCCCCTTTGCTTTCTTTCCGTATCCCTCTTACAGCTCTCTACATGTTGCCTTTCAAGTCGTTCGGTAATTCATGTTCCATTGTTCATACTTTTGAGTTCCCTTCTCTCGCTCGCTCTTTTCTCCTCCATCCTTTTTATTTGTTTATTCATTATTTTTGTTTTTTTATATATGGCCTTTTTCATACATTTCTCTTCCTTCCCCCATCCTTTAGCAGCGTTTTTCATCTGCTTTAGTGAATTGCATATCCAATTTAAGAAACACAATGTTCCGCCGATTGGAAACTCGTATAATTATACCTGCTTGCAGTTGCTAAAATTTGTGCTCTTGTTTGGTGTAATGGACCCAGGAAATTTTGCCCTCTAAATGTTTTTATTTGTGGTGTAATGGACCTAGGAGATCTTCCCCTCTTAATGATCGATGAAATACCGCAGGATGTCTTTTTTATCTAAAACGTCTTATGCAGTCAGACTGTGATGCTATCATTTCGTCAACATCTAAAAAAACAAGCACTATTGCGATGACTATATACCCTCTTCATCAAAAGAGACGGCCGGTTTACGCTTGGAAAGTCTTTATTTTGTCACGAAGCGATGGAAACGCTCACCGTAAACGAATATTTTCGAACACGTTCCCCAAAATGGATACTTTCAAAAACGCCGTTTTATTCGTTTTCGTGTTGAAAGTGCTGACTTCGCAACATTATTAATTAATCGATGAATTACCAATGGAACGTTCACCATCGTTTATATAGCTCTTTCAATTAACGTTGTCGCTGAAAAAAGCCTGAAGGCTAACAAACTTCTCTGTAGGCTATCTGAGAAATTAAGGAATTATGTGTCCAAGTTGTAGAATTTGCAAGCATACAGTGAGTTTTTTATTGTAATGATGTCACGGTGATAAAAATGTTTCATGATTCCGCTCTCAAAGCTTTAGGCTTTAGGCTTTTTTTAGCGACAACGTTAACGCTATACAGTCATGGCAATAACGCCCGGTTGGCTCAGTTGGTTGAGCGTCGGTCTCTCGTGCGGGAGGTCGGGGTTCGAATCCCGGCCGGACCAACACTCAGGGTCTTAAAATAACTGAGGAGAAGGTGCTGCCTTTGTAACTACATCTGCAAATGGTTAGACCTTCAAGTCTTCTCGGATAAGGACGTTAAACCGTAGGTCCCGTCTCTCCACACTATCTAACCCAGCATTGGAGGGACGTAAAAGAACCACTGAGGACGTAATAAAACCCTGGCAGTGACCACCCTCAGTGTCTACTTCATACTGATCACCTCTTTCATATCATTGTAAAGCGCCTTTGAATATGTATATAGATAAAGTGCGCTATATAAATCCAATATCATTATCATTATCATTCGTCTAACAAAAGATTTTTCATTTGGTCCTTTTGTCTGCCCAACCAACATGATACTATGCGTTTACAAAGCAGACCGCATACGTATCGACGGCTCTAAAACCTCTAAAACGATTCGAAAACGGTCATCGTTTTCGTGTGGACGCAAAGATTTCTATGCGTTTATGGGGCCTAAATTAACATACTGAATACATGCTAGTTTGAACTGTGAATACATGTTCAGTCGCAGCAAGCAGTTCTTTTGTTTTCACTGCCCGAGATTTCGAGAATGTTCGTAATCGCAAAATGGTTTATTCTTAAAAATGGTCCGTACATTCAAGGTTTCAAGGATCGACTAACAGCTTTATCTTTGGGAAAATTGCAGGCTTTGATTGTATTTTGTCAATTTCTAGAACTCATCTACAACATAGTTGATAATTAATGTTCTTCATTATAGAACTATTTCTGTCTAGTCACATGACGTTTCTTACATTATTAGAATCTATGTTGATGGACAACGTTTTCAAGAATGACTGTATACTTACTCTATATAGTAATAATATATTAGGTAGGATATAGTTATAGAACTATTTCTTTCCATTCACATGACAGTTCTTTCACTATTAGAATATATGTTTATGGACAATGTTTTTGAGAATGTCACTGTATCTACTTCAAATATGTAACAACAGCTTCAAGTGTACTGCATGGCAGCGCAAACTATTGGGTCCCCTATTTTCTTCATTAGATTCACATGCATTCAACATGGATGACTTATTTCCGTTGCTATATCTAAAATGCTCATGTACTGAGTTATTTTAAAGTCTCAATGTCTGCCTCCTCTTCTCTACCGCGTGATCACATGACTACATTCAAAAGTTCGTACAGCTAGGGAGGATAACATCACGATTCACGCGCGGTTCCCGAGTGACCGATAACGAAACTAAATGGCCTTGTTGGTTTTCGTTCACGCAGTTTGAATAAATCCATGCAGAAAAACGCTGAACATTAAAACAGAATTTGAATGAATCTTTCACACTTTTTTAAATTTGCTTCTAGCTAGAATCATTTCACGCGAAAAAGGACAAAGAATCCACAAATTTCGAATTATTTTATCTTCGCTGGCTTTTCCCGCATTCCGTAAGATGTGTTGTTCTTGCATGAAAAATGAGAAATGATTTCTCTCGATTCCGAATCACGAAAAAGGAGAATGATCGATCATGCTTTGACGTGATTTGAATCCCCTGTACTCCCCTGATATAAAACAAGGTAGCAAAGACGTTTACATGATGCAGTTCGTATACATTTTACCAGTAAATTTCGTTCATCATGAAGTTTCAAAATGAAATAATTTCCATTGATTTGCTTGTAAGCCCCTAGCATATGATGACATTTTTGTCCCCTCTCTATACCAGAATGCTTTTCGTGTAGCTTTTGATCGGTAATTAAAACTATTGTGCTTGTATTCTCGAAGGAATAAAAAAAATGGAATATGAAAGGTTCTTGAAAAGGATTCTGGTATAGAGAGGGAGACAAAGACGTCATCACGCTAGGGGCTTATAGATGGTCGATGACTTTTGCAATTTTTGACCACGTAAAAGGTCAAATACACCATAGCACTAGAAAGTGAGATGAGATCTAAAAAGATTATCTGCCCAACTTGTGTATGTAAAAGGTCAAATACACCACAGCACTATAGCGTTAGGCTTTTGAATACTATCAAAGAAGAATCGCGCTAACCTTTTTAGTTCGAATCGCATTGAATCATATGGAACTGTACATAGACGACTTTCAAAAATGGCGGCCTAGTACATGAGACCGAGGCCACAAAGGCCTTGTTACTAGAAAATGAGCTTGGCGACACTTCTATTGCTATCAAAGACGATGTGTTCTTCTTCCTTTCGAAATAACTATTTTCTGTGCATTTTACAGGATATACTTAGACTCATTTGATGCCATGATGATTTTGGAGGCCTTTCTGGCCTCGTTCTTGTGAACAATGAGCCCGCCATTTTTGAAAGTCGTCTATATGTATAACTGTTTTTGGCGAATCACTCGAAACAGGGGAAATTTTCACTTGAAGACTTGAAGACGTGATATAGTACAATAAATATGAGAAATAATCGAAATAAAGAAAAAATATGATTAAGATTAGGTGTTTACAATCGTCTGCAAGTACTTTACTGCAACTTAAAATGAACTGGCGTCCCCCAAAACAGTCCCATAATTCAGTGCAACTGGAACTGGAAACTTTAACTGTACTGGAACTTTAACTAGCACACGAAAAGTTTTTAATATGCAAACCAATATATAATAAAGCTGTTTTGCACCAGGCAAGTGAAATCCCCGCAAGCCTCGTAAAAATAGGATGAAAGGTGAGAAAATGCAGACTTATGTATGAAATACACGCTATAAACACCGTTATTAGTGAGCGAGAGGTGACAAGGCGGTGGGGCCAGCACGTTAATTTCATAAATCCTAGCTCGCAGAGTCTTAATCCAAATGTAATACAAGTGAATCCCCCGCCAAGCGGGGAACAAAAATGTAGTGATTTTATGCGAAAGTCCTATGCCCCGGGGGAGGCGACGGCGCGGGCGGAGGTTTCACTTAACTGGTGTATTTTAACCTCAACATGCATGCGCAGGAGAAATGTATATTGTAACTCATCCCTTCTCTTTTTTTCAAGGCTAAAAGTCCCATCTACAAGGTCCAAAGGTCAGGAAAATGAAGCTCATTTGCGCAGGTCTTCCAAAGACTGGCACAACTTCCCTAGCGGCTGCACTACGAATTCTTGGTTACAAGGTTCATGACTATGTCGAACATTATGGCTACAGTGCTGTTGAATACGCTAACGCCCTGGAAGGTAAAATGCCAGACTTTACCACAATGTACGCTGACATAGATGCTGTCTGTGATTCTCCTGCCTGCGTTCTCTGGGATGAAATTCTACGTTGCTTCCCCGACGCAAAAGTTGTCCTACAAGAACGTGATAACGTAGAAGTCTGGGTGAAAAGTGCTTTGAAAACCTATGGACTTACAATTACTACGCAGGAACAGTGGTGGACACAACTAGGATTCGTAATTACCCCAACAGGAAGAAAATGGAAACGACTTCGCAACCTAGAGTTAACTCGTATGTTTAATAATGGCGATTCTAAGTATTTAGCTAAGTTATATGCAGATCACAACTCTCGGGTTAAAGCTTTGGTTCCTCGGGATAAGTTGTTAGTGTGGAATGAAAAAGAGAAGATGGCATTTCGAAGACAAGATGTAAAAACTTTTAATGGTATGGACTCCAGAGTGATGGGACGAAAATTAGAAGGGATGCTAGTGTCACCTTTTTTATGGATAAGTATCGTGCATGCTCTCTTCCATTCAGTGGGAACAGTACCTGACGACCAGACCAGACGTATAAGTTCAGCTAAATATGTTCGTAAAATAGGACATCGTTTGAAACAAATTATTGACAGCTGATCAAGAGGACAATTAGGGGAACCAGACGCTTTCATTTTACGGATGACATTAGTAACTTGATCATAAGTAGGAGGATCAAGGTTAAAGGCAACTTCAGGAGCTGATAAACTTGGAATCCAATTTGGAATGATAAACATTTTGTTAGGGTTGATTGAAGTAAGAGTCTTACGGAAATATGAAGCACAGTCTGACATGGAGAAGGAAGGAAACACGGAATCTTTTTTATTTAGAACATTTTTCACGTAGCCCCAGAAATTTTTACCAATGAATTTGTCGTGATCTAATACATCATGCTCTTGTGTTGATGTTGATAGGTCCTTACGCAACTTGTCACGCAATGACCGCGATACAAACTTGATTTCATCAGTGTCACCCTCAGTATTATTATTACTCGTGCCCAGGCCTTTAGGCCGGGAACGAGTTATAAACTGCAAATGTTTTTTTTTTTTTTTTTTTTTTTTTTTTTTTTCCTGTGTTCGTCCTGAGGGACCTCTGATTGGTTAAGAGCGTAAAAACAATGCCCTTCATTCATCACCTTTAAGCGACAGCGAACGCAAGCCAGGAACTTTAGGAATGCAAGATGGCCGACTTCAAAGAAAATAGCTTTCAGAGACAGGCTTTTCCTGCAGTAGAACAATGTAATTTGGAGCTTTTAACTCGAGATATACCTATATACTTATATGAGCTTCAGAATGGGCTGTTATTTTGAGCTTCATCTCCAATACTTTGACCAAATATCGAACTCTAAATGGAGTACTTGAAAGCCGAGGCCCTCGCGATAACGACTATTTCCTATGAGCTGGAAAACTACGAATTTCTCATCCTACATGTTGCTAAACGAACATACATAGAAGCAAGTCAATTATATTCCTCATTCAAGCATTCAAGAGATCTTGAGAGGTTTTTGTAGTGAATTTTAATTTAATATCGGAATGGCATGAAACTAGATTCCATTGACCTTGTATTTCGCGTTTGGTCACGTAACGTCTTTTATTCATATATATAACATCCGAAACATGAACGAAAAAATACACGATTTGTTATTGTGTCAAATATGCCGTTGTAGAAGTCTTTACAGCAAACAATTGAGATATATAGTGAAATAAGAAGTTGAATATAAAACTGGTATATTTTTGCATGTTGGAGATATCTAATACCTATGCATGATAATAGAAAGACAAAGGCACTAATAGCTGTTGACAGACAAACTAACTAATCAAGATATTTTTTAGTTTAAGTTAGCCGATTCAAAAAAGGTCATTTGTTACGGTTAGCTATTTCCCGGAATGGTGAAGAATGCGTGAAACGGCTAGGGGAAGAGTACGAACGGAGCCGGTCATTGGAGCCTCTCTTAAAAAGGGCTCCAGGCATAGGCACGAGTGAACGCACGTGTGCGTCTAGTTATTATAATAATAATAATAATAATAATAATAATAATAATAATAATAATAATAATAATAATAATAATAATAATAATAATAATAATAATAATAATATTTCTCCCTGTGGTTTGGGGAGTAGAATTCAGCCAACGCCAAGTCTCCTGCGTGTCGTAAGAGGCGACTAATGGTGCAATTACTCACATATGTGATGAAATGAGTTCAAATGAAAATTTAGATAACGGCGTTAATGAGGCTGGATCATTGGGTGAAGGTCTCTCGCTCGGCAGGTGTTCTGTGGGTAAGCAGCACAGACCCGGTCGTCATCCCATGACTGCTAAGAGAAGGTGGACAACACAAGACAATTTGTGTGTGATGAAATGTTACTACAAGAGTGAACCCGATAAGAGAGGCTATAGAAAAAGAATGCATCAGTTTTGGATTGATGAAGGGAGATTTGAAGCTTCAGAACAGAGGGTAGTCGATCAGAAGAATAATATACTGTCTAAAGGTTGGCTCTCTACATTGGAACTGGAAGCACTTAAAAGAACCCTTGAAGACCCTTCAACTCTTGACGAAAGTGTTGATATCCAAGAAGAAAATGACGTATTGTCTCGTCAGGAAGGATGTATATCTTCAAATATTAACACAAACGAAGGCGATGGAACTAGCATTGATATTCTAAATGAAGTTGGAGGTGAGACTAACGTTTTGCTTGAAAGGGTAAATAGTCTTATGATTAGCACAGATGTGCCAAAGCCAAAGAACCTCAGAAAAATAGATCGGATGAGGGTAAAGGAGAAAGTAACAATAGTGAATGATATTCTTAAGAACGTGAAAACACGAAACATCACTGAGACAAATAAGTTAATCAAGGTTGGTGCAGTTGTCACATGCGAGTTACTTGGTATAAAGGATAATACCAGTAGTAAAGTAATGAAGGAGAAACCTTTTTGGCAGAGGAGGATAGAAAGAAAAATAAGCCAATTGAGAAAAGATCTGAGCTTATTGCAACGATTGAAAAATGGTAAACTTAAGAAGACTAGTCAGATTGATAGATTGCAGAGGTCTTATTGTTTGAAAAAGAAAAGTATCAACCTTGTAATGGAAGAAATAAAGCAAAGAATTGTTGCCAAATCATCTATGTTGAAGAGATACAAGGAGAGGGTAACTCAGTATAGACAGAACCGGTTGTTTCAGGATGACAGAAAGCGTTTATTTGAGGAGTTGGATGGGCAGGAAAGAAAACAACAACCAGCCCCAGATGCTGAGAAATCAAGGGATTTTTGGAATGGAATTTGGGGTAAAGAAGTCAAGCATAATGACGCTGAATGGATTGAGGAGATAGACAGAGAAATGCATAGTGCAAAACAGGAAGACCTAGTAATAACTCCAGCTAAACTTAAAAAGCAGCTTCAGAAAATGTCAAACTGGAAAGCACCTGGTCCAGATGATGTTCAAGGATTCTGGTTAAAGAGTTTTGACAGCCTCCACGGTAGGATTGCGGAGCAACTACAGTGGTGTGTATCAACAAGAAAGATACCAGAGTGGTTAACAGTAGGAAGAACTGTTTTGATAATGAAAGACGAGGAAAAAGGGAATGATGTTAGCAATTACCGACCTATAACTTGCTTACCTCTTATGTGGAAACTGCTGACAGGTGTAATTTCTGATGAGTTATACCACCATTTAATAAATCATAAGTTATTACCTGAGGAGCAAAAGGGATGCAAACGAAAGAGCAGAGGAACAAAAGATCAACTATTGATAGACAAAATGGTACTAAAAAACTGTAGGAGGAGGAAAGTAGGTCTAAGTATGGTGTGGATTGACTACAAAAAAGCCTATGATATGGTCCCTCACTCCTGGATTCTAAAATCACTGGAGATGGTTGGGGTTGCAGATAACATCAAAGCATTTCTAGACGTAGGTATGGGGCAGTGGAAAACTAATCTCACATTCAGGAGAGAGTAGCTTGGGACAAGTTCAAATCAAAAGGGGAATTTTTCAAGGTGACAGTTTGTCACCATTGCTGTTTATAATAGCAATGATTCCTTTGACATATATTTTGAGGGAGGTAAAAGCGGGATATGATTTCGGAAACAGGAACGGTAAAATAAACCATCTATTGTTTATGGATGATCTAAAGTTGTTTGGCAGCAATGAAAAGGAGACTGAAAGGCTTGTTGAAACAACTCAAATTTTTAGCAAAGATATCTGCATGGAGTTTGGTGTCTCGAAGTGCGCATTCTTAACACTTAAACGTGGGAAAGTGGTGTCATCTGAGGGATTAAAGTTGAGCGAAGGAATTGTCATTAAAGAATTAGATTCTGAGAAAGGATACAAGTACCTTGGGGTAGTTGAGGCGAGTGATATAAGGCACCAGGAAATGAAAACAAGTATTAGGAAAGAGTATTTCAGGAGAGTCAGGAAAATTGTATCATCTAAGTTGAACGCAGGTAATACCATAGAAGGCATCAATTCTAGAGCAGTATCATTGGTGCGCTATACAGCAGGGATTGTCAACTGGACTAAGGAGGAGCTCCAGAACATGGACAGGAAAACGAGGAAGTTGATGACAATGAATAGAATGCTGCATCCCCAAAGTGACGTGAATAGGCTTTACGTCCCAAGAAAAGATGGAGGTAGAGGACTTCTGAGTGTGCAAGATTGTGTTGAGCTTGAAATCATAAGCTTGTGTAGATATGTGTCAAGTTCGAAGGAGGATCTGTTATCTGTTGTTAACACCGAGAAAATACTGAAAGTTACAGGAGAAGGTGGGGTTGAGGAAAATAAAGAAAGTAGAAAGTTAATGCGACTGCGGGAGTGGAAGGAAAAAGCCCTCCATGGAAAATTCATGAGAGATACAGAGGATGTGAGGGACGAAATGTCATTTGGATGGGTCAGAAAGGGTTATCTGAAGAAAGAAACAGAAGGTATGATTTTTGCAGCCCAAGACCAGGCTTTGAGAACCAACTGGATAAAGAAACACATCGACAGAATGAATGTCCCTGAGGAGTGTAGGATGTGTGGTCACAGAGAAGAGTCAATTACTCATCTTGTTGCTGAGTGTCAGAAGCTGGCTCAGACAGAATACAAACGACGACATGATAATGTTGCAAGGATCATACATCTAGATATCTGTAAACAGTACAATCTGGTTGAAGATGTCAAGTGGTACAACCATAAGCCAGAAAGGGTGCTAGAAAATGAACACGTAAAGGTTCTCTGGGATGTAAACATACAGACTGATCATGTCATTGAGAGCCGGAGACCTGACATAATCTTGCTAGACAAGGAGCTGAGAAAGTGTTTCATTGTGGACATTGCTTGTCCAGGCGATAGTAGGGTTGGCCAAAAAGAAATTGAGAAAATTCAAAAGTATGATGAGTTACGTAGGGAACTAAAGAAGCTTTGGAAATTGAGAGAAGTAAGGGTGATACCAATTGTGGTTGGAGCCTTGGGAGTTGTTTCAAGGGATTTGAAGAAATGGCTGAAAGAATTGAACGTCTGTAGTGGCATAGAGTTGTTGCAGAAAGCATGTTTGCTTGGTACTGCAAGGTTGATAAGGAAGGTTTTTGAGACCTAAGGCTGCTGGGTGCAGCTTGCTCTCAGAGACATATCACCGGTATTCCACCAAACCGAGATAACACGAAATAATAATATTTATTACTTCTATAGCGCAAATTAGCATCTAAATATGATCAAATGTGCAAATATGTAAAAAAAAAAAAGATATACATTTCTTCTCAGTTGTAACAAATAAATTGGGTTAACATATAAAGAGGTCCAAGCAAAATGTATTTATTCCTTTTTCTTATTTTTGTCTTTTCCGGTCATTGCGGTGGTTCCGGTCATTATTCCGGAGGTTCCGCCAGAAGGGTTCCGATCGTTCCGTTCCAAATTTCCGGGCGATGAAGGTCACTATAACTAATGATCTAACGCCAGATCATATCAAATTGCTCAGAAGATCTCTCCGTTTGGCACATCGTGCTTTCTACAGGCTAAGTAGTTTGGTGAGTATAACTGTCTTGTGATGTATGCTATCTTTTACTGATATCATTTAAAGCGAGGAATCGAGTTTTTGAGCGAGTGTTGTCTACTTACTGTATCATAACTCAGATCTCACAACACTGTGATTTAATTCAGTCAGATAGTCACTGAGGCTCCGTCAACAGTAACGTTTTGGTTTTCTGTAAATAGAAGCGACTAAAAAAGTTCTTCGTCCACACGACTGTCAGTTTCACTGTTTTCAGTTTTTCATCGGCTACCAAAGTGTCAGGAAGAGGTTGATAGATGGAATATTGTTTAGTTATACTCGAATCAATTTATGCTTGTAGCAAATTGTACCAAAACTGGTCGGAAATTAAGAAAGAGGTTCACGGTTTTTTCCGAATCTCGGCTATAATTGCCATTCTAATAATGTTGTAAACAAGGGCAGAAGAGATCACCGTAGTCGCTAGTCTGCCATAAGGGGAAAGGAGGTGATGGAGAGGGAAGGAAGAGGAAGGTCGACGTGACTTGTCTCGCTTATATCGTTTCGTCACGCGTGGGGTATATAGTAAAGCAGTTATGAAACCTGTAGATCGCCGTTGTGTCTTAACCCGTGACGATTAACACATGGTAGGACGAACGACTGCTGAATCTATTGATTTCTCTATACCTTTTGGCCCTTTCGAGATAATGCCACGTTTCATGAGCTCATGATAGTTGCCTTTACTTTGTTTAATTCACGATAATCATCTCTATTCATGCAAGCAATACCTCTGAATATTCGACCTCCCCGTTTTCCTACAGAATTTTGATTTAAACTCGTATAATTATACGTGCTTGCAGTTGCTAAAATTTTTGCTCTTGCGTGGTGTAATGGACCCAGGAAATTTTCCCATTTGTGGTGTAATGGACCTAGGAGATCCGGTTCCCCTCTTAATATTTTTAATATATAGAATGATCGATGAAATACCTTTTTTTAAAATCTAAAACGTCTTATGCAGTAGACTGTGATGCTATCATATATATATATATCTTATTAGACGGTTTGATGTGTAGTATGGCTGCATATTTTACGAGCCACGCAGTATTTTGACGAGCCCGTAGGGCGAGTCAAAATACAAGTGAACGAGTAAAATATCCAGCCAAACTACACTTCAAACCGTCTAATAAGTTATTTATTATCCAACTGTCTACACTGAAAAAGAAGAAACGCGAAAAAAACGCCTTTTTAAAACGCATTTTAGGACGAGAAAGTTCTTTTGAAATAACATTGTGAAAACGTGACAGTCTGCCGTGACTTTGGCGTGTGGCGCGAGCTGTGCGGTCTCTGATTGGCTGAAAGGTGACAACAAGTCAAACTATAAGCTAGTTTTCTGGCGCGCGCGAGGTTTTTCACTTGCATATACGAAGTGGTGATGGCGCGTATTTCGACAACTTGTACAACTGGTTTCCTACAATACAAATATCGCGAGATATTTGTACTCGTTTTCACGCGCGGTTCCCGCGAGTGACCGACAGGGAAACAATAAGGAAACTAAATTACCTTGTCGGTGTTCGTTCACGCAGTTTGAATAAATCCATGCAGAAAAAAGCAGAACATTAAGGTAATTCCTCTGTTTTGCACCGTGCACGCCTACTGCGCATGGTTCAAAAAGCATAAATCGCGACTTTACGAGCATTTTCTTTCAAGGTATAATCAAAAAGGATACAAAACTCGATTTTGGAAATTTTTCTAATCTTTGGTGCGATAAAAAGCAAGTTTTGCGAAACTCGCCCCATTCCCTTCTCGAAAAAGTGCCGTTTTTAGCTCTATTATGATGATGTTTTACAAAATATCTCGCAAACGAGCACCGTGACCCCCATTTCTTATTTCAAAACTTGCATTCACGCAATGATTTACACAACATATTTGAAAATTAAGAAAATCTATCGATAGGAACATGGAAAACTTTGACGTATGTTGCTCTCTAAATGATGCAAAAAATGTTCCAATGAAATGCGCTATCGAAGTTAAAATAAGCTTTCTTGCGAGATATTTTACTATTTTACCTGTTTCTACTAAAATAATGCTAACTCTGAGTTTTGGAGTCTTTTTCTGAGACCAGATAGACATATCAACGAATTAGCTGGAAAACATCGAACGTTCGCGCGAAATCGCTAAAATTCCCTTGTCTATCAAGCCAAATATTTCCTAAACAAGTACCGTGACCCCCTCTTTTTTTGTTAGTTACGAGATAAGTAACTCAAAACCTACAAAATATCAAATTTTAAGCGATTTCTATCGGTAGGATCTATTACAGAGGAATCACCTTAAAAAAGAATTTGAATGACTCTTTCATACCTTTTTAATTTGCTTCTAGCGAGAATCATTTCACGCGAAAGAGGACAAGGAATCCACAGATTTCGAATTATTATCTTCGCTGGCTTTTCCCGCATTACGTAAGATGTGTTGTTCTTGCATGAAAAATGAGAAATGATTTCTCTCGATTCCGAATCACGAAAAAGGAGAATGATCGATCATGCTTTGACGTGATCTGATTGAATCCCCTGTACTCCCCTGATATAAAACAAGGTAGCAAAGAACTTTGCATGATGCAGTTTGTACACATTTGCCAGTAAATTTCGTTCATCGTGAAAGGTTTCAAAATGAAATAATTTCCATTGATTTGCTTTTTGTCCCCTCTCTATACCAGAATGCTTTTCGAGTAGCTTTTTGATCGGTAATTAAAACGCTAACTATTTTGTTTGTATTCTCGAAGGAATAAAAAAAGGAATATGAAAGGTTCTTGAAAAGGATTCTGGTATAGAGAGGGGGACAAAGACGTCATCACGCTAGGGGCTTATAGATGGTCGATGACTTTTGCAATTAATTTTTGACCACGTAAAAAGTCAAATACACCATAGCACTATAGCGTTAGGCTTTTGAATACTATCAGAGAAGGATCGCGCTAACGTTTTCAGTTCCAATCGCATTGAATCATAATGGAACTGTTTTTGGCGAATCACTTGATTAGAAGCAGGGGAAAAATTTCACTTGAAGACTTGTAGACGTGATATAGTACAATAAATATGAGAAATAATCGAAACAAAGAAAAAGTATGATTAAGATTAGGTGTTTACAATCGTCTGCAAATACTTTACTGCAACTTAAAATGAGATGGCGTGCCCCAAAACAGTCGTCCCATAATTCAGTGCAGCGTACTGGAACAGTTAACTAACACACGAAAAGTTTTTAATATGCAAACCAATATAAAGCTATAAACACCGTTATTAGTGCGCGAGAGGTGACAAGGCGGTGGGGTCAGCACGTTAATTTCATAAATCCTAGCTCGCAGAGTCTTAATCCAAATATAATGTAATACAAGTGAATCCCCCGCCAAGCGGGGAACAAAAATGTAGTGATTTTATGCGAAAGTCCTATGCCCCGGGGGAGGCGAGGGCGCGGGCGGAGGCTTCACTTGACTGGTGTATTTTAACCTCAACATGCATGCGCAGGAGAAATGTATATTGTAACTCATCCCTTCTCTTTTTTCAAGGCTAAAAGTCCCATCTACAAGGTCCAAAGGTCAGGAAAATGAAGCTCATTTGCGCAGGTCTTCCAAAGACTGGCACAACTTCCCTAGCGGCTGCACTACGAATTCTTGGTTACAGGGTTCATGACTATGTCGAACATTATGGTTACAGTGCTGTTGAATACGCTAACGCCCTGGAAGGTAAAATACCAGACTTTACAGCAATGTACGCTGACATAGATGCTGTCTGTGACTCTCCTGTCTGCTTTTTCTGGGATGAAATTCTACGTTGCTTTCCCGACGCAAAAGTTGTCCTTCAAGAACGTGATAACGTAGAAGTCTGGGTGAAAAGTGCTTTAAAAACCTATGAACTTACAATTACTACGCAGGAACAGTGGTGGACACAACTAGGATTCGTAATAACCCCAACAGGAAGAAAATGGAAACGACTTCTCGACCTAGAGTTAACTAAGACGTTTAATAATGGCGATTCTAAGTATTTAGCTAAGCTTTATGCAGATCACAACTCTCGGGTTAAAGCTTTGGTCCCTCGGGATAAATTGCTAGTGTGGAATGTCAAACAAGGATGGAAACCGTTGTGTGAGTTTCTTGGGGTTCCTGTGCCAGATGAACCTTTCCCTCGTTTGAATGTGAACAGTAGTGCCATTGCAGACGAAACCAACAAGTCGATTGCTGGACGTAGAATGTTTAAAGAGTTGGTGTTGATGATGTCTGTCTTCACTGTTATCATTGCCGTGATGGTTTGGTACTTATTGTAGTTTGTATGGACTACAGGAAGTTTTGCACTACTTTTAATTCGCTTTGCAACATTTTTAATTCGCACAATACAATTCTATAGCGTTATATTCCCGAAAAAAATATAATAATAATATATTCTTATATAGCGCTTATACAGGTCTGTTCTAGGCGCTGTAAACAAAACAAAACAAAAATACAATCATAAATCAAAAGCTAACTTAAATAAATGAGTTTTAAGTTCTTTCTTGAAAGACGAGAGACTGTCAATACCACGGATAGCGATGGAAGTGAGTTTCACAAAACAGGAGCAGAGACAGAGAAGCAGCGATGACCATAGGTTTTGAGGTTGAAAGGTTGAGTAGACAGCAGTAATTCTTTGGAGGACCGGAGAGTTCTTTTAGGTTTGTAGACAGCATTCAGCATAAATTCAGCATTGGTATTCAACATGCAACATTTGTTTTCGAACAAAAAGTGAAGACATAATTGTTTCATTTGTAATGCGACGTTTTGAAAACAACAACTCACATCATATAGCTGTCATTCATTGGATCTAAGTTATATGGAAATTAGCTTTACAGAGAATAAATCAGGAACAGGAACATGGTAGTTTGGTTAGTTGGCTGGGTAAAATAAAGCCAATCGCCCAACAATGCATATTCTATTATGTGTACACATATGTAGTCGACGGACTAATGACAAACAATGCCCTGGGGCGGGGGCACTCCATTGTAAAAGGATCGGATATGCTCGTGGGAAATTTTCAAAAATACCCCTAAAAGATACCGGAAGTCTTTTAAGAAGGCTGGACTGATTTTTAACCCCTAAGAGATACCACACAAAAAATATACAAAATTTTTAAATGTTTCTCTGAGCATTATTCTGAGTATTTTCTTAAAGTTCCTAAACTCTTTATGCGCAATTATAAAATACGAAAAGCGATGGGCTCTCTTGATACCCTAAAAGATAGCAGGAAATGCAAAAACTTTAAACTTCAATTTTAACACTCTAAAAGATACCAAACCGCTGATTTTTACCCCTAAGAGATACAACCCTTTTACAATGGAGTGCCTCCCGGGCTGATATTAAGCCATAGGGCTTATTTTCAGGATAACTAAACCTCTTACTAATAACCTATTATTTTGAAAATAATCATAGGCGGCGTGGGAGGCATGGGAAGGGTGGAGGAGCAAACTTAAAATTTTTTGGGGTCTCAGCCCCCTCACTTATTTGTGGGAATAAAGGATGAACATGTCTTTGTACAGCAAAAACTATAGAAACGATCGTTCAAGAGAGCCATGTTTGGGGAAAAAATTCATTATATCATAATTTATTTAATCCGGCAGTACTATCGCGCGATCGAAATGGCTTTCGATTTCAAAAACCTGGTTCTCGAGGACACAGTAAGCCCAACTGCATTTTTCGCCGGAAAATTAGCGTGCGCGCGCATATCATGTTTGAGCTGTCTCACCCCGGGAAGACGAGTAAACGTAAAGTTGAATTTTTCAAAGAAATATATGGAAAATTAACTCGCCCAGGGAAACACGGGGGAAGGGCTGTCTTTTCGTCATGTGAACAGGGCCTTAAATGTAAAACATTTTTATTAAATTTTCAGCCCCCAACTTTTCATTTCGTTTCGCGCCGCCGCCACTGAAATTGTGTTGAAGCATGATGACATTTATATATTTACACATAAAAACAATGGATTTTTTTAGATGTTTTAATGATAATTTGGAATTAGGTAATCAATAAATGGTTTCTTGGCGAACTAAAGCACGGGAAACTGGTTACAAAATCATGAGCCGTAGGCGAGTGTTAAGCTCTTAAAACTTTGCCGTTTGTTTGCCTCTCTGAAAGAGACAGCTTTGCACCACAAATTTGCCTTTTTGATCCTCCTGTTTTTTTCTCATGTTTAATTGCCCTATCGCATAATGACGTCACAGTTTGTTTACATTGGGGATAGATGCTCAGAAACAGTGGAAATTGGGACTTATTTATATTACTTTTCGAAGTAGAACTTCAATATATCGAGTTTTGATATCTATCATGTATCAGTGATTGCTCATCTGCATTTTATTTGATATGCAATCACTCTGATCCCCTCTGGCGACCATAATCCTTAGCGTCAAAAAAATAGAATGTTTTGGTGTGATGTCATTATGCGATAGGGCAATTGTATGAGTTTTAATTGGAAAAAATTAACCCTAGATGTTTTAAAGGCGATGGGAGAACCTACATAGCACGCAGTTGATGTAACGTTTGATATTCGTAAAAATATAATGAATAACACATAAGAGTAGATAGAACGACAATAGAATACAATAGATTTTATGAAATGTTATGTAGGTTTTATATTAAATGTGATAAATACTTTCGGGTTTCCTGTGGTCTAAATATTGAAAATTCGCAAATTTGAACTGTTGACGCATCTTCAATTTTTTTACTCTCATTCGCTCTCTTTAAACATCGCTTTCTTTTCAAATTGGGTTTCCTGTGTTTCGCTGCAATGCATACTGGGATGTCTTGGAAACACGTGATCAACGATATGTTTGAGGATAAAGTGCAACGTCTCTCACACACAACGTTACGGCTTTGGTTGAGGTTTTTCGCAGAATATGGCATTTTACTATTTGTTCGTGGAAAACACATGTTGGTAAGTGGTTAATAATTGCACTAGAATTGTTTTGCGTTCGACAATTATGTGATTTTATGCCGATAAATCACTCGAAGTACCGATTCAGAATAAGGCGAAAAATGGCGCCAAAGTCTGTAGTTTTAATCGACATGGTGTATAAACTTAACTGCTTTCTCTTCTAAAAAGGCTTTCCATTTTTTTCTCGGAATAAGAACTCTATGGATGGAATATTTTTTCGCTGCTGATAATTGTACCGTCGCCGAATCTAGCGTCAGAATTATTTGAGGTCTTTTCGCACAACTCTCAAGTCTTTTCGCACGAACATATAAAAGCCTTTTCGCAAAAGTCCTAATAACATTTTTTTCTTCAACTGTTAGTATTTCGATATCATTTATAAAAATGTTTGCTGGCTTTTTATGGAAGCTGTAGTCGCGAGTCAGGCCGCCATTTTGGATACCAGTCCGCACAACTCAAGTCTTTTCGCACGAACATGAAGCCTTATCGCAAAAGTCCGAAGAACATTTTTTTTTCTTCAACTATGTACCTCGATATCGTTTGTAGAGATGTTTGCTGGCTTATGGAAGCCGCCATTTTGTATACCTGTAGAGTGGTCAACAATCGTCCCTCCATTTGAGTGAGCCCAGCATGCTACACGTAAAGTAATCGACTCCCGTATTTGTATTTTGTATTGTTTTTTATTTATAAAAGTATTGTTTTACATTAAAGATCTTATTATTTATATTATCAACAAGTGGAAAGAAAAAACTATTTACAGATATTTACATTTAATTACGACCTATACACGGACTTTCATAATGGCCGCTGCTAATTAGCATAAATAGTGAAAAATTACTATTTCTGGAACTGTATCAATTTAAAATTATTAAGATTGTTGATTTTGATAATTTGTGCAATTTTCAAAACAAATCATTAAATCCTTGACAAGATATGGGGGTTTAAAATTCTGAAAATGCACCAAAGCGAGGCTACCAAGGCTTTTGGTCAAAATTACATACAAAACTCTCTATTTTTCACAGCGCATAACTTTTTTGATATTGAACCAAAAGTGATAACATTTTCTGAAAATATTTGTCTTGAAGTAATTTCCCACATAGCATTGATAATTTCTTGCACAAGGCCCTTCTCTAATGGAAAAAACTGAATTATGAAAGTGGTCTATTATTACGGTCTTTTCACTACCATGGTACTTTCGCTACCACTCGTTCCAGTACTTTCCAGTACAGGTTACGGGTTGCAGGTTACGGGTTGCGGGTTGCAGGTTGCAGGTTGCGGGTTGCAGGTTGGAATATAAAGAATCCACATTATTAATAATATTAAAGCTTTTCACCTTGAGAGATTGGTGTTTGGTTTATTAGCACTTCTGAATTATGAATAAAGTTACCGTAGTTCGATCAGGGCTCAAAATAACGGCCGGACATATGCAGGATAAGATGTCCTTCCAAATTCATTTTTGGAAGGTCATGTCGAATTTTGAAAGGACAAAAACTGTATACTATTATTTTCTTTTAATTTATAGGTTTTTGTATTCGGAAAGATTGGCAAGCATTTTAATTATGAACGCATGTTAAATAAAATCAACATAGGTTGATCAGTTAACTAAAATATATATTGCATAGTTAGAATATAAAGACTAAATTACAATAAATGAATGTCAAATACAATAAAACTATGATTACTTACAGTACAATCATAGCCCAATGAAATAGCACAATGGGTTCAAAAAGAGAGAAAACAACTAACGTAAGCAAGTGGAGTATTACAAGGCCTTCTGGATACGAGACCATGGCAGTCACGTGACATTTCGCCACAAAAATCCAGAACACATAAACGATTTTATAACAATTGAATATTCTGAAACCTCTTGAAAAAAGATTGGTTTTTATGACAAGCAAAAAACATTGATTATATTCAAATACAATTTACGTTGCTTAATAGATAATATATAGCGTGGTTCATATAATGGACATAGTCATAATCATAAGGAAGAGAACAAAACATTCGATATCTCAGGCTGTGACTTATTTGATTTCACTCATCGTCTTCGCTCTCTGTTGAAGATTCATCAATTAAAACTTTGCGCCTTTTGGCTGCACTGTGTTGCTTGGTGTAGGACTTGCGCACATTCTGGTGTGGTCTTCTTGTGGTCGCTGCTGCCCATAGCTTAATCGCTTCTTTGGGGTCAAAATCCTCCAGTTGCGGGCCTTCTGTAGCCTCCTACGCAGACGTTTTTAGTCTCGATCCAGTAAATTTCCCTCGCCACAAACGCCTGCTCAGCAGAGCGCTACATTCCATTCCCAATTCTGGCCAATCACAGCTAACCTACTATAATCGGGTAGCTAGACGCTGATTGGCTTAAATTTCGTGCAAGTTTGTGAAACAAAATGGCGTCGTTCGAGGAAGCCATGAAAGCAGTATGTGAGAAACATAAATTGAGGGAGTTAAACCCTTGGGAATTGATTGTTTTTTTTGTCTAAAAATGTGGCAGGTCAATTTGTCCTTTCAAAATCCGATTTGGCCGGTCATCTAGCAAATTTGGAAGGACATTGTCCTTTGACCGGCCGTTATTTCGAGCCCTGTCGATCGATCCGTGGCTAAAGCTAAACTCGTATGATGATGAAATAGTGGTAAATATTGTCTTTTTTCAATGCCTTGATGCTTTCAAATGTATTTATTTCGTACTTCGATTCACCTCGAACTTAGTCACAAAGACTCTGTGATGAATGCCGTTATTCAAGTTGAGAATGCCAGGTAATCCGAGTACGGTTGATAATCACGCAGCGTGAATGTAATCCGGCGACCACAAGCTGAGACCAAGAAGTCATTCTCAGCGAATTTTGGAAAAGACGTGATGATTTTTAATGAATATCTAGTACTTTTTTCAATATTTTTTTAAACGTGCTTACATTTTATTTTGCTAACTTTCTGATGTGATGATGATTGGTGATGATGATAAAAAATGCTAACCGGAAGTGCCGCCATTTTAAAAATAACGCGTAGCACGAGCTTGATTCAAATTTGTGTTGACGAAAACAAGCGAGCACTCACTGTTTTGTCCAAAAAGAAAATATTTTTACTTAATTCTCTAATGATTTTGAGTATTTAAATCCACAAGAATAAATTTGGAGCTGATTTTTGTACAAAAACTTAAGTTTTTCTATGATTTTTGCTGTTCACTGAAATCGCGCTATGACATTGCTTAAGACGTAATGCGCAGTGCCAACGTAGTCAGTCACCTTAAAACATCATCCTCAATCAACTCTGCATGTCTTTCTGCACGCGCAGAATAAATAAACAACCATATTTGATCTTGATGCACTCTATAAAGAGATAAAAGGAGAGTTTGTTAGTTTCTTTGCCCTAGCTACCAGATTTGAAATAACATTTTATGTTTGTTGCTAAATTAGTGAAAAAAGTCACAATTAATCTCTCTCTAAACATCAACAATAGATCAAAAATTTCCAATAATCAGTTGATTTGTATTCTGATCTTTGGTGCCATGGTAAATCTGTGAAAAGATGTCAAAATTGTAAATTAAATTCTCATATTATTAATTATTCAAAAGCAAATAGCCTTCAATAGACCCTTCTCCAAAATGGCAGTTGCTCATTAGCATAATTTTTTTTCAACCTATATAATGACATAATGATCCCTAAAATACTAAAAAGAATGTTTCACTTTGAAACTGTGCAAAGATTTAGAAGGCTCCAATGAAAATCTGCAGCTAATTTTACAGAAAATGTATGGCTTGGGGTATATTTATGATAGACCCCACCAGACATACATTTGACAATGTATCTTTGCAGATTTTCATTAGAATTGCATTTTTTAAGCATTTGGGTTAAGATGACAAGATAAAACAAATAAGTTCATATACTTACAAGTTCTTCGTCTTCCTCTATACTTGTGTTGAGCTGTCCCTCACTTTTTATCGATGCAGGACTTTCACAACGACTAATGGAGTCCTAAAATAATTATGTATAATATTATTTTTATTGTAATATGAATGAATTAGTTCTGAGTTTCTTAATTTTTGCTTGGGAATAAATAAACAATATAATCAAATGAGGTAAATAAACAATGTCTGGTATGTCTTATAGATAAATAGGCTGTCCATAATATATTATTTTTGTCATTAATCATTATATCATACCTGCAGATTAACACCCGAGGGCCCTTCACTTGAATCTCTCTGTACTTCCTCCCTTCGCCTTACAGCAGCTTGGGGAGTTCTTGGTTGCTTTCGCAACGACTCAATTTCCTCCATTTTTTTAAAGATTTTGTGGAATTCCTTTTAAAAAAATTCCACATCAAAAGGTGTTATCCTGTTTACATGACTATCGCCATCCATGGCCATCTCTTCACGAGACTCTTTGGTACTGGGCTGTATGTATAAAAACATGCATGAGTGAATTTTGTACTATTAATTTGTGCTTCAAAAAAGACTAATATCAATCACTCATTTGAATAACCGATATTGTACTTTTTGTCAGCAAAACAAAATGTTTATCAGAAAAAGAAAAAATGTATTAACAAATATGTCAAACATATGAATAACTTACTAACAGTTAAATGAGAAGTTTCCAGGAGATTGCCATTTAATGTAATGAAATATATTTTGTCTGGCAGCGTTTGCATGCTAGTGAGCCTGATCATTATCATGTTTAAGGTAGCTGGCTACTATTATAAATAATAATGAAAAGTCGTTAAAACCATTTTCTAGAGCAAAATTTAATGCTGATCCTAAGAACGAAAAGAAAAAAGGCAGTCCCACACTCATTTTTGAGATAATCAGCATTGAATGAATGCCAATCCCCGAATTTTGGATGCAAAAATTGCTAAACCGGAAGTGAATAGAAAAGAAATTAAGAATTAGGGAAATAACAATTTTCAACAAAGGCTACAATTGCGTAAATATTTTTGATGTGATAACAGCAAAATACCTTTATTTTCTTGGCATTTCTGCCTCTGATGCACCAATGAAAATTGTCCTTGTGTGGAGCAAAATGTTTCGCACAAATCAATTTTTTTCATATGCTTGAATAATGAACTTTATTTATAAAAATTGACGTTTGGGAATTTTAAGGTGCTTTCCTAAATAAGTGCAAAAAAAGTAATGGGTCCCATGAAAAATCAGCAGGTTTTATATGCCTTTGAAGTTGTAAAATAGCTATATAGACCAAAAAATGCTGCCATTTTGAAAATGATGTGTTGTGCAAGCTCAAAAGAAAACATTTTCACTTTTTTGCTGATGATTTTTAGTTTTAAAATCAATAAGAATAGATTTGAAGCTGATGTTTGTACAAAAACTTACTAGGTGTTTCTATGATTTTTCCTGTTCACTGAAATCTCTGTGCACTAGCTATGACATGTTGCACACAAAAGTGAGGAGTAAGCTATATTTTCTATAGTAGCCAGCTGCCTTAACACATACATTAGCAAAAATTTGACATTCTGTTCTGGGCAAAAAAACTAACTCAACAATTTTTACTTAAGATTTAACTGTTTATGTAACAAATTTGATAGTAACTTTCTTTCCTGATAAATGAAATGTTTTAAAAGCTAGCATTATAAGGCTCTATTTAATAAAAGCTTATGATGTTGTGAAAGAAGAAAAATAGCAAGTTGCCACTTGATCACTTTTGGTCGAGTCTTTAAAAGACATTTGTATCCGTCATTTCATCAATAATCTGTGCATGCGCATTTAACAAAAAACAACTTTTGAAGGATAATCCGTCATATTTTCATACAGTAGAATGAATGAATAAACAATTAAATACAAATGGCTCCATCACCTTTTGAAATAGCAATTGCTCCACTCTGCTTTTCTCTTTCATTAGCTCCTCTTGGTCAGGATCTGATTTTTACAGAGAATTAATTATTAATAGTCTTTTAAACTGAAGTTCCTTTAAAAAAACAAGCATGCAAACAAAAAACTGGGATTGCAAAACTCATATCAAACAATGTATTATTGGACGTGTCCTTTGCACAGGCTTCCTGTGCTTTACTATTGGGCTTTCTGTTTATCAAAATGTGAGGTTTCTAAACCATTTTCAAGATAGTGGACATGCAATGTGATGTGTTTCATCAATACAATGGCTGCAGGTTTTTATCAAAGTAAAGCATTTAAGACTTTATAAATGGCAGAAAAAATCAACAGTGGATCTCCCAACTTCAAAATAAGGTAATACCTGCCCAGATATGGAATAGAGTTGATAGCCATGTGAAATGACACCTTTTTATTGGGGACTGTTTGATATCTGCTGAATTAAGTCAGTAAAGAAAATTCTCTTTCCCATTTGCACTAGAAAGGGGTAAATGTGCTAAATACATATACCATAATAATTATGTAATCGACATACCTTCATCACTCATGTCATCTGCACTTTCATCCGATGATTCGACGACTGTCTTTGTCTTTTTTCTTTTTTCTTTGTCTTCACTTGCTAGGGAATATAAAAAAAAGGAAAATACATCATTAGAAAAACAAAACATTTATCAAACTCTTTGTCATCCTGGACTGTCAATGACAATTGGAAGAAAATTTGAGCTGAGCTTTGGTCTGAACAGTGTTTTACATAAAACAAGCCAATGTAACTTAATTGATGTAGCTTCATAGTACTGATTTGACAATTACTTGTAATCTTAAAAATTACACAAATATCACAGGGATAAATCAATCAAAATAAAAGCACAACTGAATTTATTGCCTGTACCTGTCACAGTGATTAGGCGTAAATGTTGAAGTTTGATTATTTAGTAGCATAAATATTTATTCACCTTTTCTTTTTCCTTGATCATTAGGTATCTCCAATTCATTGGAATCCAGAATACTTTCCAGGACATTCTGTCGCTCTCTGCTGGCCTTCCTTGTCCCTGTTCAATGCATGTAATTATATTTAAATCAAAAGATTTGAAGTGGACCCTATGTTACTAACTATATATATATATATATATATATATATGAAATCAAAAAGACAACATACCTCGAAACATTACCCGGGCAGACCAAGTGACCTTACTGTCTTGCACTGTTACCCTGTCTTTTACGTTAAATCGTTGCGGGGTTATGTTCTTTGGCTGAACAACGCTGTACTTTTCTTCCTCCACGAACCAAACTAATACAGGTAACTTTGAATCTTGCGAGTCTGAAAGAAAAAGATCCGAATTACGAATTATTCAGGTAATTTCATTGCTAGGGAGGTAATCCAACGTTGGACTTCACGAGGCGATCACACGAACCAGAAAAAAATTATTTGATCACAATATAACTAAAAATCCTTCCCTTCCCTTTAAGGTTTGACAATTAATAGAAGACATCATGTAAACCTGAATTCTCTGGACATTCTCTACAAAAAACAGTATCGAGAACAGACTGATGAATTTAGATCTGAGCTACTTTATCTTACTAGTAAAAGTTTCCCGCGAATAGTTTTGGAACTAAGATTTCACGAAGTCACAAAAGTTCAGCTGAGATTTCAGAGTCTTCAAGTGTAGACCTTAACTTTGCTGAATCAAGCTAATTTAAAAAAGTAAGTCCAAGTAAGTAAGTTGTTTTTTTCAACTTTAAAAAACATTACATTCAAATACTTGATCATAACTTTTATGCCATGGCCAAAGCACACGCAGAACTTTCTACTACATCCGTCCCCCCTTTTCTGTTTGTTACCAAGAAGATTACATGTCAAGGAATGTTCTGCTTTTACAGGATTTAGATGAATTCCCGATTCATTCAGAAAAGCTTAGGCATTTAGCACACACAAAAAAAATGGATACCTCTACTTGGATCCTTTCACTCAAAGCATAGTTAAGGAATACAACCAAACTACCACTGAAAAGCACGGGCGCTTGATCATAATTGTATGACATCTACAACGCTTGAAATCTTTGAAATTTGAGATCTTGCAAAACAAATTTATATTTGAATTCAAGGTTGCTCTTAATGTTCAAAGAAAATTAATAGGTAACATTTAATTTCCAAGTAAAGGGAGTAAAAGTATCTTTCTTTAGAGTTCACAATCACAATTATGCTTGATGTACAATGCACGTGTTGAAGGTGTGAAATCTACAAAACTTCAACTGAAATTATCTTTGTAATAAAGATCTGTAACTGTTATTGTTGATCTATACAAACGTATGCCTAGTAAAATGTTATGTGGTTGCCTTTCTATGAAATATCCCTTTATATACAACCTAAAAGACGTCAGACTTTTATGAAGACTTCTGAGCTTAACAAGTCTAAAACTTTATCAAATGCAAGATTACTTACCTGGATATTTATCAGCGATTAGTTTAGTTTGTAGTCGTACTCTGGTTGGGATGCTAGAACCCGCCATCATGAAATGTTGAGAATAAAGGAGATGTAAAAATGTTTAAAATGAAAACTCACTACCTCTAAGCACAGTGTGGGGTAAGAAGTGCCGTTTAGAAAGGTTGTGATGTTTTTGAGCATCGTGTGTACATCCGGGAGTTTGATTGAATGTTAGCCAATCACAGTCTTTGGAAGGAGTTTGGTTAGATTTGATAGGCTGAAAAAGCAGTAACGCTCTAACCAATCACATAGCAAAATGAAAAAGGCCGCGAAAGTTCATAATAAATTTACATTTTTACCGCGGGAAGCAAAGGAACTCAACTCGATAATGTTTTGAAATCTTATTTATTTGTTCTGCATCATTTTTGAGTTCATTATGGCTGAAGACGATATCCAATATCCAATTCACTTGTCTGAATCCAGTGACAGAGACTCTTCTGAATCCAGTGACAGAGACTCTTCTGAATCCAGTGACAGAGACTCTTCTGAATCCAGTGACAGAGACTCTTCTGAATCCAGGGACAGAGACCAATTGTGACCTCTCACGGGAAAACGTACACTAACGACTTTCCGTTAAACGGGTTACATCAACGACCATTTCGCGGGTCGTTCGCGACTACTAAACGACTTACTCGCGCCTTGCAAACGCCTTGCTCGCGACTGCTAACGGGAGGCTCGCGGAACGTTCGCGGAGAGCTCGCGGATAGCTCGCGGTATGGCTTAAACGGCTTGATAAGACTCATTAAACGCTTAACGACTTGCATGCGCACCGAATTCAAGATCAGTCTACCGGCATGATAAACACTACATGATCAGTTTATTATCGTACTGGAAAAATCATTAAGTTTATAACTTCTAACCTTTCTTTTCCTTCTCATTATCAATAAAATATAAACACTTAAATTCCACAGGCTTACCAGGCTCTTCCTGTGCTGTAGTTGTCCGTTAAGATTTCGAATGATTGAGCGATTCTAAGCGTCTCAAAAATATACTTTCAGTACACTTCTTTAAAATAAAATGAGTTCAAAACATTCTTTGACTACTAAATTGATAAAATATCAGTGTTATTTAGCCTTGGGAATGGTTTAAGAGCGATTTTTTTACTCTTGACGAGAGGTAGTTTGCCGCCCCCCCGTGTAGCGAAAGATAAGGCATGAAATGCCGAAGTCCAACTCGCTTGGAATTCGGTCCAAAGTCTCACGTTTGACTCAAGCTTTCGCCAAATCGAAAATACCGTGCAAGACATAGATAATTACTTAATGTTTTGGCCCGAATTTCAAGCAGATCGGACCAGCGAAAGCACTCTAAAATTAACCGCGAACAAACAATCTCGGCTGTGGGTCACATGGCTCCAGGTTAGTATGTTTAGACTCTTCCTCAGTCTCTCACTCGGTCGCTTCGCAAGCCGCTTCGTTTGGAATGACTGTGTTGGTGAAAACTGAACAGTCATAATAGTCCGTTATGTGCAATTTCTAGCGAATATTGAAAAAATTCCTGAAAGGTAAAAGCATACTTTCAACTGTATTTACAAATCTACAAGCAAAACCATTGAAATGTTCTATTACAATGGTTAAACAGCTCGTGTTTCGGCTTATACTTTTACTTAAAAAAACAACAAACATAGACCACTTCACGCTGTGGGCCGCCATTTTGAATTGGGACAAACACGCCAGAATTATTAGAAATTCCCATCACTTTGACTTCCCGTAACTCCGCTCTTTTCTGATGGATTTTCGAAATTTAAACTTTAATAAACAGCAGCTATGGACACCATTTGTAGGACTGAAAATAAAAGCAATGCAAGTGTTTTAACTAAGTTTTTGTTTTTCACGAATGGTTCTAATAATTTCGAAAATTCGCGCGCCGAAGAGCGCCGAATGTTTTATTTGGAAAACAAAAATTCTTTTTTCTCAAAAAATAGCTTTCTAATTTTCATTACAGTAAGAGACCTAAAAAAGATCGACGCTACCTTTTCAAAAAGTGCGAAATTTCGAAAATCCATCAAAAAAGAGCGGAGTTACTGGAAGTCAAAGTGATGGGAATTTCTAATAATTCTGGCGTGTTTGTCCCAATTCAAAATGGCCGCCGACAGCGTGAAGTGGTCTATTGAATCCTGATCACTCCGTTGTGTTAACCATTGTTTAGTTCTTGGTAGTCTCATTTCCCAGATGTTAGCAGCCTGTTGAAATGTTTCTGTTGTAGTAAAAAAATCGCCGATATCATGTAAAGAAAGTCCGGTCCTTATAACATTGTCATGCTAAACTCGAACTTCGAAGTCATTTCCCTAACGGAAATTCCGTTAGATCGTTTAACGGTTTCATCATCAGTTCGCGGATAGCTCGCGGGACGCTCGCGGACAGCTCGCGGATAGCTCGCGGAGTCTTAAACGACCTTCAAACGGGTGGCTCGCGGCCTTCGCGGATTGCTAACGGAACGCTCGCGCTCGTTAAACGACTTTGACACTCGTTTAACGGAAAGTCGTTAGTGTACGTTTTCCTGTGAGAGGTCACAATTGGGAATCCAGTGACAGAGACTCTTCTGGATCCAGCGACGATAATATTGTTAATGTCGTTTGTATAGCAGATTCGGCAAAAGTGACTCTTCAACATCAAAAAGATATGAAAGTTCAGTAGAGGATTTGTTCTGTCCTCCTTCAAAACGGACTTGTATCGACCATCAAGCAGATCTGCGAACACAACAAATCACATGTAACGTTATGGATGCAACCCAATTTCCTGATTCTGAAGGCGAAATTAATGAAGGTAACGATTGGTTATATTTCAAAGAAAACTTCAATTACAAAATGTCGATCATGACATACTCTGATACAATAATCATATTGTTGTAGTAATTTGGATTTTGCAATATTTCAAATTATAATTTGCAGGTGAAAGACAGAATTGTTCACAGATGTATCAAGGAGAGACCAGCAGTTGCAATGAATCCTCTGTGGATGGTCAGTCAACAGAAACTGGCTGTTCTATGTTGGAGTCAGAGAGTGATATGTCTTTGGATAGCAGTGGAACAGATGATGTGGACAATACCCCCCTTTTTGATGGTTCTACTCTTTCTCCAAAGAATTTTAAGGGAGCTTTTCTGGCGCTTTCTCAGAGACATAATCTTTCATCTTTCATCTGGATAGCAGTGGAACAGATGATGTGGACAATACCCCCCTTTTTGATGGTTCTACTCTTTCTCCAAAGAATTTTAAGGGAGCTTTTCTGGCGCTTTCTCAGAGACATCTTTCATCTAAAGCTACTGACAGTATTCTTAAACTCATAAAGATGTCATTGCCTAAGGAAAATGGATACCCCTCATCCTATCAGCTCGACAAGTCACTTAAAGACATTGGTTACAGTTATGTCAAACACATTACATGTCAAAAGTGTCAGAAACTCCTGGACAATGATCTTTGTATTGATGTTAATTGCAGTGAACATGGTACAGGAGTACCCAACGACACCTTTTCCTCAAATCACTCAATATGATGTCTAAACCACTTGAGATGTGTTCCCACGCTAATGATAGTTAATTATTAACATCACTGGGAAAAAAATATCCGCTCCTCAGTGCCAGCCAGCCAAATTTTTTCAAATGAATTTCCCAGCCAGCAAGACGTAAAATATTTTTTTTACCAGCTAGCGATTCAAAAATGAGAGTATTTTCCTAGTGAGTAGGATTTCCATTTGGATTTGCCAGCGAGTAAAGATTTGTATTTAATTTTGCCAGCCAGAGAATTTTTTCAAATTTTTTTGCCAGCGAGCAATTAAATGGTAAAATTACTCAATTCCTTATATGATTTTAAATCATCACGATCGACTTTATGCATTAACGGACCAAGCAAGTAACCTGATCTCTTACATAAAAAAATTTGCAGCAAATTTAAGATTGAATATTAAAACCAAAGACCTCTTAAAAAAAACAAAAAATAAATAAATAAATATATAATAAATAAATACATACATAAATAAATAAATAAATAAATAATGATAATGATAATGATTTTGATAATGATAACAATAATACATTAACGTAGTAACTTACCAAAAGATGACACTGTAAATAAACGAATCCAATGTAATAACAATTGCTCTTTCCATGTCCAACACGTCTTTATATTCTTCACACTATATAGTTATTGTGACATTGAACATTACTGACTTTTATGTGGCGACAGATTTAGCGATTGTGCTTTTACTACGAAGCACAAACGAGCCCCGACAAAGCACTGACGCCCTGATGGGGAAAAATGTTTGTGGAGCCAGGAATTTTCGGAAGGCCAGCATAAATCATTCTTGTAATTAGTAGCCCATGCAGTCCTTTAAATTATCGCAGGTCTTCAGTCGTAATAAGTGTTAACTGCAATGCAAATTATATTTTTCTTTCTTTTTTGTTTTTGTTTCTGTTTGTATTTTTCTGTTTTTGTTTTCTTTGTTTATTTCCTTCATTATTCCTTTGACTGATTGTTTATCCATTTTTGGTAAGAAAATAGTTCAGTGATAAGACCTGATTTCAACTACTTGCGAGGATCTTGTCTTGTTTAGTTTCTTATTCTTTAAGAGGTGGGATCAGTTAAATCTAGGCATTGCATAATCAAATTAAGGAATCGTTTCACAAAGATACAACAACACATTCATACCATACCATATTAGCGACAGAGTTCAGTGAGATGACATAGTGACAGAAGATGGTGGATAAAACAAGTTCAAGATACCACCACAGTGTTCTTTACTAGGTAATGGAATGATGGCAGTGACTTCATACTGGCTTTATGGGCAACAGATTTGCACGACATGATGCAGTTACAGTTGATGGTGGATAAAACAAGTTCAAGAAACTACCATAGTGTTTTTTTACTGGAATGACCGCAATAACTTCATACTGGCTTCAGATGTATTTTATCGGTGGGATGGATGTTAGTATGACATGAGTTTCATTGCGGCATTGCAACTATTTCTGCCATTAAAGTCGCGCGCAGGCGTGTCATGTCTTTAAATCTCCACGTATAACTTGCCGCTCCATTGATTATATCGCGGGCAGCACATATTACAGCAACGCCACAACTGCCAGAAGCTTTTGGTTGGGAAGGGATAGGAGGCCGAAGTCGTTGAACGCCTTTCCACTGAACAGGATCATACTCTGGCAGTTTATAATTCTCGTGGATTACGGTAATTATATTTTTCACAGTATTTTGAAGGTTTTTCGTTATTGCGGAGTGAATTCCATCGTCAAAATATGACGTTTTTTCGGAAACGGACATCACTAAAAGGCCCCAATGGGCAGGAACCATATGAACTGGTAAAAAGATGGTTTTCACCTCATGAATGTGTACAGAATCACATGCTCGGCGGATTATGTCAGCGGAAACCATACCTGTCGGAAGAAAGGATGGGAGTAGTAAAAATTTCTCATTGGCTTTGTCACAGTCTTTATGCAAGAGCAAGTTTATTATTTTGTCGGAAAGATATCTTTCTCCACATAACAATGAAAGATCTTGGGATGTTATAACGTAGTTGGCATAAGACGACAGGTAGTTGCCATCAGGATTCCATCTGTCAAGAAGAGCACTGGTGACATGATTTTTGAATGCATTTTCAAGCCATTTTTCTTCAAACTCAACTTCCTTTCTCAGTTGTTTAAGTCTGTGAAATCTTAGTAGATGCCTTAATCCCTGTCTGTCAAATGTTCCAAACGATTTGAATTGGATATAGAAGACTGAATCATTGTTGCATCTTAATTCCTCTGCTGCAGCTTCTAGGGTAGAATACGGTGGTAGTCTGTTGACTTTAAGAGCATTTGTAATTGGTCAGTCATTTGTACTTCTCGTGCTGTAGATGCTGAGAGCATCATCAATGTCAGGAAATTGAGTATAAGCAATAACTCTACGTGGATAAATAAAATTGTCATCCCGACGCTTTATGTCTTTCAAAACTCCCTCATCCTCTAATTCCTCATCATCTGAGGAAACATCGTCGTCTGAGCTTAGAATTGTGGCAGTATTGACTTGATTTGCTATCTTCGCGCCATGTTTTGGCTGCACCATGTCCTCTTCAACTGCTTCCTCTTCAAATGTCCCATCATCCGAACCGTCATCGTGGATGTCGCCTGGTTCGTGGTAGGTACACATCGTTTTGGTTTGATTGTGTCCTCTAAATCACCTTTCTCATTGGGTTTCTTATCATCTAAACTGTCATCAAGAATGGTTGCTTGTTTTGGGTGTTTTTTTGTGGTTGCTGTTCTCTTCATCGTTATCTTTATTTGATCTTCTTTCGAGTCATTTAACTTTTTAGTATTCTTAGAGCTGCTTTTTGTCTTCACTTTCTTCTTCACCGTTATCTTAATTTGATCTTCTTTCAAGTCATTTAACTTAGTATTCTTAGAGCTGCTTTTTGTCTTCACTTTCTTCTTCTTTGGAGGTTCTTGCGCGTTGTTTGGGTCCACAGTATGTTTTCTTTTCCTCCCAAATTTGTTTCAAAGGTTACCGCTCTGTTAAAGAAAGAGGATGGTAGCCACATGTCGTCCTCTGGTCCATATTCCTTGAAACGGACTTTGTATTCATACGTCATTGAATCTTTTGGTAGACGTAAGGATCCTAAATAAAATCCTGTCAGAGAAAAGGATCCCACACACGATCCTATCCAGGATCTTGGTAACAATTATAGGATTTGAGGATCCTGATCAGGACAAGGATCCTAAATAGAATCCTATGTTAAAGAAAAGGATCCTGTGGAAAAGGATCCTACACAGGATCCTATCCAGGATCTAAGTAACAATTATACGATTTGAGATAGGATCCTGGCCATGACAGGATCCTGATCAGGACAATTAAGGATCCTAAATAGAATCCTATGTAAAAAAAGGATCCTACACAGGATCCTATCCAGGATCTTGTCTGGCATTCAGGATTCTAGACAAGATCCTATTCCTATACAGGATCCTTACCAGGATAAAGATCCTACATAGGATCCTATCCAGCTTTAGGATCCCACCCAGGATTTGAAATCATACTAGGATCCTAATCAGGATTCTAATCCTATATAGGATCCTGCTCAGGATCCTGTTCCTATTCAAGATCCTACAGGATCTTACAGGATCTTACAGGATCCTGCGTAGGATTTTCACCAGGGTCTTGGATATAAACTTTCTGAAGCTCTCAAGGGCTGATTTTGGCGGTGCTGACGTTTGAAGCTCTTCAAACTCGGCTAAGATTTCTTTTGCTGGTAAAAATGGAAGGGCCATACATTTGCAAATGAACTTGAAGGTACCATCGTCTTTTTGGTATGCTACTTGAAGTCCAAGCTCTTGAACCAATGAAGATAAACAAACAAATAACTGTAAGTTGACATTCTCTAATTATAAATGCATAAAAGGAGACCCTAATTTCATTTGAATAAGAAGGGAATAGTATCAAAAGGACCTATTTGATAATGAAATGTAATGGATGATGACTTTTTATTCACCTTCCTCCACAGGGCCTCTGTCCAGTGGAAGGCACAACCTTTCAGCTTTACTTCAGGGAAAATCTTTCCCATTGCTTTCCATTCAGCCTTTTCAAAGTCAGCTGCTGCCCTCTTCACCTTAGCCATAGGCACAAGACTTTTTACTTTCTTGAAAACCTGAAAAATAAAAAATAATTTGAGTATTCTATTACTTTAAAGTCTTTTTATTAGCATCTAATAATTTTTATTTGCTTACAGTCAAAGTAAGAAAACTGACAATACCTAAAATATGCTTGGAATGTTTAAAGTGATGTAAACAATATTGGAGTCACAAAAACACTTTTATCATATTGTAGGTGCTTGTGGTTTTCTTAGTGTTACTGTAATAAGTAGTGCCAGGGATATTGAAATAATCAAGTGATTCTTTGGTTCTGTTTTAGGCAAAAGTAAAGTCAAGATTCATTGTGTTACCTCAATGTAATCCTTGCTTGTCTGTCTCGACATGAGCACAAAGAGAAGGGGGACTTGTTTCTCGTGCTCTCCACTTGAGATGAAGGCATTTAGAATAGAATAGAATAGAATAATACTTTATTTACAGAGGGTTACACTTAATATCTAAAGATAACATACACGTGTACGTGTACAACATACATATATATTACAACAAAACTTATTAGTGTGAAAATAATGTCCTATTTCTTGCATAGTTCTCGTTTCTCTTGCATTTAAGGTGAAGAGCTGGACGAAGGGTGGCCGGCATAACTTGAATGTACCATCCATGTACCAGGTGTTGGCACGTGCCAGGATCTGCAACTGGTTCTGGCTGGCAAAGATGGCGTGGCGATGGTCACCCACACTGACTTCCCCCAGGAAAAAATTATTTGGTGAATGATCTTCATCCAGGGAGAAGTCCATGTCTGTGGGGTCTGGTGGCCTCTGAGATTGGCGGACCTTGTTGGCAGCTCTGGCGAGGTATTCAATCTTTGGAAGTGTTGGGCATGGCTCCCCACTGATTCTCTCCAATAGTACCTAACAAAATAAAAAAATAGCATTCAGTAAGCCCCACTACCCCCCCTATTTTGATTTTTGATTCAATGTACTCTATGATAAAGATGATTAATGGTTTGATTGCATTCATTGGATTGTCACTTGTCATTTTACAATTTTTGAAATAATGTGTATAAATAACTCTGACCTCCAAACAGTCTTTTGGAACTTGTTTTTGCTTCCGCCTACCTGAATGCATGAGTTTCGAAATTCATAGTTTCGAAATTCACTGTAACAATAGTGACATACATTTTAATTTAAATACATTTAATTTTCATCTGTACATAATATACCACCTCAACAATGGCTGTTGCAGGCTTGAACAAGTTTTCAGTGGCCTTCTTTTTTACTTCTCTGACAATGACAGCTGTGGTTGCAGATCCAACTCCTGCTGGATGGTTGTGTCCTCTTTTACCGAGATGGAATGTACCATCCAAAGTTTCATTCACAACTGCTGGACATTTGTTGTGCTGAAAAAAATACACACAAAAATGCATTTAACAAAGATCTGAACACAATTATTAAATATATTTTGGAGTTACAAAGGGCTATTTACAAATAGCATATCAGTAGCACCTTACTAGGTGTTTACAGTGTATCTAAAGAATTAGAATTCCATGCACAATATTTACAAGGCTTTTACTTTTTTCTTGGTAGGAACATACCTTAGGTCGGACTGTGCATTGCCAGTTCTTGGGCTTAGCCAGTAGTTGTATGTGTACCCATGGCTATCCACAAGTTTGGGTTTTCCTTGTTTGGTCCCCTCCTCTAACCCACTTGTCCCATTTCACTAACTCTTATGACAGGAAGAAACCTTTACCATGAATGTAGCTATTCCCTTTCATCAGCTTATAATGTACTGACTTCCCATTTCCCTTCTACTTCCCTCTAACCCACTAACTCTTATGATAGGAAGAAACCTTACCATGAAGGTAGCCATCTTCTGAATTTTCGACATACACTTTGTCCAGCTCAACATCTGTAAGGAAAAAGGAACGAGACAGTTATTAAAAAGTGCATCTTAAAAAGGACCAGTCAACAGTATTATTATCATCATACAGTTATCAAAGATAAATAATTTAAAGATGCTTACCATAACTATAGATTCTGCCAGGTTGAATTCCACTGCTCACGTTTCGCACTTCCATTCGATCTCTGTTTCTTCCCTAACAGCTTTACTGTTGGGTTATTCCAGTACCGCACGTTCTGTGGCACAAACGGTCACATTGGTCGCACAACAAGGCTTGATGTCTTGAAGTGACAGGTTGTTCGTAACTTAAACAGAGACTGACAGACGACATGATTTTTGATAACTACTCAATTCGATATGACTGATCGTTCACTGAGAAGTTTGAGAGTGAAATGGGAATTATGTCCGGTTGCTTATATGCTAATGCAGTGGATCAAATGTGACAATAAGAAGCAAGTGATTGGCTAACTTGAGACTTGTGAAAGTAATCCTTAGGGAGCCCTAGTTAATTGTTGGTTTGATTGCCAAAAATATTTATTGTTTGGCCTAAGTGCATGGCAATTAATTGTTGTTTCCACAAAACAATGGAGATGGCGTCCTTGATCTGGATTTTGCCGAATACTTTTTTCTTAACCAGCAATGTTTCTTTTGAAAGCGCTTCATTTGGTATCATTTTATGCTATTAGAAATCATGACAGCTTTAAAATGAGATATTGATCAATAAATTTGATGCAGTAGAAGTAAAGATACCAAAATATTCAGTTGGTAGTGAAAGTACCAAGAGAATGAAGAATGAAGCAGGGATAAAGTGCATGAGTTATGCCAAAGAACTTAGAAATAGGCCATATGCACTAACTAGTAACATGACCCTATCTCCCCTACATCAATCTGCACCGTCAAAATAAACGCCAGCAATAGAAAGAGCACCTCGATATTAGTAAAAGTTTCAGCTCATAAGATGAAATACAGGAGAAATGACAGTAAATTTAAGATGAGATATTTTCTTAAGATTCATTTGGAAAAACGTGTTGGATGGCAAGCTCATGCCATCCAACACACTTTTCCGAACGAATCTTAAGAAAATATCTAATCTTAGATTTAATGTCATTTTTTCTCTTATTCATCTTATAAACTGAAACTTTGCACTTTTACTAATATAGAGGTGCTCTTTCATTTTTTTGGAGTTCAATTTGATGGTGCTGCTTGATTTAGGGGAGATAAGGTCACGTGACCTGTTAGTGCATATGGCCTATTGGTTTCCAATATTGACTTTGTTTATTATTTAAGATAAGAAAAGTGATTTTGCTGGCATAGCAAGTGTATTAGTCAACATTTTGACGTTAATTTCAAAGGGCTATTATGGTAGCGAAAGTACCTGACGTGATATGTCAACAATACCTATTGTTACGACTGTGAAGAAGAGCTAAAACAAAACCAAACAGCTTATTTCTGGTTGTGTAGTTTAGGCTATATTGAATCAATGTTTAACTAATAGATACACTTTTGCTATATGGTTCTGTTAGAAGCAGATAGAAGTGAAGATATCACAACATTAAGTTGGTAGCGAAAGTACCAAGAATTGAAGTAGATCGAATGAAGCAGTGATACAATGCTTTGATACTTCATGATTTACTCCTAAAAAACATAACTTTGTGTATTATTAAGGATAAAAAACTGTCTAACAAGTGATTTTGCTGGCGTGACAAGTGTTGTACTCAACATTTTGACATTGGTTTCAAAGGGCTATTGTGGTAGTGAAAGTACCTGATGCCGCGATATGTCAATAACACCTATTGTTACTTGGAGTTCTGTGGAAAAAAAGAAACCAAACTAAACACCTTATTTCTGGTTTTGTAGTTGCTACAATAAATCACTGTTTTACCACCTTACTTCTGTTAAGTTTGAAGCAGATAGAAGTGAAGATACAATAACATTCAGTTGGTAGCGAAAGTACCAGGAATCAAAGTGAAGCAGTACAATGGATTGATTAACGGCAAAAACACTTAGAATTTGGTTTCCAAACTTAACTTTGTTTATTATTCAAGATAAAAGAGTACCTAATAAGTGATTTTGCTGGAATAGCAAGTACTGTAGTCAACATTTTGACGTTGGCTTAGAAGGGCTATTGTGGTAGCGAAAATATGGACGCGATATGTCAATAACACCTATTACTTCTGTGAAGATGAAGAGTTCGCTAAAACAAAAATAAACACTTGTAGTTATTATAATAACCAATAATTACATGTCTGGTGCAATACTTCTTGTTTTTTAATTAGGAAACTTCAAAAGAGATTGATTCTATCATAAGGGGTTTCTATTTTTCAGTTCAAGTTCCGGTGTTGAATCTGGCTGTGTATGTCTTTATATTAAGTACCGGTGCACAATTGCCTTCAAAAGTGCCAACTAAAGCCTTGTTTTCTATTATTGTGACGGAATTACTTAACATTTTGTGTCATCAAGTAAGCAAAAATCGTGAAAACGCCGTGAACAGTACGCCGTGACTTGCGGAGTCTTTCTGTGTTCGCTAAAACATATTTCACCCCCCAAGAAAAGCCTTGAAGTCATTAAAAAAGAAATCTTCACACTTTCAAAGATTTATTTTCATGTTTTATTGTAATAATCTCAGTTTTTAGTTGTAACTTTGGAGGCGACGGCGACGGCCACTTGGAGTTTCGCTACCGTAGTTTCTCTCTGTTTTCCTGCAATAAACACAAAAATATGATATTAAAAGACATATTGAAGTTTATATGTTTATATGTTTATATATTTACGGTAATATTGACGGTAGCAAACACACTGCCTCATGGTAGCGAACATACTATCATATGGTAGCGAAACGACTCCACTATGGTAGCGAAAGTACTGGTAGCGAAAGTGCATGGTAGCGAAAAGACCGGTTACCATTATTAACTGTGGGTACTGCCAAGTTTGAACATCATTTTAACAACTGGAACTCGTTAAACTCGTTGTTGTATTTGTCCCACAAGTCAAAAACTTTAGCACTGATTTCTCGATATTTTCTATGATGGATTCTGGTAAGCTTTTGCTCCGAGGCCAATCTAGCTTGAAGCATTGTTAGAGCTGCTTCACTTTCATGTAGCTTCACCAACACTTATAGTGGGATCTGGCACCTTCCCTTTGCTTGTCTGTTCAGTAGGTTATGCCAGCATTCCAGGTTGTTTGTTCTAATGGACCTAATTAAGGAAAAATAATTATCTTAATGTTATGTTTTTATATAGATGTTTGACTTTTTTCTTTTGTTTTTGAGGTAAAAAGAGTGATCCAAGGATGAAATTGAATCAAAGCATATATAAATGATATAAGCATTCACAATTGATTCACAGTACTCTGTGTTTAACATTTAGGATTACTTACCTGAGAAACCCAGTCCAAGCATTAGGTGGAATCACTGGACATCCAAAGTGCTAACTCAATTACTAGATTGTCTTGAGCGGCGAAGTTCAAATCTCAAGCTTGAATCAACAAAGAAAATGGCCAAATTAGTGTCAGAAACAACCTCCTTTTTGATTCTTACTCTTGAAACATAAGGGAATTCAATCTGTTTCATCCAGATTATCATAGTTGAAATGTTTATCCACACGATATATTTGCCTTTGAGCTACATTTTAAAACTCGCACAGGAAATCAAACCAAAAGTTTGATTAAATTTTAAAGGGAGAGGGAAAAAGAAGAAGGGGTTGCCTGCCAAATTTAAAGGGTTTGGACAATTGTATAAACCAAAACACTACGATTTTAATAATGAAAGATACATGGTTGTTTAAAGATGTACCCATTTGGCTATAAGTGTGACTGAATACAAGTTTTACAAAATCTCAAAGCTCAAGCAGTGCATCATCCCCTTCGGATTGGCTGTCTGTTTCTCCAGAACTGTCCTCTTCAACCTCGTCATCTTCCTGATTTCCTTCATCTTGCCAAAATTATCGCCAAAATTAATAATGCCAAGTGCCTCTACTGTAAGCCTATGTGGACAAGGACAACTCAAACTTGGCCTCGGCTTTGACGGCTTCAACTTGCTGTTCTTATGTAGGAACGACTATTAGAAGCATGGTGATTACCCCAGGTGGAGCAAAGCGAAAAGGTTGGTCATCTATGGTTGTTTTTGATGCTATTGTTAACTCATCGAAGCTTACAATTAAGCTTAACTTCAGCTTAAGTTATAAACTTACATAAGCTGATCATGTTCTTTATTATTATTTTTTTATAGTCAAACTGACGTTTAGAGCCTTCAAAGAAAAAACAAAGAAACTCTAAAGGAAACTGTTAAAAAAGCCCTTGTTGGTGGAAGACCTATAGATTTCAGTGGCGAAATCACCAAACTTGGCTTTAATGCAAGGACTGCTGGCAGCAAATACATCAAAGTTTTCCTCCACCAGTTCCCACAATTGTTAAAACAGCAAAACTAGCCATGGTTGAAAGAATTGTTTCCTTCTGAAGTGGCCGGAAAGATGAAAATCCGAAATACTGTTTCAGTGTATTTTCGATCAATCCGCCATGTGTTGGGTCGATTGGAGTTAACAATTCCTGAGACGTGCTTCCATCACTTGAGTCGGAGGGGATATAAATATCGTGGTTCTCAGAAACGTCTAGCCTATTAAGTTCAACAGCAACAGTATTTCCCTGTCTTCTTGTCACATCTTTTATATACTTCTCATTGTTGTTTGCGAACAAAGTAACTGAAGTTGGAAGACAATTTGGTATCTCCCGTAAAACAAAGCCCAATTTAACTGCCGCTTCAAAAGGTGAACTTGCTACAATGGTAGTTTCGATAGAACTACACCTCACGTTGTAAATTTTTGAATTTTCTTCATCCAGTGCGGGTAAAGAAGCCCCACCCACCCCCATTTCGTGCCAGTCCTCTCAGAGATCCCACAGAAAACCCAAAAGCAGTAAAACTCAAAAGAGTTGCCTGCAGAGGAGGCTAGTAACGATCTATGTTTAAGTTTAGTGCAGTGTCTGGAACATGTTGGAAATCTAAAATGATTCAAAAGCTCCTCATTAGTATTCAAAATTAGCTCTTTCCAAATCATTATAAATTCTAGTTTGAATTTGTCGAGGTCATTCGCTCCACCTCCTTTGTCCCCAAATGCCTTAATGTTTTCTGCTGCTACCTCCTTTTTACTATCCAAACAATGCATCTTTTCTTGCAAGTTTTGGATGGTCTTGCCTTGGTTGCAGGTGACTTGGTCATGAAACTTTCCAGTTTCAAATGATATTGCCACCATTTTTCCAAGAGAGAGTCCCTTTTCTTTATCCTGATGTTCGCAACAAATTGGCATTGAATTGTGATGCTTGTACTTGAAAAGCCTTGGCAAAACGATTCAATCCTTCTGTTAGATGGTATCCCACTCTTTCGATGCTTTGATGGACGCTTTTTTCAAAGATTTCGTACTTTTGACCTCTCAAAAGTTTAAAAGCGTGACACGCTGTGTTGATCATAAAATGTGATGATAAGTCGTTGATTTGAAAATGCTTCGGATTAATTGAAATCATGGTTTAAAGTTAAAAAGTTCACCGTTATAATACTCAAGAGTATTCGTAGATGAACCTAAAGAAATATGCATTCATTAGCATGCGCATGAACTCCGAGCTTTAAAATCTACTTAAAAATTCATCCCTCATGAGATCTTAATGATATCTTTTGTTCGATTACATGGTAAAGCCAGGCAACTGTCAACTGTCTGAAACTAATCAGTTTGTTTATGTTTCTATGCAATGCTGCTGAAAAAAGATCCTGAACACTACCCTTGTCTGTTTTGCAACATCGAAGGAAGACCATGACTTCTACTGTCAAGGCATTTGAAACAACACTTGGGAATGTGTCCATAGGTTGAACCACCACAGGAATCCAGAAAAGTGTCTCTTGGTGCACAAACACACAAGGAAACTGCAATCGTCCTCATTGACAAACAGTTATCAGTCACAAAAACGGCTCTTTTAGGAGCCACCAAATTGACAAAAGTCATGGCCATGATGTTTTAGGTTTAGCACACTGCGAAATGCTTGTTGAATTTAAATGCATAATATAAGCAAAAATTAAAAACGATACTTTATGGAAGTTATTCATGTAAACACACTGTTTAACTCGTCATTACAAAATAACAAGACTCGGCAGTTTTTAAAGCACAATGAAGACAAATAACCTGTCATTACAAAATTAACTGTTTAACTTGTCATCGTAAAGAAATTCCTGATAAATCGTGAAATAATTTTCTCCCTTACTTTTTTCTGATATTACTTGTATTTATTAAAACACAGCCTGCCTAGATTAGTTATGCTACCTGCGGACTGTGTATATTTTGTAAATATTATTGTGAATAATAAAGTGTAAAGTGCAATTTTTTTTACGACTTCGTAGGTTTTGATTTACAGCTTGATTGACATGTGTTGCTTTCCTAAGAGATTGTTAAGGTTTGATTGACAGCATAGTTATTCCCTTCAGGGAATAGTAAGAACCAATCATACACGGACTACTTCAAGCACGAAATTATGAGCTTATGAAATTATGAGGTGAAATACGATAATTGGGTTAACTACCAATGTCCATAAAACAATAGGCATCTGCCTTATGGTAGAGGGCTCCCTAAAAGCTTAGTATGATATTTATGTTTGTATGTTAAATAAAAAACAAAAATACTTGCAATGTAAAATGGGAAAAAGCCCCGTTTCTATATAGAAATCTACGCAATTCATGCACAATTGATGTATGCATTTGCTGACTAGAAAGCTGCAGTCATTGTAGTCTTGACATGGCCCACATTTGTTTTTTGATGAAAAAATAAAATAAATAAAAATGTTCGCATTATTAATGAAATAAGTTTGTAACAATACTTTTTCTCAAAAATTTATGCTGCTCTTGACTGGGCCATCTTGGTTGATCTTTACTTGATAGATAGCTTTGATAGTCTGAGTTAACTGATGGCAATGCAGGGCACTGACAAATATTTATGCTTTACACAAGTAATATTTCATAAAAGTACTACAATAAAGTTATGTAATTTAAGGCAAACACAAACCTTGAAAACTATAGCTTAATTATTGGATTCCAGAAAAAACTGACATCCTCAAGTTGAGTTACAAAAGTATGATAGTTCATTGGTTGGAAATGATTTTAGAATTTTCATTACTAATAATCAAGTTTAAATGGCACTATCTTAACAAAAAGCCGGATATGTAGATAAATCACTCTTAACTCAATAAAAAAGTACAAAATCTAATTAGTACTGAATAGTACAAATCCTTTGTTTTCCATTGTTTGTACAATTTTGCTGGATTAAGTGTGATCACTCTACTGTGTTAACAAAAATAATAGGAAAAAAGTATGTTGAAAGAATGTCTGGTCTGTGGCAAATGTTTCAGGGACTGAGAACGAGCACTCTGATTGGTCAATTCAAGTGAATGAAGAAATTTGTACAAAAAAGATGTGTAAATTTTAAATTGGGCATTCCATTCTACAGCGTGTGTGTTTTCCATGGTTTGGAGACTTTGCTTATGAAAGCTGTAGCATTTTTCTGAGATTATTGTGGATTTAGAGGATCGTGAACTTTGTAAGCTGTTGCTCGAAATGACAAAGAAACAAGATCAAAAACAACTGCCGATGATATTTTATGACAATTCTACTCGTAAACCTGTATTCCTGAGGATATAATATATAGCCTGAGCCACACAACAATTGTTGAGTGACATATTTTACAGGGCCATATAGAGATTCAGGGTACATGGCCAGTTTTGAAAAATTATGGTTGGTGAATGAAGCAGATAATAATAAATAATGGTAATAGAACTGAGTGGAGTGCAATTTGGGCTGAAATCACAAGAGTGATAACAAAATTGCACGACCGCGTAGCGGGAGTGCAATTTGTATCACGAGTGTGATTTAAGCCCAAAATTGCACAACACGAAGTTCTATTACCAATTAATCATATTCATTTTGTAATCACTATATAAAATAATTCAATTGGTTTTTTAGTTTAAAATTTCTTTAATTATACAATTATACTTCAAAATAATAATTCACTAAGAGAAAAATTGACAAGAAAAATCGAAGTTTTCAAAGATTTACGTCATAAAATGTAAATGTTTTTCTAAAACAATGAAATTGACGTTTCTATGGCAACGTAATCAGGTAAAAGATAGACCATAATTTCAAGAATTTCAATACTTCGAATTACAAATTTTCAACTGCTGAATGAAGCAGTAAATTGTTAAAAGTTATAGTTTAGTTTTCTTTATCTTCTTCATCTGAGTCATAGATGATTCTTCTTCGTTTCTTTGGGACTTGAGGAGGATCGACTGGCTGTGAGTAATTGTTATTCAATGTGAATGAACAATTGGTGTAATTGATGGATGGAGTCGCTGAACATGTGATGGCAGTATTGCAAGCAAGAAGATTCTGTGGATTGAAGGCCATCTGAAGTGGAAAGAATGGACACTGATGTGGAATTATACGATCTTCAGTGAGTGATAAACGATTATCTGCACTGGTTACAAGTTGGTTTGTGGAAGTTGGCGTTAAGGTCGGCGTTACACTGTCGCTTGGTGATGTGTCGTTCTTGTAGCCGCTAATGATGTGGGAAATCTCTTGTCTATCATCCTCATCAACTTCATCATAGTCATCAAGTGAAGATTCCCTGGCATGGCCTGTTATTTCCTTGATAACGTTTCTTGGCGCTCCAGATTTTTTGAGCTTCTGAACCAATGTTTTCCTCATCGAGTGGTTTGTTATCTTCTTGTTGGTGGTTGACAAGGTCGAAGCCATGGTTTTCATCAAGTTTCCAATGGTATTCTCGCCCATTCTGAGTTTCCCATACCATACATCAGGATTTTTAGGACGATTAATTATTGTTAAATACAGAGGACCACTGGATTTCATTCCTTCTGGTCGTTTTGAAAGCCAGAGCTTGAACAGCTTTACAGGATCTCGTTCTCCACCGTCAGTGCTATACATGACTTGAGGGGTTTTACGGTATTTAATTCGCAGACCTCCACTTCTTGTTTTAGTGGGATTTTCTTGAAACTTCACACATTCTGAGCCATCTTGCATTGTGATAACAGTAAAGTCCTCGACATATGCGTCGTAGTGATCTTGGCGTCCGCGAAGACCAAACTGCTCAGTCAAGATCTTGAAGTTTGCTTGAGTCAACGCTCGTCCACTGTGACTTCCCATCTGGCCATTTCTCCATAGTTCTTCTTCTTCTTGGGAATTTAATGGCTGTGCCTTGTTTGGACGTTTGCCTTTGCCTTGTTTACGAAGAGCTGTGGCCACAGCATCGATAGTTTTCCTTGAATTTTGAAATTCGCGCGAAGAGATAATGCTGACAGGATAGTTTTTCTCCTTGAGGTGCCTCTCGATGGCTGCTTGCATTACTCGAAGTGACTCGTAATCATCTCCATTTTGCTTTTTGACTTCGGCATAAAACTGATTCAATACCTTGTCAAGTTCAGCTGGTGGAAGGAGTTCTATATTTTTGTCAACATTACGAGCTTCACACCATTTTGCAAGTGTTGTCATCCATGTCTTCGTTGTGCGTTTTGTATTTCTGTTTTCCAAGGCCGCTTTCAAGTCTTCAATTACATCTGTAGTAACTACTGGAAATCTTGACTGGTCATATGAATCGGCTGGTGGTTGTTGATGTGGCAAACTGTTTTCATTGTCTTGAAGAGATGTTACAGTGGTTGATGATGATGTTACAGATGTCACTGCTTTGCTGGTATCGCTGTTGTTACTCATATTTGGAGTGGAAAACTCAAAATTCCAACAGACTTGTGATAGTAGGTGGTCATCATCGTCCCAAAGATTCGAAAGGTCAGGAAATTCATTCATTTTAAGACATTTTTAGTAGGAAAAAGCAAGGAAAAGATGGCTACTTTGTCAAAAAACTTCTTTCATCACATCAAATCCCTGAGATCTGATTGGCTAATTGTTTTGAAATCTAAATGCTGATTGGTTACAAAAAAGATGCGATTAATGATCCAAAACTGTGCGATTAATGCTTAAATCGCACACTTTTTAACCAATAGGATTTCAGGATTTGTCAGTGATTACAAAATGAATATGATTATAATAATAATAGTTTATTCACAATTAATCACAATCACGGAAAGGAAGAAAGAAGAAAATGTATCCATATATTGTCAAAGACATGAAAAACTGTGAAAGGAGGTGGAAGAGGTTATCACTTTCTAGTCCACCTCCCTGTAAAATGAAAGCTTTAAGCTTTCTTGATTCAAATTTACTACAGATGAAAAACCCAACAGATGATAAGAAACTTTACACATTACTATAACAAGAATTGTATGAACTCATGAAGTCATATCCCCATGTATTGAACCAAAAATGGGACAATTTACTCACCTATAGTTTGCAGTAAATCAAACAAAGTTTGACAAAGTTTCTAAGACTATTATCTGAAAATGTGTCATTATCATCAGGGTGTTTTGAAAATAGCAGGGGAACTTCTGGCACAGTATTTTACATTAGGGGGCTGGATTTGTTGGACTTTCTATTGGTGTTTTGAATTATGTGTGTACAGGTTCTATCACAAAAGCCAAGGAACTGGTAACACTTGAAGACCTTTATGACACCGAGCTAAATGAAATAGAAAACCAGGTACGGCATTGTCCTTGCCAAAAGTGCTGGCCTTTCACACACCTCAGTAGTCCATTGGATTCCCTGCTAGGGCGATATGTACATTCAGGTTGTTTGAAGTGCAGTTTTTTTTTTCTTTGAGGGTTTTACTCTGGGTTTTCCTGGTTCCCCCTCGAAAAAATCAGAGTAGCAAGGTGTGTGATAAAAAATGGAGTAATGTAGAGGTAGTGAGTGTGAGAAGCTAGGAAGACTTGGTATTGACTCCCCTGTGTCAGGATGTTAAATAATTTACTTATCAAATTTTGATTTGATATTGTTTTGGTTTACTGGAGATCCTTTGTAAAGATTCTGTGAAAGACATGAAAGACATAACAGGTGCTTTGGATGCCTTTGTTAAAAGCATGAATTGTCTTGGACTAGGTGACCTACTTCACAGACATCAGAATATTTCTAAATATGTCTTCCCCTTAACAGAAGAAACTACCATTGATGTTGACATTTTAAAAAGAATGTTACTGCAATTTTCAAAATCATGCGAACTTGGACATCTAAACACTCAAGTGGTTACCTTCCGTCAATCAAAATAAAAAATAAAAAATACATAGATTAAACTAATGCCAAAATTATATTTAGCTGTAACAGATCACCTAAAGATCATATTAAGTCATTTAATTATGAAATTTGCAGTAACAGATGCAAAAGGATTTAGTATCAGTGATTAACAGGAAAATGCCTGACATGGATTTTGCCATGTTTGGAATATCAAGATTCCTAGCATGATAGCGAGGCTCATAGGAGTAAACTGCTGAAGTAACCACCTAACAGAAAGAATATAGGTGTATACAGTATTGGAAATTATGTAGAAATTAGTAGAAATTTCATTTCTGATCTGCGCTTTTTAAAACCATCATTTTTTTCCTGGAGCCCCAAGGTCTGTATTATCAAAATACCCTGCTGTATCACCATACAACATGGCTGACTGTAACGACTGGGATATTTTAGCACCGATGCTATAATTTAGAACAGTTTTTACATAGCTTTCAGTACTGTAAGTGTTAGAAGAACTCGATACTAAAGTTAAGCCAAAATAGACATCTACATGAGGCAAAAGACTGCACAAAGTTGTTCACAGGGGCAACGTTTTCATCATTTACAAGTTATGTTCCATCATTGTGTCAAATACATCCTGATTGTAACTTCCAAAACTTTGTTTGGGCGTTATGGCTAAGTTTGAATGGATCTTGACATTATATTCTTTTAATATTGCAATCGTAAAACTACAATGAATCATGTAAACATACAAATTACTAAGTTGCAAAGATAGAAAACTTGCTCAAAAGTTATCAAACGATACAATAATGTAAGATCAAAATAGGGCATTTATGATTACAAAGCATTAATAACTATTTTACCTTGTCTAGCCTTAGAACTTGATCACAATACAACTTGAAATTAAGAGTCACTACTAAAACCTTGTGGTCTTTTTGTAATATGATCTTTGACATCTAAGCTATTAACTTAAGGTCAAACCTGACTGTCCTTGTCAACAGTCACACTGATACATAAAGCTTTGTATACAGACCACATCCAGATCCTTTAGAATAGGTCTCAGGTAAACTTTCGCAGTCCCTGCTGCATCTTTTAGACGTCATGGTGTGTAGGGTCTTCGATGTTGATGAATCCTCCATCTGCACCACGTTGGTACAGCAGGATTTCGTATCCGGTAATTATAAATTTGGGATACCTAGATGTGATCACTTCGTGGCACTTGACACTATCAAGGTCAAGTGGAATTTGGATGCTGGTCTCGCCAAGGCCAGCATTCATCATGACACCCATTGTGCCTCCAAACACCTGAATGTTGAATGCAGGGTCAACTTTACTTAAGACTGATATAGCATTATGGAAAACTCCTTGGTTGGACCACCCATGTCAGCTCCCTGCTCCCCAATGAAGTTGACATCCAACTGTTTTTAAGGTTTAATTGAGGATTTTTATGTGACGTTTACAACATGAGCAGCCGTGTTGTATCAGAAGTTACAACACGAGCCGAAGGCGAGTGATTGTAACTCTGATACAACACGGATGCGAATGTTGTAAATGACTTAAAATACTCCAACACATATTTGAGTTGTTCCCGGAAAGAAAATCAAAAATATCTTTATTTATCTTAGAGAAAATCGAGATTTAAGTTGATGTAAATTAGGACGAATCTTTATGAGATATAAAACACTCGTCACGGTTGCGATTTTCATTGTGTTTGCCTTATGAATTATTAATTAGTATTTTAAAAATTCTTATGAGTTGACAGAGTATAGATAATTGCATTCGTTTTTTATCAATAGACTAGTATATTAGTTTGATCCATTCTCTTCATTTATCTATATGCATGAAACCATTTGCTATTTTCTCTTTGTATATTTGTTTTGCCTTTCTTTTCTTGTTTTTGTCTTTGTTAAAATATCTAATTATTTACAGTGTGTTTTTCACCATAAAGCTTCAATGCAAAACAAAAAATGCAAGCCACCTATCTTGGTTAGCCTCACTTGGTTATTATAGGTGGCCTGTACCCAAAATCCTGTTTCAATCTAATATTTCTTTTAAACATATAAAATGTAAATATGCAGTACTAAATAAAGACAATGTATTGTTAGCTGTTTGAGCTCTATAGGCATTGATGACATTTTAGCTGTGATTGGCTGGTCTGGAATGAATAAAGATCAGCTTAAACACAGTATTCATGTTTCTACATAGAGGAAACATGTAAATAAACAGTGTTTTAAAAGGTACAAATGTACAAATGTACAAATTCAATACCCTGAGGGGGTATGTAAATATAGTACAGAACTAATGTCCTCATTACCCAAAGGGTATAAAAAAAGATGTTTGCCTGGCAGGAATGGAGGTCAAAAGAGGAACGCCAGCCTGCCAGGGAAGCCCTTGCAAGAGAGATCATCACGTATTCAGAAGTAATATTTCGAGTTTCATAAAACCATTTATTTCCAGTGAAAATAAATGACCTTTTTTCAAATCTACATTGTCTCAAGAACAGATCAAATATTTCGCTCAAGGTCTAAGAATTGGATCATAAAATATGAAAAGTTGGAGAAATGTCTTTTTTTATGTTTTACAAAATTTAATGATTTGTCCATCGGCCACTTGTGGCTGTTCATGATGTATCCGATAGTGATGGTGGCTGATCTCGATTTCTCCCGCTTTGCAGTGCACCAGTACACTGGAGCCTTTGTTTCTTCCTTCATCTAAAAAATACAGTTTTATCAATTACACAATAATTTCCATTATTTGTACGCACAAATTTGATGAGCATTAATATGGTAGTGTTAAATGATGAAATTTAAGTTTTGTGCAGTGTTTCTAAAAAGACAGAGTAATCATGTGAACCCTCCAAAACTCTAAAAATGAAAATTTATCATGACTTCCATTTTGATTCTCAAGTACCCTGAATAGCCCACCACCAATTTTTCAATTAATTTTTCAATTAGTCTATAAACCTATCATCAGGAATGCTGACTCCACCATTTTGTCTTGGCATCTGAAATCTTGAATTCGATTCCTCTTGTACAGAACAAAAACCTGTTTGATGTCCTGGAGGTTGCCGCTGGTTCTCCTCCTTCTTGTCCTTGTTGGAGACTTGTTACAGCTGTTATAATATTTCTCACAAGTTCTTGCAACAACGACATCTTTTCATTCTGTGTCATCTTGAAAGCACAGGAAATGTGCGATTAAAGGATTACCCATGTTATTACACTATTACACTACACTATATTAATTACACTAAGCCTATCGCACTCAAGTGAAATCAAATTTTAGCTCAGTATACTCTGGCTATGAAATATATTCATTCATTTACATAGCCAGTTTACTAATGGAAGTCATGTAAAAGAACAAAAGCAGAACTATGAAAAGGAAGAGAGTTTTGGATTTTTTCACAATAGGTACTCAAAGTACCTTAATGTTACCAAAAGGAACATTAGCCGTCAGTTCAGCTAGACTAGGGATGTAACTGCAGTCGCTCACTGGCAGTTATTTCTAGGGGTTTTTACGGATTGATCTTAGACTTATTTGCTTTGAATCTTTTCTTTTAATCATAAATCAGAGATCAGATCAGATCGTAAAACTACAATAAAACAAATGGGATAAATTACTGACTATTCTTACAAACAATTACGTGCATACATGCTGTGATCATACAATAATCAGGCTATAAAATGCTATTTTATCTATAATTATAATACAAGTAAAAATCATACCTTGTCTAGCTGCTTGCAAACTTGATCTATGCTAATGGCTGGTCATGTCAACATACTAAACTTATTGAAAGGTTAATTATTATAGGAATCAGAGGTCTTATGTTTGTTTACATTAATTTTTAACTAGATCAAATAAACTTATTGCGACATCAGTCACAAGGGATAAAACACATAGTAATACTTTCAAAAGACACATTTCTCTGCTTTTATGAGTAATAATTCAATCAATCGTTCTGCAAAAGTGACACATAAGGAGCCAATCACTTATAAAAAACAATGTCATTATTTTTTGTCTCTGCTCAAAAAGACTGTTGAATAATTAGCACACTTTCTTATTTGTGGATCATTTTTCAGTGAAGACCTAGAAAAATTACTTGAATACCTTGCAAGCTCCCGCAAACTTCACTTTATTAAAAGATAACTTGAACTTCAATGACCTGTAGGATTTCTCGACTACATTTAATGTGATTGGTATAGTTGTTGGGTTCTCTGAGAAATGTGTCCTATACAAATCAAACTAAAATCAGTAATACTGTGCCTGCCAACTCGCTGCCTACACTTGCTAACATTGCCCCAACTCCTGTTAGGACAGCAAATAATGTGGCCAGCTCTGACAGCAAGTACCTGCAAATTCAGAAAAAAATATATACAGCAAATTAAATCATGGCCATGAAGGTGACATGCTGAAATTAAAGGCATCTTCCAAAGAAAATCAACAACAACAAGAATGATGAAGACATTATGAACAACACCACATTCTAAAAATATTAAGAACTGAAGAAAATTGTTAATACATATAGATGGAACCAATTTAATTTGCGTACTGGACATTTTGATTTTCACTATGATATGGGTTTTGATTAGATACCTGCCTTTAGAATTTGTTAACTAGTTTATAACTACCCATGCAGTTTCTGTTTTTTTGTACACTCGTTTTTCTTTTAAACTTTAATAGTAATTGTATGTGAAAGTAAATTTGAGTGCCTGTTAAAATAGCTATACTAATATTTCAAAGTGCTCTGCTTCCACCACATTAGATAGTACGCCAATTGCAGGTTCCTACTCATCCAATTCGTTCTTGATATTTACTTGGGGATTCAGCCACGTGAGAACCTTAAAAAGAAAGTCAATCAATTCCGCTTCTATGCTTCTATATTTTGGTTGCCATTTCTATATTGAATTGGATGCATCTACAAGTTTTGCTAGCAATTTTGAAGACCAAATGTATTGAACAGGGTCAATACTGTCGACTATTATTGAATGGGGCATGGTTCAGCTACCCCCTGGGAAAAGGGGGGACTTGGAATGGCAATGGGGGGGATGCTCGTCTTACCTTTTTCTTTGTCTCAAACTGTAGTGAATTACCAGAGACTTAGCTGGTACTTGCGGTGTTTTGGTCAGTAAATAAAATACCCAAAATATGCATTACTGCGATTTTAATGATCTGATTTGTTTCTCTTGAGCACATGGATAAAGGGGTTTTAGTTTTTGGATTCTCTATTTTTTTTAATTGGTATAGAAATTCCCACCCCGGGTCAGCTATGGCATCTAAAGGCCTAAGTCCATAAGATGACCTGGGCCTCAGGAAAGAGTAATAGCATAAAAAAGAAAAATAGCGTAAAATAAACCAAAGAGAAATACTTACAGGTTCCTCGTGTTTTCATAGTTTTACTGCCAGTTGGTTTTGTAATCTAATCCAAAATTGACCGTGTTTGAATTGTTGTGCTGGCTGAGGTGGTTGGTTACTTCCCAAAATTCCTGGATTCACATCAGCGGCGAGGTGAAACTGCTTGAAGATAATATAAATCAATTTTCATCAGATGAAACTCAAATGAAAAAGCATAAAAACTCAGCGCTGAGTTTAATTCCACTACCAATGAAAGTGAATTGATTACCATCATCACATAGTCATAGACATAGACATTTCTTTATTCAGTACTGGTATTGCATATATTTTTTGTTACACAATAGTTGTACATATTAATAAGTACAAGTTATCCACAATAACTGTGAGAGTTAACCTAGGTGGATAGCTAAGATAAATTCATATGGATTAGGTCATTCGTCTAGTACTAAAATCATGTAGGTGTGGATGACAAGGGTTGGGAGATTTAGCCTTATGCAGCCTTGGTTGTTGGTCAAGTACAATCCTGGCTAAGATAGCTGTTATGATAGCCAGGGCTTTACTTTGGTATCCATTCCTGTTTACCCCAAAGGATATATATTACATGGGTCATGCAACCCAAAATTGCAAATGATCATCTGTAAGAGTTTTTACTTCATATTTTCTGTACCATCATATCACTTATTTAAATAAATGACAAAAGGCACTAAATTTTGGGAAAGCACACTTGCATTTCAGATTGTTTTTCAGCCCCTAATATTTCATTACCGGACCCAAAAATGTACTCAATACCCAAACCCCAAAACATATTAGCTGTTCAGTTCCAATAACAGCCTCAAAGAAGAACTGGCCTTGTTTTCTATAACATTGTTTCATGTCGTTTTCTAGTATTTTTGTTTGTGCTGTTGAAGGTGTCATCTTTTTTTAAAATTCAACTCTCAACACTTGTCCTTGCATCCTAAACCACATAAGCCACTGAATTAGCAAATAACTTTAGATAACACAAGAGCCCAAATGGGACCAGCTATTCATCTAGTTAGAGGGTGAGTTGAGTTTGAAACATTTCTTTTGAAGGCTTTTTTAATTTGATTATGAGGGTATTCAATTTACACAGCCTGGTGTTATAGCGGAGCTCCCGAGCGGAGCACCATACCTAAGAAAAAATGGTAACCCATCCTTCTGATTTTTCGTGGACACACAGGAAGCCCAACGGCTGTATTCCGTCCCGTCCGTCCGTCCGTGCCCATCGCGATGCTGATTGGCTGATTGATTTTTGGCGCCAACGACGCGCGCTGACACTTTGAAAACTGAAAATTTACAAGTTTCCTTGCAGTTTTAACTTGCAAGACTTAAAAATATTATTCTGGAAACCTCGTAAAAATTTAGCGATTTTCATGATCATTTATCTGTGCCAATCTTGACGGGTTAAAGCGAAAAAAAACGTACGTTTGAATATTTTTTCGGGCCCGGTGTCGTTTCAAAAACTGCTCACTAGACGAAGGACACAGAAAACATTTTCAAAGTTAGATGAATTTTTAGTTGGATTCGTAGCTTCAAAAACTCTCATAATGAATGAGTCATTGAGGATCGTGTATTCTTCGTTTCGTGAAGATACCTTCAGTAAAGCTGCTTAAAAATCTAGCCAAAGTTTGAAATCAAGAATCGTCTGCATTGAGCGTGAAACAAGGATTATATGCTTCTAAACTCAACAAGGAAAGCACTTCAAGGTAAAGACCCTGGCCAGAAAATGATGTCAAAAATCTCTTGTACCTATATTTGATCTTGTATCTTTTATTTGGGGATTGATGACTTAAAAATAGTAAACGTTTATGTACGTTGAACTGTGGCCAAGTTTAAATAAACAATCAATTACATGACATGTACAGCAACATTTTGTTTTCACCAGTGAACTTTTTGTACTACTTAGAATATTAAAATTAGTAAAAAATATTTGATTTTGAACTTATTTCAACCCCACTTATGTGTAAATACAGCTCAGGAATTTATAATGAGACCTTAAGTGCAACGATCAGCAAAAATCAAAGAAAATCATCATTTTCGTGGCAACGGTGAATCCTCCGATTTCGTTCATATTACAGTGCTAGGTAGGCCTTTAGGAAGTATGAATTGTGGTATATTTTATTTCAAAAAAAATCTCTTTGTTTCGGAGAAAAACAAGAAAATCGAATTTGCGCCTAATTAGCGCTAAATTTAGACCCAAATGTAGCCCAAGTTTGAAGCTCTCGTGAAACTTTGGAAATAGTCTACTGCCATTAATATTTCTGTGCATTTTAGAAGGGTATACCAGCTATGGCCTAAAAGCATTTTTGTTGAATTTACTTGATATTTTCACTGGAAAAAATATTTCTTTGTAACCCTTGTTTTTCGCCGAGGTAAAAGTACGCTAAGTGCAAAAAATTATTTCAACATATGCTACACAAAATAAACAGCCCATATTAAGAATTTAGGAAGATTTAATAATGTTCTTTTCATTTATGGAAAAGATTTTTTGGGTATTTTGTTGTGCGATCGATAAGAGTGATTTAAACTTTGACAAAATTAGCATTAATTTCACTGTCGGCAATATCAAAGGAAAAGGCAATTAGCGTTACTCAAGTTTATTTACAACCAAAAGCTCGTAAAATAATCCTCTGATATATTAAAAAAAACATTTTCTACTTGAATAAATGTTCTAAATTTTATTCTAGATTTAAAAAATCTTACCACATTTTTCTATTTTCAAGATTAATCTCCTACTTGTCATTTAAAGTCAGCCGCACTTATGCAGACCAACGCATAGGCTATATTGGTAAACATTTTTGTTTTCATGGCCTTTTCCAGCACATGAACAAAAACTATAGTGAACTTTAGATTACCCTTCCTTTATTATGAACCCGTATTCAGCGTACTTCGGGCCAGGTTATACAGCGTATATATATACATGTGCTATTTAGTATGTGTTACAATACTTTGAAACAGGATTTAAACAATATACATTATTGTGAGTGTACTAATGAAGAAAAACTTGTTTCCTATCTTGTGACCTGTGTTTTGAAACTGAAATTTCTTCGCGACATTTTAATTTCTTTGCCGTAAAGAATTATAGATGAACGCATAAATGCTATATCCCCTTACAAAAGTTTCAACGTAGTAATTCGCACTGGTTCCTTATAATACAAATAGGCAGATATATATAGCAAACGCGCACGACGCAAAACAGGACGTAATGTCGCAAACAAAGCCGGGACGTTAGTGCGGATGCCATTTGGCTTGATTTCGGGTCCCCCTCAAAATGTTGTTGACGTCTAACGTTCGTTTTTAGCATTCGCCAGTACACGCTGCCCTCGGGCTTGGGACCTTCTATATACAGAAGGGTAGGGACACTCGTCCGAAATTTTGAATATGATGCCGAAATGGTACACGAGTCTCATCCAGATGGGGGTGGAAACACTTGATTTTGCGCTTATTTCAGTTTTAATAGTATTAAAGACAGCATCTTTGAACAGCTACTTGTAAAGCTAGTTTATGCTGGTATCTTATTTATTGAAAAACACCCTTAAAGTTACCAGCTCAGTCTCTGGTAGTCCAGTTAAACTTTTGTGATGTACAAGATTGTTTATTTCGACCCCTAGAAGTTACAACAAGCATCTCCACCCAAAGTATATGGGAGTACCCCAACCCGCGGACTGCTGCGTGATCTTCAACGTCACATCGCGTTTGATACGTCTACCTTTTACTGAGTACAGGAGAGCATAAATAGGAGACTGAGACATACGCGTCAGGTGATGTGACGGATTGCCCCGCATAATCTGACACTTGAGCGGGCTAAGAAATATATTTTAACAGAAAGCTTTCGAAAATAATCATGTGACGGGGATGGATTTTCGAAGGTGGTCTAAAAAACGTATCCTGACCCGGATGCGCGCGCGTCTAAAAATATGAAAAAGAACCAAAAAGACTCACATGATAAAATACTTATTGCCTGAGTTTGGTCGGAAAAGAAGGGAAAATGTTTGGGAAAATATTTGGCTCTCAGTCATTCAGCACGGCCATGACCTCGAACCAGGTGTCTTCCCTTTTGCCTTTCCCACTCAGTCAGTAAGTAGATAATATTTATTTGCCATGCATTCACTTTCAGCATACACGCGATGACAGTGTTAGAAAAAAAATAGCTCAAATCTGGGTCTATGTATGAAGTTAGGCCGCCGAAGGTTTTATAGGGCGCGTACCTGGTTTATGCCCTCCTACTGCGTACTGTATAAAGAAAGGTCGTTCTGTCTTAGTGAGGTATTGGAAAGGGTGTGGACCTTGGAGCGGAACCTACTCTCCCACATCCTTTGCCAATTATTACAAGGAACCACGTTAACTTACATAATTCAATGTACACAGCTACATTTGTTGACTAGTTCAGTAAGAAGTTCGATGTAAGGCATCTTGCGTTTGACTTTTATACCAGATGTGTCAAGCTCCATAGATGAACAAATGTCTCTCAACATTTGAACAGAAAACTGAGAGAGTTTGGAATTTTTAGAGATTTCGCAGATGTTGTAAGAGTCATACATGACGGGATGTTGAAGAGCAATGGTATTCATCACTTCCTCTGTCAGCTCTTGGATGAACTGTTCAGCGGCGTCTAATTGATCTTCATGACTAGCTTCTTGTTCGTCTTCATTTTCGTTGGAGGGGAGAGTTTTCCCTCTTGCCAAGCGAGAGAAATATCCAGAAATTTGTTGAGGTGACAAAAAATCACTTTTTTTGAACAAGCGAGAACCATCTGGAGCCTTTGCTCTTCTCATTGATTTTGAAACTGTAACCGGGTCTGCTTTGTGTCCTGTTTCTTCTCCAGCTTTGAAAATCTTGTAGAGGTACGTTTTCTGTGTCTCAGTAAACCGGATCTTTTTCCCTGTTGACTTTAATGCCCAGCCCATTGGTGGTAACGAATCCCTTGCACTTTCTACTGGTTGTTGACCTAGAATGTCAGGAATCTCGCGAATCTCACTTGTTCCATGCTCAAGCATTGAAGCGTAAAGTAGCATTGACTTATCATAAAGTGTTTGGTGTTCGAGGGAGTACTTATGATCTCCACAGTCAAGGTGTTTCTCAAGCGACGAATATCGTTGAAACGATTTGATACATCCTTCTTCTGGGCAGAAAAACAACCTTTTGGCATTTTGGCCTTCAATACTATTTCCCTTCTCATCTTCTTCAACATCGTTGTAGTTTTCCTCTTCTTCGTCAACACTATCACATTCATGGTTCTTTTCTTTGGAAATTTTTCTGGCCTTTACTGGAACAAACGAAATATCTGGAATTCGAGGTCCTGCTTTAATGTTCAATTTTGGTATGTTGTCTGGAACACTAAGATCACTCCAAAGGAAGAACTTTCCAGCGCCGATACCGTATGCTCTCCAAACGGTCAAACCTGTCTCACTAAACTCAATGTTGTTGATGTAACTGACACCATCCCATTTCACAGACTTGAAACCTGAAGTAGACTGTGGGCCACTCAAAGTCACTCTCACTCCTGGTACTCCTCCATATGACTCAATTGCACTCTTCATCTGTTCTGCGGTGTCGATGTCATGACCCGAGTGCAGATATCTCCTCATGTGGCCTTTGATAGTCGCCGCCTTTTGGTCGCACGCTGCCTTACCACCTTGTGGGTCCGAGAAATCGATTCTCGATAGATTCATTCCATTGTTGGTAGCAATTTGATTGACTGCGAGCATTGTCGAAGCAGAGTGATAACAACCTGCGTTGTCTTGTTTCATGTATATGGACTTTACATCCGGAAAAGTACTCTTCAGCTGGCGCAAAACATCATCAAAGATAGCTAAGACAGTTGGGCTGTCCTGATTGCAGTTTTCAAAAATGTGTACAAACGTTAGCATTTGTAGTTATTGCTCAATGGTTTTTCTTAAAGCCACCGTTAGGTGCCAGGATATACCGCGTTTCCCAAACCAATCTCGCTGGCTTTCGCGATACTTTCGCGGTAAAAACTTCATCGCCCAATCAGACACCAGAGTCACATGGACATTATTCAAATTCTCCAACACTTCGTTTCTCGCAACATCCTGGTTCACTGATCGAAGAAGATGGGCTTTCCAGGCTTCAATATTTTTCACAGATTCGCCCATTATATATTCCATATCTTCTTTTTCTTCAGCTGAGCACTGTACATTGTCTATAGTTGAACGAATTTCTTCCAGAACAAGATGTAGCAAATCACATCGATCACACTTCATATGATGTTCATGGTTACATGCTTCTTTGTAGTCAGAATCATTTGGGTAACTGAGGGCATACATTCTACAGTGATCGGCAACTTGTGAATTGCTAGAAACATGCACCTAAAAGAGACAATGAACATTCGATATTTAAGGACGTTCATTTGTGCACTCACTTGTATATGAGCATTGGTTGTTGTGCTGTTTAAAATAGTTTTGTTTAAAAAGCGCGCATGAACAATATGTGAATAGAACTGCCTTTCTCATCCCGCCAACACCGAAACCACTCTACACCTGACACCTCTGCAAGTCCTGTTGTACCTCTATGCCCGAAATGCTCACTAAGACGGAAGAAGAAGGAGAACTAATCTCGAAATTATAAGATTTTAGAGCATCCACTAATGTTATTGACTGTGCAGTAAATGATATTAGTTCTTCCTTACCTTATAATCACCTTTAAGGTAACGTTTTGCTTGTTTTAGCTTTTCAGTTGTGTCTTTAGCCCATGTCAGACCCTTTTCATGTTCATCCCCAATTTTTTCGACAATGGCTTCTAGTTGATCAAAGGCTTTGGGCCCGGTTGCTGAGAAATAATCAAGGCCCTGGAGAGATTTTCGCGTTGAAGCAGAACAGACATTGAGAATTCTTGAAAGTGTACTACGGCTTGCGGGATCAAATTCGACATCTCTGCAGTAGCCTTGGTATTGACGAATTATCTGCTCAGGTATGAGAGTGCGCACAACGTTTGGGATTTTCAGTTGTTCACCTGATGACAGTTTCAGTGTTTTCTCTCCGAAAGGAAGATCTTGAATAATATGAGTACTTGTGATAAATGTGAGAAAATGTTCGACTTTCTCTTGGCTTACATACATTCTTGCGTTCTTAGTAGGAGATATAGCAGCACCTCTGCCATGTAATAAGATGTGGTGTCTTGCAACGTTGAAACGGTAAGGTGTCAAGTCAGGTATCCACTTTAACAATTCCTTGTAACTAAGTTTGTCTGCCATAATTGATAATATTTGTCGTCTAATGCTCCTGTGACTTCCATTATAGTAGCATTCGCGAAGTGAGTCCATGAGAGAGTGATCTATTCCTGTTAATTCAAGGTTTGATTTGTCACTTAAAGTATTAAGAAGCTTTGCAGACTGTTCCGGAGCAATTTCTTCTAAGCACGCTGTTACTACCTGTCTTGCTTTGCGCGTATAATAACGTTGAGTGCGCGTAGAAGCTTCTTCCCACGACGTTGAAAGCGTATGTCGAATAGGGCTGATATCGCGTGATGCAAGGAATTTGTTTAACTTTTCTCCTGATGTTTCAATGGAAAATGATTTGTCTTCAGTGACAATCGTTGAAGAGGCCTCAAATATTTCGTACGAGCTCATGGGTGTGTCTGCCAATGTAGTGCTCAGGAGAGATTCGCCGGATGGGCTTGGTAACGACACTGGTTTAAATGTCACCTCGTCATCTTCCTAGAAATACAGGAGTTCTTGATTATTAAACAATTTCTGTCAATTGATGTCACAAGGACCCTTATTTCAAAAGTACGGTGTTACGTAATTCACGGGCTCAACTCGGGTCAACCTGCATTCTAAATATACATAGCTATATAACAAAAGTACTCCACTTTTTCGTACAAAAAAGGGCCGTCGCTCCATAGAGATAAGCTTAGGGGGCATGATTGCTTTCGAACAACTAGTCAATTTTCGTTTCCCACTTCTACTAATGCATAAATAATCTCTTACCAGACTCAAATCACACATCTTTTCTATTGCTTCATCTTCTACGGTTTCTACGATTGGATCCAGGTTCTCCGAGTTCATGTGCCTCAATTTCTTTCTGCAGTTAGTACAAATCCCTATTTGCATAGAAAATCAAAGCATTTTCTAAATTCTAATCACTACATAGGCGTGAGCAGCCCTTTATTTTTAGCCAACACGTCTTTGCGCACACACAATTTTGGCGTCAATTATCAAATCCAGAATCCTTCATCGAAGTTGCTCGATTCCATAAACTTGATTGCTCAAATAAGAAAATATATATAACAAATAGATCAAACATAAAATAACACTGAGCTTCAAAATTGAAAGCAAAAGAAACATGGATGTACATGTGATTCCGGAAATAAACCCGTCAGTTTGTAACTGACCCAAAACAAGACTCTTTGCATTTTATATTTCTCTAATAAACATTATGACATGAAGAATCCTACCTGAGCCAATCTGAACAAGAATTCCACTTTTTGATAGTATAAGATGAGAATCATTTCTTCCCATGCCTCTTTCGTACTTCGGCCACTTTGTTTTTGATTTCCCATGATTCGAGATCAACGTGGGCACTTGACACCTTGTACTCGATCCTCTGGTCCAACCTAATCCAAGTTTTGAGCGATGATGTGGACAGATTGTCCAAGTATCAATGTATGCCGGACATGAAAATACACCAGCACGATAAAGAATCAATTCTACTTCACTTTCTGGTACGGAAAAGCTAAAAGTTCTCTTGTGTGCACGTATGTCCTTATTACAGGCCAGAAGAGGAACTGTTCGATTGTATTTAACCCTCACATCTTTTCTATCTTGCCCGCAACAATCTCCGAGCAACTGTTTGAACGAACAGCACACTTCTTCCATGATCAACATTAATCAAAGCTGTTCAAGTAATGTAGTAATCATAGAACAAATACACCAAATTATGCATGTAGATTTCAGTGTCATTTCCATTTTCAATGCAACTTTAAATGTCACGCGATTGTCCATGTAGAACACTAACAAATGGTGTTTCATTTTAATCTTTATCCTAAATAACATATTTATTTGAGTAGAAAAATATTCTAATCAATTTGTGGGTTATTTTACGAGCTTCTGGTTGTAAATAAACTCGCGTTACGCTAATTGCCTGTTCCTTTGATATTGCCGACAGCGACATTTTTGCTATTTGTTGCTAAGTTTAAATCACTCTTATCGATCGCACAACAAAATACCCAAAAAATCTTTGCCATAAATGAAAAGAACATTATTAAATCTTCCTAAATTCTTAATATGGGCTGTTTATTTTGTGTAGCATGTGTTGAAATAATTTTTTGCACTTAGCGTACTTTTACCTCGGCGAAAAACAAGGGTTACAAAGAAATATTTTTTCCAGTGAAAATATCAAGTAAATTCAACAAAAATGCTTTCAGGCCATAGCTGGAATACCCTTCTAAAATGCACAGAAATATTAATGGCAGTAGACTATTTCCAAAGTTTCACGAGAGCTTCAAACTTGGGCTACATTTGGGTCTAAATTTAGCGCTAATTAGGGGCAAATTTGATTTTCTTGTTTTTCTCCGAAACAAAGAGATTTTTTTTGAAATAAAATATACCACGATTCATACTTCCTAAAGGCCTACCTAGCACTGTAATATGAACGAAATCGGAGGATTCACTGTTGCCACCTTTTCTTTGACCGATCGTGACCTCATCTCTTAAATGCAAATTGCAAATGCTTAATTCCTTGTTTTCTTGTTGTATGTCAATTCAGCTGTTTTTATGAATCACTTTTTAAAAATTGTATTTATATCAGAGTGTAATCTGGAAGAGACAAGTATTCACCTAGTGTGTCATTTTATTCGATCTACATTATAAAACAAAACAAAACAAAACAACAACAACAACAACCACAAAAAAAAAACAAGATGTCACAATATAGTGAAGACAGACAAATCAAGATATGTTGTTCTGCAATATCCAGGATGTTGAAAAGGTTTGATTACTTGTATCAATATAAAAAAGGTTTTGAAGATTTTTGTTTCTATTTCTGAGAATTATGAACAACTACAAAGTCAATTATGAAATCTGACAGTGACTGGAATCTGAATATCACAGGACATCAAAGGGCATATACAAACTAAAACAAATGATTTTTAAAATAGTCTTCATTTCAACTTTTTCAAGCAATTTACAACCTAAATATATTGGGCAATTACCACAGGAAACCCAATTCATTTGAATCAAGAACAAAAAATATTAAAATTGAAATTGGAGCTCTGCTATTAGGTAGTAGTTGTTGTGAGTTGTTTTACAACTTCATCTAAACTCATGATTAGTGTAACCTGGAAGAGAGAATTTTTGTTTCATGTAAAGACAACTATTTATCTGTGTCATACTGTCAAGACAGAAAAATCTAAATATAATGTTCTGCAATGTCCAGTTTAATTGAAGGATGTTGAAATGGTTCAGTATTTATGTGATTTAAATGAGTTTGAGGGATTTTAATTTGCATTCTATTTCTGAGAATCATGAACCACTAATATCACTGTAGTGACTATATGGCTTGAAAGCCATATAATTCTCAGGAGACTGAAGGGCAAGAGTTTTTTCAAGCCCTAAAGCAAATGCTATAAAGCTTGATCTATAATCTTTATTTCAACTTTTACAACAAAATGCAATCTTTGTTTGCCTATTACCACAGGAAGCCCAATTCATTTGAATCAAAAAAGTCAAAAACAAAGTATTTAAAATTATTATTATTTATTTAAATGGGAGCTCCGCTATTAGGTAGTACCTAATTTTTATATTATTACATACCAGACAGATTATCAGGAATATTGGTATTGAGTAAAGATTATATTTGGGGAATTAAATGAGACTAAACGAGACAGGTGTAAGTTGACGACAGAAGGCAGGAGATCACATGAGATAGCACAGCACACACACAAATCATTCTTTAAAGAATTGTTGGCTGCATCAGTGAAACAAAACCCCGCACTGTTAATTACTTTAAGTAGAAAAACGGGCGGGAACCACAAGGGTGGGCATGTGATCTCCTGCCTTCGGTCGTCATGTGATTCTCAATCAAACTTCAACTTACAGGTAAGTCTCGTTTAATTTCCCAATTCTATCACATGACCGGAAGTCAGGAGATCCCATGAGACTTTAAAGCCACTGATGCGCCAACACCAAGACATGTCCAGTACCATACAAACATATGTTATATGAGTTACATTTATTTGCTAAAACGACTAATAATTACATTTGTAGAACAACATGAGCAACACTATTACTTTCTAATGGTTTGTTATAATATTTATGGAAAGTCTCTGCAGACTTCCAACCTGCTTTTGCCATTATTTGATCTAAAGGAACACTCTCTCTGTTGGTTTTTGATGACGACGCAGCTCTTGTACTATGAGCTTTGTAGATACTAGTGTCTATACCACTGTTCTCTAATACTGTCTTTGTCCATCGGGAAATAGTGTCTCTAGATATTGGCTTATGGGGTTTAACATAACTGATAAACAGCTGAGTCTCATTGTGTCTCAACTCCTTTGTTTTGTTAATGTATAGTTGAAGACATGCCAATGGACAGAGTCTTGGATCAGGCTTATACACAGTTATATGAATAACATCATAAGGCTTCCCTGGCTTGCTTGTCTTTGTGTGCTCGAGAACATGAAAAGCATATATATCATCTTGAGTAACTAGCGTGCCAATGTCTAATAAATGGAACGTTTGTCCTCTTTGACTCGTTACCAGTAACAATAACAGAGAACTTTGTGTGTCAAATCTTTCAGGGTCGATGATTCGTTAGGATAAAGTTTTGACAAGTAACGCAGGACAATAGAAACATCCCATATGGCATTATATTTAGGTGTAGGTCTACGCAATTCGAATATTCCTTTCATAAATCTGCTGACCGTGGGATGAGAAGAAAAATCAGGTATACTTACAATTGTTGGTAGAGCTGAACGTGCAGTGTTTAAAGTGGAATAACTAAAACCTTCCTTGTAAAGTGTCATTAAAAAGTCAAGTATATCATTTATCTCTGGTGTATACTGATTGATCTTTCTTTTATTACAAAATGAAGACCATCGCTGGAGGTACATGCCCTATTGTTTCTCAGTCGCTGGTCTCCAGGAAGCTAGGAGCACCTCGGTAACCTCTGTCGAAAGTTGTAGGTGTCGATATCGTTCCCTGACAACGGACAAACCATCAGAGCAAGGTTCCTGGCAAGTGGGTGTGGATTGCTGTGTGATGGATATTGAAGGAGGTCTGATTTCGGTTTGTAAATCCACAATTTAGACTCTGTGATTGTAATTGACTGTAGAGATGACGAAGAACAGTTGGAAACCACGTTTGCGTCAGGCCATACTGGAACAATCATTATTCCCCGTGCTTTGTCGGTCGTTATCTTTGAAAGGCATCTTCGAATCAGGCTAAATGGGGGGAAGCATAAAATTCATGGCTTCCCCAATTAACAGAGAAAGCATCTACATAAGTGCTCCCAGGGTCAGGCTGCCAAGAGCAATAAACATCAAGCTTATTTTTCAGCCGACTAGCAAACATGTCAGTGTTAAGTGCAGGAAATGATGTAATAATTTTGTTAAATAGCCTATCGTTAATCATCCATTCGTGTTTGTCCAAGAACTTTTTCATCTGCCTCAATGTTAAGTTTTCCTGCAATGTGTACTGCCGAAACCCATAAATACCTAGCAATACACCAGTCCCATATCTCATTGGCCAAAGTGTTGAGCATAGTAGATCCCGGCGTAGTCAATCGATGAAATCGATGATCGTCATTTATTTTTTTATTTTAAACAATATTTAGACAAAATAGCTTTCGTATTGTCAATAAATATAAGCACATGTTGATTTCGTAAATCAGAACAATAACATTTCAAGGCGAAAAATGCTGCCTTTAGCTCTAGAGTGTTAATACAACAACAACAACAACAACGTTTTATTTGGCACTGTATACTTAAAGTACATAGGTGAAATCCAAATAAGTTAAATTTCTCTATGATTTTAAGTCTCTAATTTCCTTTCTCGTATCAGCATGCATTTATATACATGTGCTGACACAGTTTTTTGTAGAAAGCTTGTTCTGGGATTCATCAGAAATAAAAAACGATTATCAGTGTTCATGTTGTTGATATTAATATTAGTATTTTTTTGAATAAGTTCTGCTAATTCTTTTCTGTTGGTGTCATAAAGTGGACACCAGATAAGAAAATGCTTTTCCGATTCTATTCCCATATTGCATACTGGGCAAATCCTTTGTTCATAAATCAGGTACGGCCTTCTATACCGTCCCATTTCTACTTCAAGTCTATGATTACTAATTCGTAATTTTGTGAAAGCCACTCTGTGCTTAGTGTTGGTGATGTGACTTAGATAGTCTTCAAAAACATACTTTCTTTTGAATTGACGGAATATTCTTAGTTTGTTTTTTTGTCTGCTATCTTTTCTTATATCGTTATGGATGTTGCTCCACCAATTTTGGATTTCGATATCACTTATTCTCTGTTTGATTACCTTTTTAATTTGTTTCAATTTCAATTGAGGCTCATTCTGGCTCATCCAGATTGTCCCTAATCCTACATGATCCAAGGCATTCTTTATTTTGTTACTCCAAAAGGCCTTGGATTTCTCGTATTTTATTGCTTGGTATATCAGAGTTGAAAGTTTCTGAATTTCTGAATTTATGTCTATGAATTTAAGGCAATAGCTTAAGCTTCTAGCTACTGCTTTGCATTTTATTGGTAACCTTCCCAATTCGGCTCTGCATGCATCATTACTAGCATACTTAGTTACTCCCAAAATCATTTTACAGAATTTTATATGAACCATTTCCATTGGTTCTTCATCATTAGAGTTTTTCGTTTCGATCCCCCAGACCTCGCTCCCATATAGAAGGACTGGAGAGACGAGTGTGTCAAAGAGTTGAGTGGTTAATTTTATGTTCGATTTAAAATAGTCTCCCATTTCTCTTTTTAGTTTATATAGAGCTTTTAGTGCTGTCTTTTTAAGTTCTTGTTTTGCTAAAGTGAAGCTTCCAGAAGTTGTAAAATGAAGACCAAGATATTTATATGTTTTAACGTTGTCCAGCTTAGAGTTGTTTAAAAAGAATTTGTAGTTATTCATTGTCTTTCCTCCGTTGTTAAAGATCATTACTTTAGTTTTAGAAATGTTTACTGTCAGATTATTCTGCTCGCAAAATTCTTGTAGTTTATTAAGGTACTTCTGTAATCCTTGTGCCGTTTTAGAGAACAAAACCAGGTCGTCCGCATATAGAAGAGAACTAAGTGATTTGTCATTGAACTTTACATCATTGACATTGCATGTGTTTAATTTCTCAGGGAGGTCATGGAGATATAAATTAAATAAAGTAGGGCTGAGCATACAGCCTTGTTTAACACCCGTATAACAAGGAAATGGTGGTGAAATGTTTCCATTGATTTTCATTGCTGATTTGTCTGTTGCATACATAGATTTTATTACTTTTAAAAAGTTGCCGTTAACGCCGACACTATTCAGTTTATCCAGAAGCATTCCTTCTCGGAATGCTATCAAAAGCCTTTTGGAAGTCCACAAAGCATGAGAAAAGTAAATTATTTTTCTTCTTTGGTTTGCTTTTTACATATTTATCTATGATTGATTTGAGTATAAAAATACTGTCTACTGTGCCGTGTTTTTTTCCTAAATCCTCCTTGTTCTGCTTTTATTACTCCATTTTGTTAAGTATGGCTGTAAACACTTTGCCTATTGCAGAGAGAAGTGTTATGCCACGGTAATTTTCAGCTTTTGTGGGATCTTCCTTTTTAAATATAGGGACAATATAACCTACATTCCATAATGTTGGGTATGTTCCGGTCCTAAGGATTTTATTAAAAAGTGCCTGAAGGTGACCTTTAAGTGCATTTTTTCCAGTTATTAAAAACTCATTAGGTATGTTATCGGGGCCGGGCGCTTTACGTTTTTTGAGGACACTTATCACTTTATCTACTTCCTGGTCTGTGATTGGAAAATCTAACGTCCCTTGACTGGAAATCATTTCTGATTCTGTATCCGTATCGATTACGTCCAATGTATTAATACTATTAAGATTTTTAAAGTGCCAAAATAAATCTTTTTCATTAGCTTTGCAAGTGCTTCCACTTCTTTCTTTACCTATTGTAAAGAGTTCTTTCAAGTTTTACTGCCTCCTGAGGCATCCATCAACCCCCCCCCCCCCCGCTTTTTTCCCGCCATTAATCACTCCTCAACCAAGGTTAGATGCATCAGATTGAACAACAATGCCAGGATTATCTTGAACAATGTCTCTTTTAAGCTGTTGTGCATTATTTAACCACCACTTGATATCGGATGTTGCTGAGGGCGATAAAATCATAGCGCCTTCATAGTTTCCTTTATTTTCCACGATTTTTCAATTCTTCGTTAATATCAGGATCCGTTCTTTCGTTGGAGTTCAGGTCTTGAGCGATGTCACTTAAGACATCATCATTACTCGACTGCAAGTCCTTCGGCGCGCTTCCGTCTCCCAGCGGGCTTTCCAGCGCTTTGTCTGCGCCATCTGCGGCCGTTTCGCCGCTGGCCTCTGCATTTTCGGGTGAATTATCTAGTTTCAAAGCAGATTCTCAAAGTTTGAATTCATCATCCTCATCTCCTGTAGTAAAGCAGAAAACATTCCGCTTACGTCGAGAGTCGACTGTTCCTGCGGTCTCTCTCCACTGGTGCCTTCACCTTCATCACCAATTTTTGTTTCAAAATGCTGGGTAGATTACTAACAACATTAGTACCCACAGAAGGCTTGTGGTTATCAACTACAGTCGTTGATACCTACTGGATATCTTGATTAGACCAAATGCGTTGAGTCTGATCCAGATATTTACAAGACAAATTTGAGTATTCAACCAAGTTGATACCCACTGGATCTCACCTATTTTGCACAACGTTGTGGCCTTTCCATTTTTCTTGAAAATCATTCTGTGTTGGATTGCATAACCCTGACTGCCCATTATAATACTTCTATATCATGGATGAGTTGAGTACATATGTCTGTGGTGATGTTTGGAACAAAGGAGCATTTGTTGAGTACAGAGCATCTAAACCACGTACATCCATTTATAAGCCTGCTTTGACCAATGCATTTATTACGTTTTTCAGTTGTGTTGGATTTGGGGCATTTATTACAACAAAACATACGACATGTTTGCCCATTTCTGCCCTGGCTTCTTCTAGGTCTAGCGCTAAATGATTTGTGACATCAAATGGAATGGAATGGTGTGTTATTATTTCACTGATGTAATTTGAATTTGTAATAATTCATTACTGAACACATGCATTTTGTTATGTCGCTTGCCACCGATGTGCCTGGACATGATGTTAATACTTTGTAGGGTTCCCAGGGGACAGGGAAAAACACTGTCTGGGAAAAGTCATGGAAAAGTCAGGGAATTCTTTATTGGAAATTTCAGGATGGCTGGGAACCCTGTTCCTGCTTTGGATAGCAACATTTTTTGTTCTTTCTTTGTCTCCAAATAGACCTTTCATTTTTAAGACATTTGTCTGATGTCCCTGTCTTGGCACACTTTCTTAAAATCTATTGTTATGCATAAACGTGCACCAGAGTGTGATCAACACAAATCATGCCACCTATTGTATTACTAGACAATCATTGGAGAAATAACGCCTCCTTTTTTTTACCCTGTTGATTTGCATATATTCGTGATTATTTGTACTCAATACTAAAGTGGGCCGAACTTCGGTGTAAGAAACTCAATGACAGCAGTTATAAAACAAAGCCTACCAAGGCTTGTTCCTACATTAAACGTGGCACAAATTGGAACAATGGAGGTTCTTACTCAAGAGTGAGCTGCAAATTCGATTGTTTTGTAAATTGAGGGTGGTAAAGCTGGACACGTACACTTAAACCTTCTGGTACTTTAACCTTCCAACCACCCAGGAAATTGGAGGGTCGTGGGTTTGATTCCCACTGGGGAATCCTACACAAGTTACTATATTCATTTACTTTAACCTTGTTATCATTTTAATATTTTGCAACATCATGGAAATCACCAAAATGAATTTTTGTTGACAAAAGCCAGTCTTAACCGGTCGCAAAAATTAGATCCCAAAATCAATCGCACAAAATCAAAATCACCAATGGCCGCACAGTTAAGGTAAGCTCACTAAATCTTTATACCAGTAGTAAAAAGCATATAATAACTGTTACAGATATATACTTTGACACCCGTTCAGCCGACCATATGACAGATCATGAATCAGGGAACCGTTTGATATGAAACTTATTACTCGAAAGGTTGCTATGGCAACGTCATTTCAGCTTTATCAAGTCATTTTTCCTAATAGAATAAATAAAAACGCACATTTTCCACGGTCAATTTTTTTAAAAACTCATTTTAAAGAAAGTCCATATCTTTGCCTTTCATTTGGCAATGAACGAAAATATTTCTGCACTACAGAATCTAAAATATTTCAAAATTTAGATTTTACGAAATAAAAGATCCTGTAGTGCCAATTTTTTTTCATATTTCATCAATTACTGTAGCTTTATATAAAAAAAAGTTGACAAATTATGAAAAGATTTTACCGTTTAGTTTTGGAGATTTTTGATAGACCGCAGGACATGATGTCAACAAAATAATAATTCTGCAAGTGGCAGTGTTGCGCATGCTCATGATTTTGAGCGCGGCGCTAAACTCCGACAAAACCACTGCTACACAGCAGGATGCAAGTCAAAACATACAGTCAATACACAGTTGTCACATAAGAATATTCACGACAAGGAATATAAATAAGACGATCGGTGGACCAAAGTTTTTGATCACACATTCTTGCTTCAACCCACAACTTCCAATAAGTGATTCAATCCTTTATTATATTTCTATTGTGAGATAATTATAATTGTGTTGGTTTTCATAAGCCATGAAACAAAGTTTACCAAGAGTGATCTTATTTGACCTATGACGGAACCAATCGGCCAATCTAATCGGCCACTCAAACTGTAAGTAGTCCACTTTCTTGCACGGGAAAAAACCACCCTCATTTCTAAAAGAACGTGTTAAGTGTAATTGTATTAATTCGCTAATATCTATGGCACTGAAATAACGCATGCGCCAAAAAGGTTGGAAACACTGGAGGGGCCAATTTGAAAAATCTGGTTGCAAATGATGATGCGACACAAGCATAAGCGAAAGCGTAAGCACAAGAGGGTTTTTCTATTGTGCACAAGCACAAGAGCAAGGATCAAAACATTTATGCTTGTGTTGGGCATCTGTGAAATAAGAGCTCTTGTGCTTGCGCTTATCCTTGCGCCTGTGCTTGTGTCGTAGTGAAAACCAGGCTTAAAGGACGTTTTGTGATTGAAAATAATAAAACAAGTCCAAATATAAATTTGCAATTTTGCACTTTATCAAAAGCACTGAAAGATGGGCAATATTTCCATTTTGAATCTCAAATAATGTGATTTAGAGTCTGTGTTTTCAGTCAATTTTGAACCAATTCAAAAAATTACAAAAAGGAGTAGTTTTGGATGGGCACATACCAAACCCTGATAAATCTCAATGCCATGAACAAAAATCAGGCTCATTTTGAGAGTTTCTAAGGCAAAGATTCCTTTTAACTCGAAAATTATCAAAAATCATCATTTTAAACAATAGTGAAGCAATTTCAAAACTAAGGCAGATTTCATAAATTTATGAAGTATGAAGCCAGTTGAAGGTCATGCAAATTTAATCAATTTATGAAGCCTATCCCAGCCCTTGAAGATTTCATAAATTTATGAAGCCAATCCAAGTCCTTGCAGATTTCATAAATTTATGAAGCCTATCCCAGCCCTTGAAGATTTCATAAATTTATGAAGCCAATCCAAGTCCTTGCAGATTTCATAAATTTATGAAGCCTGTCCCAGCCCTTGCAGATTTCATAAATTTATGAAGCCTGTCCCAGCCCTTGTAGATTTCACAAATTTAGACTGGAATACTGATAGAACCGACGTTAGGCTACATTTATTGCCATTTGGGTTTGAAAATCCTGGATTATAAAATTTAAAGTTGTATTTCAGTTTTTGTTTTTCACGAATAAACATACATGCCATTGCAAGCCACTCAGTGACTTGTATCATGTATTTATATTAAGTACCTGTATTTGTATTATGTATTTGTATTATGGTTTTCATTTTGAAACAGATTCATTTTCTGGGGGAATCAGCGATGTTGGTATCTTTTAGGGCGTTAAAATTGAAGTTGAGAGTTTTAGCATTTCTAGTATCCATCAGGCAACCTCATTTAGTCTTCAGTTATGTTTAAACTGTGTTTAAAGCAGAAATTGATAAGAGTTTATTTTTTGTATCGTTGCTCCCACAGTATGGATGCAGAATTTTTCTATTTTTATTTATTCACATTTCCTCAAAATTCCGTTCAGCATCCCTACTCGCTGGTATCAGCGTTGGTGGCTACAGCATTGCTCCTGTCGCCGAAGTACGTAACTTGGGCGTCACCTTTGACAAGAATCTGTGTATGGATACACACGTCACCAACATCTGTAAGAGTGCTTTTCTGGCCATTAGAGATATTGGTCGAATTAGGCGTTACCTTGATCAGTCTACGACAGAACGTCTTGTACACGCCTTCGTTTCATCGCGCCTGGATAACTGTAACAGTATTCTTCTTGGTCTTCCTGCCTATCTCATCGACCGGCTGCAGAAAGTACAGAACACCGCCGCAAGGCTCGTCTCCTGATCTAAACGCTCTGACAGTGTTACACCAATTCTTAAGAAATTACACTGGCTCCCTGTTTCTGAAAGAATCGAATTCAAAATCCTCCTTTTAACGTACAAGTGCCTTCATGGACTCGCCCCAAAGTACCTTTCTGACCTTCTCAAGCCGTATAAGCCCAGCCGTTTACTGCGTTCCTCTTCAAAGCTTCTTCTCGAAGAACCAGGTTCAAGAACTTCTACCTTTGGCAAAAGATCCTTTTCACTGGCTGCACCTTCCCTTTGGAACAATCTACCGGACACTGTGAAACATGCTATCTCTCTGGCTTCCTTTAAATCTCAACTGAAAACATTCCTGTTTATCAGGAACGTATAATCAAATGGTATTTCGTTAAACTTCAAGAATCTGTAATTCTATCTGGCCTAATGTAAAGAGCATCGAGACTTTTGTATGATGCGCTTTGAAGAACCATTTATTATTATTATTATTATTATTAATTACGAACATCTTGTGAATTATCTTTATCACCATCATCGTCATCGCCAATATTGACAGTTCCATCAGGCAAAATGCGGTGCAGAGAAACGTTCCAGAACTGTGGAATAAAAAAATATATAACAGACTTACAATAGCTTGTCCCTGTGATAAAGACATGAAGAAAGGGAGCATGTCAAAACTTATTCTAAATTTGTGCTGATTTCTTTTTTTTCTCTCTCTCTCTCTCTCTCTCTCTCTTTCTCTCTCTTTTCTATTTTTCCCTCTTCTCTTTTTCCTTCTTTTCTTTTTTTTTGTAGAATAAATAAAATCATGAAGCGAGCTATGCTCCTGGCATTCCCGGCAGAGATCGAGATATGCCACGCGTATCTCGTTATAGTTTTCGAAGAAAAATGATGAAGCTGTGCAAGGAGACAGCGAAAAGAATTGGTGGAGGGGAGTGAAACAATTGTCCAAATGACCACCCTTTTTGGCCAATTAAAAAGCCAGGATTGAGAATACTCTTTGCTCATGTTCGTAGCAGTTTATATGGAAACTCAATTAAAGTCAAATTATGCTTTATTATTTGTAAACCATTCGTATATTTTATCTCCAAGTTTGGTCAATAAAGATTATTATTATTATCAAAAAAGCAAGGAAGTAGTCGGTGTAGTCACATTCTGGCATCCATTCTCAAGTCTTTCGAGTCTCTTATGGCTAATTTCTTCAAAAACAATTGTTGAGAGACAAAGACCAAAACAATGTGCTTTCTCGACTAAAGCTCTCAAATTGTTTTAGAACTTTGCGACCTATGGCTATAAATTCCGGCCTCAATAAAGGACTTATTTCAATAAACAGCAAGCTAGAAAGAAAAGTATTTACGCTAGCTTGACTTTCGAGAAATGGAGAATGCGTAGGAGGCTAGACTGCAATTGTTTTCCCGAAGTTTGAAAATCTTCGTGCACGCTTAATTTTTACAAGCTTTTCGATAAATTTGCAAAAATTATCAACAATAAATGCGAACAAAATTTTGACATGCTCCCTTGGTTTATGACTTCACAACTAATACACCTTGAGAAAGACGTTGACATTCACTTTACCTGATATAGGATTTGAAAAATGATCAAATGTCGTGAAATTGTGAATAAATACCAATTTTAAATCATTATGCTGTTTTATTTGTTTTTATGTGCAAATCTGTTTTAATTAGTAGATTTGCTCAAGCATAGGTCAATGCATAGGTCATAGGTCAATGCATAAACGATCAATGCATATGCGATCCTTATTGTTCATGTTAGTCATTAAGAAAGCAAATTTTGATACTCACTGTATACCCTAAATCTTCAGACTGACGAAGCCTTTCGTGCCGCCAGCTTTGCCTACTTGACATAAGCTTTCAGAAGATCCCTGAGAGACAAGTATAGCAATTAATGGCCAAAGAGAGTACTGCTCAGCGTAATCTATAAAACTGCCATGAACAAATTTTATTAGTTCTTATATAATCAGCTCTAAATCCGTATAGTACTGAATATGGCTGATGAACTGAAGGTATCAGGGTACCCCTAGCGACCGACGTATTATCTTATTCGTACTTAATTTCGGGCTTACTCATCTTCGCGATTTTCGTGATTATTTATTGAAATGAATGACTTGGAAATAACATAAATGTCTTCTTCGGAGGAGCGAACAATTGATTTGATATTTATACCTTGTCAATTGTCACCACGTCGTGACAGGTCACGTACGCCATTTCAATTCTGGCCAAACAAGGGGAAATGTGAAATTCTAAACCCCCACCCCCTATAAATCCACCTTCACGCATTGCATTTGTATAGAGCTGATGTTGGTTCACTTTACTGAAGGAAATCTTTGTCAATCCTGCATTTGATATTTCTTAAATATTCATAATTTCATCCAAGACAATAGGATATTTTGCAGTTATCAAAAGTTAAGCTAGTAATTCATTTATATTACATTTGTCTCGATAACCTAATAAAACCATATAATTTCTTCTTGCATCAGAGAGCATGTGTCCAAGATTTCTTTTGTACATGTAACTTTGGTGTTTTTGATTTTTGTAAAAACAAACAATGCAGGCGAGTTGTCAGAGACTCATGTTAAATTCATGCCAGACCGGCATAGGTGATGTCATCAGTTGTCAGACACACGGTAAAGTTCAGCTTTCGAAGCACTTTAATTAAAGTCGTATTACGAGGAAAGTTTTGTAAGCCTTGCTATATTTTCAAACAAATAACCGACAGAAATGTTGAATAATTGTTTGTTTCGTTTGAAATTATTTTTTCATTGCTTGACGAAGTGACAAGTGACATGGTGCAGATCGCTTCTCCAAAGAAGACGTTTTCTCCTTGGAGTGTTCTGGGAGCATAACCCTCGACGTGTAATATTGGACCCTCGACCAAAAGACAGACTCTCAATTGACTTGCTTCGCAAACAGTCCCAGCAGGGTCCCTATTACCTTTTGCGTGAAACGTGAATGGCATATTTATTTTGACATGCAACATGATTTTAGGTCCAAAATCTTTTTGCATCTACGTGAAAGTAACTTTTGATTTTTTTTTGTGTACGTGAAAGAGATTTAGATGAAGAAAGACATGGCACCCATGATGGTGTTCTTGCTGTTCAGACTTCTTTAGTCAAGACCACCAACATACCTGCCTTATCTTTTGTTCATTGCATAATTTGATGTTTCATTAAGTGCAATTGATAATTAAACATTTTTGATAGCTAATAAACATTCAAGATATTAAAAAAATATAAAGTTTATATTTTTATAAAGATGTAGAGGATAGCAATTGACAGAAAAATCTGTATGAGTAAGCAGTAAGTATAATCAGGATAATACGTTTTAAACTTAATTAAATTTTACTTACACTTTCTGCTTATGCAGAAATGACCTCCTCTGACATTCCTTCATCCACCTCTTCTTCATCCTCACCAACATCTAGATCTTCTGGTGTCGCTGGCTTGGAGAGCATTGCATAAAGGTTGTTCATGGATCTCGACAAAATATTCACTCCTTTTCCATCTAATATCTGGTAAGCTCTTAATGTGAGATTGTTTCTTCGTCCACTTCTAGTAACATACCTGAAATCTCCGTCATAGTCTTTCAGTTTAGATTTTATTGTGCTGAGAATATGAGATCTTATTGTGGCATCTGTTTCTTGATCAATTATGTTTAATACTCCTTCCGTTAGGGATTCACCCTTATAATGATTTGTTTGACCTAATTGTTCCACCTGGGCAATGTAATCTACAACTACCAACTTCATGTAGAGTGTCTTTGCATGTCCCTTTTTCTTTTTCTAATACAGCGTATAACGCCCAGAACTGCGTACATTTTGGCGAATAGTAGGCATTCTAGGCTGGTTCACTGGGTAAGACGACGAAGGTGTAGAATTACTCCCAAATAAACGACCCACATTTTGAGCCAAATAGGGTCAGAACCTAACTCTCTCGCCAAGTCCAAAGAACTTGACGATTTGGCGTTTTCAGTAGAGTTTTCTACCAGCAGTCATATTTTTTGGATGAGGCTCACATCATCCATTGTCAGAGCTACCTATCGGCTGAAGCTCTCAACCTTCAGTGGCAAACTCCTAAGGGTTTGGGTTGATAGATGCATATGCTTTCACACCTCACAATTGATAAGCCCTTGATAATTAGTGGTGTAGGCTTTCACTACAGGCACACCCTGTCCCTGTTCCCCCTCCCCATATTCACAGCTCCAGCAATGCAGACTACAATGATAAATGGGTTCTGCTGTTCTTTCTGTATTTTCTAAATGTTCTGTTATTATTCTAACTCGCCGTTATTGATGAAATATAACTTTATTATTATTTGCAGTATTTTTTGTATAGTATAAAGAACGAGAGAGAGAGTGTTTTATCGGATATAAAGATCCAAGCCGTAAAACACGATCTCGAGTTCTTTATACGGCTTAAAAAACCTCAACACATATTAGAGTTGTTCTCTAAAAGAAATTCAAAAATATCTTCATTTATCTTGGAGAAAATCGAGGTTAAAGTTGATGCAAATTAGGCCGAATCTTTATCAGATATAAAGACACTCGTGACGGTGGCGATTTTCATTGTGTTTGCCTTATGAATTATTAATGAGTTTTTTAATAGCTTTTGCAATGCAATCATTTGTCGGTTTATTCATTCCTTAATTCATTTAAATATTTCAAAATTTCATTTCATTCATTCTGTTTTAGTTCTATTTGTCGGCCTTGTATCTTCTCTAATTCGAAAACCTAGGTGGTTAACTTAAAATCTATCATTTTGATTTTGCTCTTATTGACATTTTTTTCAAATTATCTAGGGGAATCAATTTACTTGTTCAGAAATCTCAACTACCTTTCATGATATACTGTCACTGATCATATTGCAGAAATGAGAGAATTTAAGGCATAGGTATTCACAGCAACGTCTTCCAAAGGACAGTTATGATATGCGTCATTGTTTCCCAATTTGGTGTAGTGATAGAAATTGTTGTTTCGTGGCTCATGTTTAATGCAATTAGCTCTTACGACCGCTCTACAAGAGTTTTACTGCTACGTAGTTCACAACAGCTGTTTTTAATTTGATTCATTTAAAGGATGAAAGATACAAGCCACTAAACGTGAAATAAATAGTAAAAAAAATTCAAGGAAAGCCTCTGGGGCCAGGGTAAAGATACATCGAAACATTAAACAATAAGGGTAAAGATACATCGAAACATTAGAACGATTTCACATAAGTGTTTTTAACATGTAAATATGTTTTGTCGAGTATTTAACATGCAAATAAGTTGTCATCTCGATAACTGAGGCAAGCGCACGCTGGCAGCTTCACGGCTCATTGACTGGTGTCCGATTTTCTCAGGTCATTAACCTCTATCGGTATGCCAAATTTCATGCTTGTTACACAAATTTGAACAATTCTGCACCATTTTTCTGGAATTATTATGTGAAATATGGCTGACGCGAATGCCTACAGACACATGCTGTGAATTGGACCAGGCTGCCACTAAGCATACCTCCTGGCGCACAATTCCTGGCCGATATAGCTTACCCCGATGGTGGACCAATGTTAGCACCCGTCAGGGCTAACCAAATGCGACTCCTGAACAATCGAGGCAGACGACGTGTGCATAAGTCATTAAACAGTAATTTGTAGTGCAGTAATTTGTCTTAAAATTAATTTTCATGGTACGGACTGTGTAGCGAATAGCCCAAGGCACCATCCTATGCTCACAGTCTACCATTGCATATTATATGTTTTTGTAAAGCTGCCTAGAGCACAGTCTGGATAGGCGCTATATAAATGTTCATTATTATTATTATTATTATTATGTAACGATCTGTGTAAGAATGATAGTACCAACAGCAGAGGAATGTAAATATGATATTTCAAGCAAACAATTATAATTGGCTTAAGTAATTAAAATCCTTAGCTTTGATTATTATTATTATAAATGGAAAGGACCGAGTGTATTTCTTTTGTTTTAAGCCCTTCGGAGAGAATTCGTATGTGAGGAAACATGAATTATTTACCCTGAAGCTGTCCCGAACATTAGCAGTCTCCAATTTCACACCACGCGACACACTACGCCGGAGTTAAATCTACGAGAAAACCCTTGAAAGAAGTCAAAGAAAATCACAAAATATGCTATTTTTTCAACTTAAAAGTATTACAATGTTGTGACAATGCCATTTACTGCGAAATGTTGTTGCCAATGGCATGAAAAGTGGTGGGGTAACAAGCCAGATCAAGCGCGACAAGAAGAGCTTCGACAAGTTTCAAGAGAGGGAGCAAAGTTGTTGGAGCTACAGTTAGACTCCAAAAATAAATCAAGAAAAATAAAAGTCTGCATTTATTGTAAATCAAGGATAAAGTATGAACTACAAAGTAAAAAATCTAAATAATTGTAGAAAATATTTGTTGAATCAATGCGTCCATCTTAAGTAAGCTTAATATTTTGCATGCTAATTTAACTCGACTTTATACACAACCAATATTTCCTTGACAAGTTTTCCTTGGCAAATTTAATGTGTAGATGAAACAATTTTTCATTGTCAAGTTTTCTTTGACAAGCTTTTCCTTGCTCGATCGATTTGAACAATTTTTTATTGGCAAGTTTTGTTTGACAAGTTTTCCTTGCTCGATCGATTGCCAAATTTTTGATTGCGACTACAGTACTAGAGGGTAAACTTATGAATATTCCTTGACAAGTTTTCCTTGATGTTTGTAAAACTCCTGAAGTCTAACACAACAATAAAGTGAATATTTAGTCACTTTTCTGTATGCATTTTTCCATACATGTATTTAACTTAAGTTTTTCTAGATAAAAGTAAAAGAAAATTCTTTTTGTTCTCAAGATCGACAAGATAAAAAAAATAAATGTAACTAGCCGTTTCGAACAGAAAGTGAAATGCTGCGAGCTGTTCAATAATTCAAGGAAAAGCTTGTTATCAAAAAACTCATCTACACTGAACCATATTTTTCCTAGGAAAAATAAACTGATGGTCGATTTTACCTGCGATTTTCCTTTTTTTGTGAACACGGACATGCAAACGATGAACTGTTATTTGTTTTGACTAGTATCAAGCAATACATGAACCCTAACAAACAGATTATAAACCCATCAACTAAGGATCCACAATAGGTTTGGCAGGATGTGGGATTTGCCGATTTTTGAGAGTTGGATATGAGATACAAGCTTAAAAACGAGCGGGAATTTTTGATGCTGGTGGGACAAAAATGTTGATATTTTGGAAAAAAATGGATGCAGGAAGCTGGGATTGACGGAAAAACCTTAAGCGGGATGGTGGGATCCAGACACCTATTGGGATCCTCATCAACCAAAACCAAGGTTTCTATGAACAGTCTGTGTTATTATTGTAATTGATGGATTTCATTCTGTTGATATTCAGAGTTTTGATTGATGGGAGCAAATTCTTCAAATGTCAGTTAGCGATCGAGTGTTTGAGTTCTCTTTTGAGTTCACTTGCCACTGTTTACTTTACTTTCCATGATTTTCATAAAATTGTTCATGAATGCATTCATCATTTGCAGTTGTTGCGACTGATTTTTCTCCATACTTTCCAAAATCCCATTCAATTTGTCGCCCTGCTCCTCCAACTTTTCCATTTGCTTATGGAAAGGGCTATCCTGCTCATCCTCCAAATCATCCATGCTTTGTCAGCGTTTAGCCTTTGGCTTTTTTCTATCCCTTCTTTCCCTCTTTCTATTCTTCGGTAAGTCTAAAAGCTGATCATCATCATCATCGACGTCGTCCTCCTGTACCGTTTCGTCACTGTCAAGGCCTTTTGATGTGCTAGGGGTGCTTGCTGCTTTAATTGGTTGTTTCCCTTTGGATTTTCGAGGCCATAGATGTATCGGACTTGTTATTAGGGGTTTGTGTAGGCTCTCTTCGACCAGATTCAACAACATGCTTTAGCGTGACCACATCCCTGCATCCTAAAACAGCATCCAGCTCTTCATAAAACGGAGAGGTTTTACGTTCACCACCACTTTGATTTCGATTATGGTCTTTAGCCTCTTTATATTTATCTTTTAAATATTGAAGCTTTCTCTTACATTGAGAAACTGACACTTTCTTGATAGTGCTTACTCTCTTAGCGATTTCATCCCAAACTGTTCTAGCATGCCTTGACTCCAAGCGGGTGAAGTTCTCACTCCACAGTTGAACTAGTAGAGTTTCCGCCTCCTCAGACCATCTTTGATATGCCTTTTCTGCCTCTTCTGATTCGGTAGAGCTCGATGATGGCTGTGCTGGTGATGGTGTACGCGAGGTGCTACTGCTCGGCTGACTTGGAAGAGACCGTCCAAATTGTTGTGGTGGGGCTATTTGTGTTGGACTTGAAGAAATATATGGCACGTAATTTGCCCCTCTGTATTACCTTTCATTCATCCTTTGTCTAAAAAGATACCCAGGTTCATATTGATCGCTGGGTCCATCCCAATTATAGTAATATTGTTGGTTGCTCTGATTCATGGTTGCATAAATGTAATACAATGTAATACAAGCAACAGCCTGACCTCCAGCTAGATAGCCATTAGCGGTGAATATGATTGACATTTTTATCAAAGATAAATAAAGTCTTGTTTCTTGTACGGGAAAAAGACTGCTTAAAAGCAGTACAGCGGCATCTTTGAAGTTTTGTACTAATCTACAAGGTCTCAACAATTCAAAACAAATCGGTCGCACTTGGAGCAGTACAAAATTGAAACAATTTTGACAGTCTTTTGACTTGTCTAAACAAAGTTGTTCAAAATTGGTCCAAGTGCGACCTGGGCCTAAACCAAAGCAAGGCAAAAACAATCTGAGGTCATCACATTTGCATATTTTTACCTCAAAATCATATAACTCACAAAATAATAATTATTTAATTTTGAAAAATATTATCAACAATGAAAGTTTCTTATATCCATATAATTTTAAGGATTAAAGAAAAGTTTAATTTTAATATATTGTGGCAAATGCCAAATGGAGATCCACAACCGAAACAAACTGTGGATTTTAAACAGTGACAAGATAAAACAATAGTTTTGATCATAAAATAAGTGTATTTCTCTTGATACTGTAAGTGGAAATCAAAAACACTGGTGTACTCATTTCAGATCTGGATATTGACATTGTGTCAGCATTTGACTAAGTAAATATCAGACAATTCCATTATTCGTGTGAATTAGATTTGGCTATTCGTTTATAGTTTCTTTCTGTTTATAGCTAATTCAATTAACGTTTTCGCTGAAAAGCCTAAAGCCTAAAGCTTTGAGAGCGGAATCATGAAAAAATTTTATCGCCGTGCCATCATCACAATAAGAAACTCACTGTATAATGTTTGCAAATTCGACAACTTGGATACATTCCTTAATTTCTCAGATAGCCTACAGCGGAGTTTGTTAGTAAACAAAAGATAGTTGAGAGGCTTTAGCCTTTAGGCTTTTTTCAGCGACAACGTTAATTGAAATAGCTATATTTTAAACAGTCAATGAAGAATGTGTCATGCAGGAAATTGGTGATTGACAGAAGTAAGGCACCCAAAAAGATTGGAACCCTGAAAGATATTTCATTGTTTGGCAACTACAGTTTCCCCACAAGTGGCCCAAAGAAAGGTGGAATAATTGCACGACCACTTGCAGGCATTGGAAAAAAGATGGAAAAGACTAAAGTGCAGCTACAAAATCTTGCTGGGAGAGATGTACCCATCGCTGGTGAAACTGGGGCTCATGTGGTTGATGAGTTTCCACCATGTGCAGATTTTGCCAATAACCATCCTGGTCTTCCACAATCAAGTTACAGTGTCAATTTTATACAACACCAACCAGATGTTACACCTACATTATCATTAAAACCTGTCGATCCAATAATAAATGGAAAGCTAAGTGGGTCTGGATATGCACTCAAGAAAGGTGGTGGGTCACGGGTGACTTTTAGCCAGGCACAAAAAGGTATCATGATTGAGTTTTACAACCGTCAGGCCAACTATGGTGTACGTGCCAAGCCGCAAGATGTTATCAAAGAAATGGAAGAACGAGGGGTGGATGTGCTGAAGGAAAGTCAAATCAAGAGCTGGTGGAGTTCATACCATCAGAAACGAAAGAAAGAGATGCAACAAATGGCTGAAGTTTACATGGTCAACTAAGATCTCAAGATGCCCTCCTTTCTTCACCAGCAAGTGTTTGTCCCACAGATGAACAAGAGCCGACAACTACTACACAGTCATCTCGGGCAGGAGTTCAGCATGCTTCATCAACACCACCTAATGACACACTAAGAACTGAAACAGAGACCAATCCAACAACAAGTTCCTCAACACCTATTCAGCAAATGCAAAGTGTACCTGCCTCCATTGCAACTACAACGGGTGCAACTCGATCCACAAGTGCTCCGAATCGTTCATCGCAAACCAACACACCAACAAGCACTGCTACTTCCCAAAACAATGCAGCAGTGAGCTCAGCTGACACAAGCCATCCTCGTAGATCCTCAACCAGAGCTACAACGAGAAGCTTAGCCCCATTGACAGGAAATGTTACTCCACATAGTGTACTGGAATGGTATCTACCTCTAAACATCTGCCAGTCTCTACTCGATGGACGAGGGGGGAGCAATGCCTGCACCCTGATTGCTCTAACATTTGGTTTATTGTACCAGCGAGATTGTCTGTCAATCCCTTCTACAGGGAATACTTTGGCCAGTGAATGGAAGAATACAATGATGGAAGCAATCACCACTGGAAATGCACTGGGATGAGTGCAAGGTCCAGGGAATTTCTGCAGATTATTATGTTTATGGCAACAATCCTCTCTCCCAGTTCAAGGGTATCATTGACACTATTAGTCAAACTAAGGATTCTTTCCATGTTCTAACAACAAATGATAAAACAATGCTGATCATTGTTGATTCAAAGGGAACATTGATCTTTGTAGATTCTCACAGACACAAGAGGTGTGGTTCACTGATAGCTGCTTGCCCAGAAGTAAATAACAAGGGAGAGTTTCACTGCTGGTTAAATGACATGTTAAGGTCTCAGTTTAATGAACAATTGACTCTATGTTCAGTAACAACTGTAGTTTATGCAAATAACTAAATTCTTGATTGTGAAATGCTATAGTGTAAAATAATTACTTATCATATAGATATCACTACTCCAGTGTCAAAAGTTTGATATATTTTACATGTGAAGATATCATATCTTTCTTATGTTACAAGATATCACTGTTGGCATGGTAACCTATTTTTCACTCCCATTTCAATAAATTTCAAGCTTTTGGTTTTTTAAGTTTCATTGATATCTATATAATATGCAGAACATTAGATGGGCATGCAAAGATACAAATTTTATCTTCGAGTGTTCAATTTAGTTATCTCACCCATTTGCTGTGCTCACTCCTGAGATACAATTGAAGACTTGAAGATAAAATTCATATCTTTGTGCACCCATGTAATATCCGACTGTGTATCAAACCATTTTAAAAATTGAGAATTTTAGAAAGAAAACAAAGTCCTTTTTTATAAATTATGGATGATATAGATATTGTAAATAGCATGTAAATATATATTTTTTAAATTGTACATATTGATAGAATGGTTATCACAAATCCATACAATAATTACCTCATTATTCATTTCATTATCCTGCTTGAGAGTAAATTTTATTATCTTATGAAATTATTTCATTGGTTTATGAACACCACCCAATTGTACTTTTATATGATATGAAAAATAATATTTTCATAACAAAATATTTGAACTTATAGTGTTGTGCTTTTTGGTATGACCATAATTTTTTGAATTTGAATATATGGCATGACTAGAAGTGCATCAGAATAAAAATAATTTGAACGTTAGAACATTGTTTATTCTGTTTTTATGTACAGATTTGCTTTGAAATGTTCTGTTGAAATAAAATAGCACTTCTATGTAAGCAGTATGTACATCTGCTGTTACAATTGCAAATATAATTTCTTAGAATGCTTCTTAAGTAATTGAATCACGACATGCATTATTTATCAAATTGTACTTTTACATTTCTTGATTTCATCTACATTTTCATGACTGGATTATGATGATGATGATGATAAACATTTTATAAAAGAAGTAATTTGTCCATTACTAAGAATGCTATAACTAAACAGAACAAGTGAAAATAACTTGGAATTTTTACAAGAAATCATAGAAACCAGAAGTATGTCACCAAGCACAAATGTCCATCTTAGACTATATTGATGCATTGTTTGGTCGAGTGTGCTAATTTTAGATCTACAAATGATGGACACTTCTGGTTATGTACTTCTGTTCGGTATTATTATTTTAAATTAGCTCTAACTCTCTTATCATGCAGGCTAGCACAAAGCGTATTTGATTGTAGGAGAAGTTGTTGTCCAGCTCGTCTCGAATGGTTCTTAGTTTATTATCGTGATTTCCCAGAATTGTTGATTTGATGGTGGAGAAATTGTCCTTTGCAACTTCAAGGTATTCTGCAACCAATTCGTGATCTAGGTCTCTTTCACCGACGATGCAATCAATAGCGTAGGTCTCTGCTGTGGAAACAGAGATGTTCAGCTCATTTGATAGAACAATAAAGTCCTTCTGTGGTGATAACAATCTACTAACTCGTAGCTTTTTGTCTGATGGTAGATTTTTTCCATACATCCTGTATAAGCGTAGTTTCTGTGAACAAAATTCAAAGACATTGATGTGAATGAGGCACTTATCATTCGAAAGAGAACGCGAGATAAAAACATACAGGTTTTACTATAGTTCTGAAGCAATGGTAGACACTGAGCACAAAATGATCGTGTTTACAAAAGAGAAAATTACCAAAAATACAGTACCGTAAGTCAACACTGCATGCACAATCATCCTATCGGGAACAGAATTATATAGTCTAATTCAGTTTTAACTTACCTCGGGCAGAAGATCTTCATGTTTCAACTTCTTTATAACCAGTGAAGCGCCGGTACTATCGTCAATCGGACATTTACTAAAAATATCGATAATCAAATACAACGATAAGAAATCTATGGTTCAAAAAGTACAGAAAAGTCAAGAGACAACTTTATATCCGTATACTTACCGATTGTTATCCATTGCGTCAGTATCGGAAGAAAAGAGCTAAAAGTGTCTTGAGTAAATACTAGTAATAATTGTTTGTATGATCATGGATGATGAATAGTTCTTATGTTTGCCATGAGGTCACACAGCATGCAAGAATCGTCATTTCCTGGACAACTTGTCAACTGAAGACTCTGCAATCAATCAAATCTGTGGAATGTCTTTATGATACAGCAATCCCATCGCCACTTAGTCTCTTCTCAGACTCAGAAGTAGGTTTCCTCACGTACGATTTTTCTACAAATTTAATATATAATTCAAAATACTCTAAAGAAATCCCTTGCTTATTTACAGGACTGCAATCGATGTAGTCTGTCTCACGTTTGATAAAAACATTCAAAATTCCCGCTTGAAGCCAAATCCATCAATAGGGAGGGAATATATAATCAGATTATGGGTATTACGCCACTCCTTGATAACGGCTACTGCTGCCGTGGGCCTATTGTTCTCACTATCATTCTGACACAGATCGTTACTTAAGTTCAACCGACTACTGGGGAAAAGGCGAATTAAAATAGAACATGTTTTTAAGAACTGAAAACATTTAAGAACATAAGTGGCTTAAGGAGACATCCACGATGGTTAATGCCTGTATGCATTGAACTTTGCGCTTTCTTGGCAGAAAGGCGTGTTAGACTTTTCGAGAGAATTTAAAACAATCATTGTAAAATACCGACTGTTCAAATTAAATCACACTTAGCTTGAAATATTAAACCAGCACTATTTTTTCAATTATACAAAAAGATCAAACAGGGAGTCTTCCAGGACGCTAGAAGGTGCTTTATTTTTGAAAATACATCATTTTCTTAAAAACAATTATCATTTTCTATGATTTTTAATTCATCTAGCCGTGAAACTGCCACCATGCGAACTAAACTCATTAAAGATGACAACTAATTTGCATGTTAAATACTCAACAAAACATATTTGCATGTTAAAAACGCTTATTTGAAATCGTTCTAGTAGGCATTTCTGGCTTTTTGCCAAAGAATTCAACTTAAGGTGGTCAAATTATCGAAACAAAACAAACAGGAAATTTGCTAAAACAATGAAGACAAAGACCCTTTTTAATGTTCAGATAAAGTCATCTTGTTTATACACTGTTAACTATTTTCCTTTACCTCCAAGAGGATTTAAGGGGTGGCCCTGATGTTACATTTTTTATTTATTTCTGATCTGAATTTTATTACATTACTTTGTGGTTCACCCTCAAATACTGTATTTGGCAGGTAGTTCCCATTCTGTGCAATTCTGTATTGCTTCTAATAGGGAGGAAAGAATGTTCCTTAATAGTGTCTTGATATGTTTTCTTGTAGGTTTCTTTAAATTGTCTCGTGCATCCACTGCTACTAGGCCATTTACAATCCTGAAAAGTCCTTCGATGCTCTAAATGGTTGTCCAACCAAGCTCTGTTAGCATATCTGATATACTTGCCAGGGGGTGGTAGAGAGAGTACCCACAGAGCAGCATGTCTTTGCTCCATTTCTACCTTGTGTGAACCGTTGTTTTGTTTTCTATGCCCTTTCTTGAATCCCATATTGTAGAGCAGTACTCCATCTTTTGTCTAAGGACTGCTTTGTAGGCTTAATTTTCTTTGATTCTCAAGTTCCTTTTTAGAAAACCAAGTGTTTGGTTTCACGTAAGCAATGATGTTGTTCAGAATATGCATATTCCATTGAGGTCTTGCGTAAGATGTACACCAAGATACTTTGTATGTTTTACAGCCGTTAAGACGACCCCATGTAGAATGTAGTCATGTTTGACCACATAATTGGTGTTCCTCTCGGTATGTGTTACCCTGGTTCCAGAGGCTTTCTTTTATATTTTATATATTTTTTTCTTTTGTATAATCCCTTATTTCTGTTCTTTGTATATATCTATACGTCTTATTCTTCTCTCTGTCGCGATGTAAAGAAAGAAAACAAAAAAAAGCTCTGGGACCAGGGTAGGTGTGCGTAAAATCACCGGCTTATTCAGCGTGTTGTTGTTGTTTTCGAAAATATTAATACTTAGTAAAATTACGGATCCTCGACAAGCTACCCTCGACCCTCAATCATCGACAAATAGGCAGACTCATTATGTTTTATTTTGAACTTTAGTTTAATAAAAGCTGTTGTACACATTGCAAATTGTCCAAAGACATTTGTAGACTTCAAACATCCTAATGGAGGCCATTATAAGCTAGTAGAACAGGAGGAGAAGCTGACGAGTAGTCTTAAAATACAGTACTGTTTTTTTAACACGCATGTTTTGTTTTTGAATTTAGAAATTTCCTTGCTAATCAATTTGTGTGAAATGATGAACTAAAATTGAAATGGAATGTTTGAACGTCACAGTTCATAAACCCCAAACATTGTTATCAGTCACACATGCATCAAAATTACTTAACATGAACATCACTTGATGTTACAACTTCTAATGTCATCTTTATAGAATATCTGCTACACAGTTCACAGTTTTGAGGCATGTATCTACTCCAAAATCTACACTATTTGATGCTGACAACTTCAGAAGAGTTTGCATTTGACTTGTATTCAGAGGGCAAATAGGCTCCTCTAGCACAACAGCTGTGCTGTCAGCATCATCATTAACAGGCAAATTGACTAGGGGTTCAATGCCATAGCAACTGACAATAAGATTTCTAATATCTTCTACAGCAGTATAACCAGAAAAATCAGAACTGATGACGCCTGCAATATGGCGTGCCGTTTTCAAAATTATTCTTCGTGGTAATATCAAGTCGTTATGTCATTCTGATGTCCAACTTTTATCACTGCTTTCATAAATTTGCTCACGTCATACAGAAATTTATTCACTCTACCTTGGTTATAAAGTGCACCTAACCCCCTCTCAGATACAATTTGGATCAAAAGTTGGGACGTTTCTTAGAACTTTGTCGAAAAAAATAGGCGAATTGATCAAATCCCTAATTTTTTACGGATTTTTAAATATCGGAAAAAATGGCCTTTGATCTCCCTGCGGTGGCACACCTGAGCACAAACTGGGAACTGGGTCGAGGTGAGCTGTGACGTCAACCCAGTAACCCATGTTTACAGCTTTGTAGTACTTACACTGTACGAAAATGTAAGAGTTATATTTTAAAGAGTTTATAAGGAGCAAAATACCTAATAGGTGCATTGTGTATACAGCTGTAGCAACTCACCAACCATTAAAGAAGGTATTGCCTTGTATCCGATACCATTTTGGGAAGATAAATACCAGAAACTAAAAGTCTAAGTAACGTAGAAAGTTTGAGCTCCGCCAGCAGAGACAAATACCCGGCAATGTGTTCAAAGCATTTAAGACGCTTAAAGACTAAAGACAAGAACTTTGCTTGAATGTTTTTCGTTTTGCCTGAGCAGCCAATCAGTTATTCCAAGACAGTGAAGTCACGGCGTACTTGAACAATAACCAACACCGCTTCAATCTTGGCTTTGATGTATTCGGCTAGCTAAATGTTTGTAACTAGTAGTGTTGTCTTATCTCTATAAATCATAGAGAAATCAAAATGGTTATTCCAAAAGATCATTTGATAAATGAGGGTAAAATCCAAAATGCTAACGAAAGATTGAAAATGTTTGCCGCTTCGAAATCTAGACTGTTATAGTGTTATGACATAAGACTGAAATGTTATGGTTATAATGTCCCGGGTATTATGCTTGGCAGGTTAAGATATCGTCTGTGTACAGTGTGCCTCTGCTAGCAGGCAGCCGATCTGACAAAAAACTAAACTAAATAAATGACCGGGAGTTCAAACTTTTGGGAATAAAAAGTTACATTTAAAATATCAAACCGATTCTATTTTGCAGCGGGGAATTGTTTAGATGTGTTCTTGAGTTTGTAGCATGTAACGTGACAAAAGTCACGATCGCTCAGGTTAAGCACATCTTGTGTAGCTTTAATTTTAATACAGACAACTACAGACGAATGTTACTATTTAAAATGGGTAGGACGACTGATATTTGATAAGAGAAACAGACCAGTTTTATTCCAGTAGCAAAATCATTCTTTGGAATTTTATTGGCAAGGCTATAATTTTTGACTGTTGTGATTTTCAGTGATCGCGACTGGTTGATATTATTGGCGCAGAAATGTTGTTATTCTCCAATTGTGGTGAAATGTGAATCATGAAAACCTTCCTTTACAAGTCTGATGGATGAAGTGGTCCAGAAACTTATTTATTTAGATGGAAAGTAAGGATAATTTGTTTGGTGAGACGGTGAAATTGCGTTGTCGCGTTCCTTGTCTTAGCTTCCCACTCTGTATCCGCTTGAAAGAGCTAAAAGAGGTAGAATCCTTGTCTTAGCTTCCCACTCTGTATCCGCTTGAAAGAGCTAAAAGAGGTAGAATCCTTGTCTTAGCTTCCCACTCTGTATCCGCTTGAAAGAGCTAAAAGAGGTAGAATCGAGATCTTTCAAGATCTTTCAATGGCTCTATACTATAAACAAAGAAAGATTTGTCTAAAATTGATATCTCGTTTATTTTCTTTCAAATATCCAAAAACTTCCATGTCCAAACAATAACTGTACATATTATGAATGGTGTAGACTGACTGACAGCCAATGTTGCAAACCATTTATTCGTTTGACTTGTGCCGTTGACTCTTTTTAGCAACTGTTCTCTAGCCCCCCTTCTTCTGCCTCTAATTAAAGCCTGGCAACCACTCTTTGTCGGCAAGTGGGTCTTTAATATATGCAAACTTATTCAAATTGAGCCCAACTCACAGCGCTTTGCAGTTGCCAACATCTTCCAATATTCATCGTCTCCGTCCACTCGAGCTCAGACATCTCGGAATCTACTTAGAATTCATCATACGATATCAATGATGATATCTTCAAGTTTTCCGAAAAAATACTGACGAATTAGTGTTATAAAAGCTTCATCAAACTTATATATCTATAAGACTTCACAGTAGAGTAATACTACTACGTTCCTGGGTAGACGTCACACTTGAACCCAAGCTCCCTGACCGTTAGAAGAGCAAGTGTTCCATCGAAAATAGAACTTTAAAAACCCATAAAAAATTAGGGATTTGATCAATTCGCCTAATTTTTTCGCCAAAGTTCTTAGAAACGTCCCAACTTTTGATCCAAATTGGATCTGAGAGGGGGTTAGGTGCACTTTAAATAAAACACTACCGTGATACTGATTCACTCTCCCTTGATAAAATGAAACACTACCATGATACTCTTTCAATACATCTCATAATTGTTTTCCTCCCTCCTCCCAAACCGATTTTTCTGCCTCTTTTCTCCCTCCTCCCTACTTTTTGTGGGCTATTTCTCCCTCCTCCCTAAACCGTTCCTCTCCACTCTGATAGAATGTAAAACTAGCGACCACTTGGCCACCTTTGCTTCCCAGTCATCCCAGAGTGATCTCACTGTCCACCCCTAGAAATTGCTGATGTGAAGGCGAACTTTGTCAATTGTTAGGAGCAGTCAACCGTCCCTTGGGAGAGAAACAGCTGTTCTATTGATCTAGCGAGATGTCCACTAAAACATTTTGCCAGCCAGCACTATACCAAGGAACTTCATTACTTCATTTCCCAGCTAACCTAAATTTCTTTTATCAGTGGAGGGTTATTCATTCATTAAACCTAAGAACGTTTCCCAGCTAACCTCAGATTATGTGACCATGATAGGATATACCAGGAATTTCATAAGAAGGTTTCCCATTTAACCTAAGTTTCTTTTATCAAGGGAGGATTTTTCATTAATCAAGCTAAGAACGTTTCCCAGGTAATCCAAAATCACCATGGTGGAGTTTTTCTAGCAGTGAGAGGCAATAGTCCAATCATGAAAACAAAATACGTACTGATTATTTAAGGTCTAGCTTCTGAGAGAAACCAAAGGAAATCGAAAAAAAAAATACATGAAAATGAAACAGATGTAAAATGAATATCTTAGGAATGTAATTTCACAGTGCTTATCAACAATTTATTTACATTCACTCAATTTTCAATGGATTCATAATTATGTACATTCTCATATATTTTATATACTATATTTCACATATATGTATACAAATATTCATTTCTAACTTATTAATATTCTCACTGCATAATTAATTAGCTCAGTATAAATAAGCCTCCTCGATCTAGGAGTGGTTACCTCAAGATATGCCGGAACAATGTGAACTTTTGCAACCCCACCCACCTCCCCTGGTGGCAGTTGACCAGCTTATGCACTAGTTTTGAGTTCTGTTTTGCTAAGTGTTGGCCTCAAGCTGAAGGAGCCTAGCTCTAGATTCCTAATCAACGCTAGCTTGGCATGGATCAGAACCATTGAATTTTGAAGTCGATTTGTTTTGTTATGTGTGCACGATTTAACTTCCCCCAGTGTTCTCCAAATCATTGAAGGGATTGTCTCTATAAAGACAATAGGGTTTTCCCGTTATCCTCATCTCTAAAGATTTTCTCAATGCTTGGAAATTTTCAACCAACCATTACAAACACAGCCAATATAGCTACCAATTTCCTATGTACCGTACATAGAATTGTCATTGTATTCGACGAAGACATAGCAATTTTGTCATATTTCAACCAGAAACGTTTTCGTTTAGTTATACCTTCTTTGAGCATAAATTAGGGAAGCATTTTCTTTACAATCTATGATCAACCTGCAGTCCAAGTCTTCGAGGGAGGTTGTTAGGCAATAGTGGTTGGTGGTGTAGATTAATAGGTTTTCCAACTACAATTTTTTCCAATTCGGAACTCATGGGCATCCTTTTTCGGCCGTTTTAAAAATTAAAAAAAAAGCAAAAACATGTCCCACAGGAGAATACGGCAGCTCATTACACAAACCCGGAATTTCACCAAGCAAAACAAACTCAAAACTGACTTGCCAATATCCTTATTACATGCTTATTACCTCATCAATTGCGGACTCCCTCCCATAACTTAATTATACGATGAGTTAATGAGTATGCAGTGAGGATGTTACTAATCGATTTCACTTGACATTAAATATAGGTTTAACTTAATATAAATAGTTATTGAAATGCACCGTATGCAAACATGACATGTCCTTGTGTGTCATCCAATATGGTGGATTTTGTACCACGTGACTGATTGATGAAGTCTACTTATTGTACAATTCTACAAAGAACGCAAGCAATATAGACAAAGCGAAAAGAAGAGACTATATCGAGTCAGTAACATTTGGTTGGCTTGCATTTGCATCTCACGCACTTATCAAACTTAGAAAATTGCGATCAAAATGGCAAAAATGGTTTTGGTCTTTGCGGAATTGTATAATCATTTATTAGTCAGCAAGCCAACTAATAATGCTGCTAAGTTGTGTGAGCTTGCTTGTCGACTAATAACCTACCTAATTTTCAGTTAAGATCAACGTTTAACCTGGGAAACATAGGATGGCAAGCACTGAAGGCGATCTAGGAAGACTGAACAAGTTTCATTCCGTGTCACTTGCCACCGTATAGTTTTCCGTGAAAATTCCCCTGGACTGATTCCAGGAGGACCAATCTAATATTGGATGCAGGATTAACTATTAATACTAGAGTGCAAACAATATATCTGTGAAATACAAAATACTGAATAGTTCAAAATAGTACTAATTAAACAATATATAACAATAGAATTGGCATAAAGTTGTACAATTTGGTATCGCTAATGTTTCACGTGTTTATTGCTTGCACTCTATACTGAATATATCATTTACTGTCAAGGGCTGTTCCATTTTATCTTTAAACCGTCTCCTATATTGGAGATGAAACTGAAAAAAAGAAAAAGAAAAGGGGGGAAATCAAAGTGCAAACACTGACAATAATCCTATGACACATTGATAATTTTTGCTTAATCCGTAGAAAAAAACATGAGAATTCAAACAAAATAACCAAGCCACAAAAAAAATTTCATTCCTAGATGTAGATGTAAAAGTGGATTAACCCTAATCTAATTGTACTCACTAGAAGAGCTAGAAATATCTTGTCATTTCTTGACGGCTTTTTTATGGGCCTTTGCAGCTTTTACCACCGCCTTTCATCATTCCAGGCATCATAGACAATAACTCGTCAAGTTGGTCTTTCTTCTTTTTTTCTTATTCTTCTTTCCTTCAACATCTGACAAAAATATAGCAAACAGGAAAAATGAAACTGCATTATTATATGGCACAAACTACTTCCGGTAGAATCGCGCGCTCTGATTGGCTAAAACCACTTTGGACTGGTCGATTATTTTCCTGTCACCGACCGGTCCAGATTACGGCTTTTTTCAGCAAACTTTTTTCCGACGATAATGCCATATAATGAACTTCTTATTAACCTTGTCCGCTTGGTCATTACGGGAAAATACAGACCTCGGTCTTTTATGTCTGTACTGCCAAGACCTCGGTCTGATATTTACCCGTAATGACAGCTCTGTCCATTAATAAGAGGTAATGAAAGAGTATCGAGATGGAGGATTTGCAATTTACACCATCACATAACTCATAGTTCTGCCGTCCACTGGAAATTATTGCCCATTTCCTATGATAAGAAATATCTAGGAAATATGCAGGAAATTGCATTTTCCTATGATAGGAACTAGACAGAATGTAGGAAAATATGTTTTCCCACATATTTACTAAATATTTCCTATTATAGGAAATTTCATTTTCCTACATATTTCCTATCATAGGAAAATGCAATTTCTGAAATATTTCCTAGATATTTCCTACCATGGGAAATGGGCAAAAATGTCCAGTGGTCAGATGCACAGGAAACCCACAGCTACTGGTAGCATTAAAAGCGGCTGTTTGGTCTCTTGTGCTATGTTATGTTACTTAGTTTCTAGAATTTTAGTGGCTTATTGGATTAGTGTTAGGAGTGGTTCCCGGATTGGTTGGAATTCAAATTTGAATTTACCATCAGCTGTTTACGTAAGTTGTTTTCCTTTGCTTTTAACCCGCTCTTAACGCTAATCCGCTAAAATTCGAGAAACTAAGTATTGTAACACAGCACCACAGACCAAACAGCTTGTTTTTATCTTCAGTTCTAAAAGTCAGACTAAGCTCACATATTCTCTAATTGTAAGATTCGCCAATAACAGACCAATTTTCTCAACACATGAATAACACTGGCTTCCTGTCGATTATGCTGACCATCTTGAGGACATAAATTTCAAACCACCTTGCTATATATTTTAATCAATCAGATTCTCATGTTGTTGTTCCTCTGCCACTTCCCACTCCCCACCATGGGACTTGACTTAAACTTGAACTGCCAGACAATAATATTCTTTGCCAGCAAGTCGTTGAACTTCTCGTCGTTCATTATTGTGCGTAACAATTTAGCTGCTCCCACGAAGGTGCTCGTGTTATCTGAATATATCTTCTTTGGGCGACCTTTTCTTGCTACAAAAGCCTTGAAACTTTTCATGGAGTCTTGGGTCTCCAGCGTTGGGAGTAACTCCAAATGTACAGCATGTGTTAAGCTGCATGTATACAATTCTTGCTTTACCTGTTTTCTTTTGAGATACTTTGTACTCAATAGGGCCTGCATAATCGACCCCCACTACTTCAAAGGGAGTACTCCCTTCAGTTCTGCCGACAGGAGGGTTCGAGAAGGCCACAGCTTGAAACCTTTTACATCCAGCACACATCTTTACGGTTCGCTTCACCAATCTTCGAAGACGAGGAATCCAATATCTCTCACGCACTTTGGTCATGGTGAGGCCTACTCCCCCATGTAGAGTATTCTTGTGGGCGTCTTCTACTAGCTTTTCAGCGAGTGCAGAGCTGTCTGTCTCTTTAATGGCCCTGTTATCCTGTTCTCTCGTTGTTGTCTCACATTATGTATGAACCTGTACATCCAAGCGCCAACTCAAAGCGTGCGCCATAACGTCTGCCTTTGGAGAAGTTGATCAAACTCATCAAGCTCTTGCTTGCGGCTACATGTGTTGCAGACTTCTTCTCTGCTTCAGACTCAACTGTGGGCGAGGTAATGATATCTGGTGGCCATGCTGATGGGTTTGCTGAGCCAGTCAGGTCCCTTCCACCATAGTTGCTTGTCTTTGTCTACAGGTCTACCGGGGCTACCCAGATCAGCAGGATTGTCATGTGTTGGAACGTGTCTCCAGACGACTTTGTCGGGCTCTTTGATCTTACGCACACGATTTCCCATGAATTGCTTGTGCTCTCCACTACCAGATATCCAGTGAAGTGCAATGGTACTGTCGAGCCATGCATTCAAAGACACCACTGGTAGCCCATCAAGCGCATTTTGGACGTTGGTTAGCAAGTTGACTGCCATATGACCTGCAACAAGTTCTAAAGTTATCAGGAAGTTTTGCATCCCATGCACATTTTTCCTTGCACGCTTCACTGTATAGGAGTTTCCCTTCTAGGGTGAGGGGTGAAGCCAAACCAAGAGGGTCATACACTTTAGAAACTTTGCTTAGTATCCCCCTCTTGGTAGGCTGAGTTTCTTCCTTAGGAATCTTTACAGCCAATGTATCACTCTGTTTGTCCCAATCTAACCCAAGAATCTTAGATTCTCCGGTTCTTACACCAAGCTGTTCTTTAGCATAAGTAACACTTACTTGTGGCTGCTGGAGAGAGTTACTCACTTGTTGCACAGAGTCATTACCTCGATCACACTCCAGCTCACCGACGTTAGAATTCCATTTATGCAGCTCGAAGTGAGCCCTTTCAAATATTTCCGTCGCCGTTTGCTTCATCTCGAGCTTCATCCACTGTGTTGCCTCCCAGCAAAAGATCATCGACATACAGCCCACACTCAATCTCGTTAACACACTTAGGCGCTTCGTCACGACTGGTACTCAGATGCTGTTGCACCACTCCCGCAAGCAGAAAGGGTGATGGCCCCAAACCAAATAAAGCTTGTGTAAACCGGTACGTTTTCACAACACCAGGGTTTTCAATGTCAATCCAGTGGAAGCGCAAGGCATGCCTATCCTGTTCGCGGATGCGCACTTGGAGGAATGCTTTCTTGATATCTCCGATTATAGCTACTGCATGGAATTTGGAACGCACCATAACCTTCCACAATTGGTTTTTTTAATGGTGGTCCTATGTCTAGACAGTCATTCAGTGATGGTGCATTTGCGCTCGCTTTTGCAGAGGCATCATACACAATTCGCAACTTTGTTGATTCAACATTTTCTCTAATTACAAGTTTGTGAGGAATATAAAATTCCTTACCTTTGACAGGTTCATCAGCAGGCTCTATAATTCCTTTCTCGAGCTGCTCAGTTATGACGTCATTGTAGGCTTCAAGGTTTCCATTTCGCTTAAGTTTTGCCACCAAACTCTCCAGTCGTTTCAGACTTCCTGCCTTGTTATCTGGTAAAGGAGGGTGATCTCCCTTCCAGGGAAGTCCAGTTTCCTACCAGCCTTCAGGGCTTCGCTTAAGTTGCTCGATAAACTCTTCATGCACCACATTCTGGTCTCCTGTTGGGGATCGGCTATCCATCAAGTTAGAGGTTGAGTTGAGTTTGAGTTGAGTTTGAGTTGAGTTTGAGTTTGCCAAAAATACTTTAGGTAAAGGATTATTGCTCATTTAATGACAAAATATCTACATAGGCCTAGGTGAAATATTTCTACAAGCCAGAGAAAAGGATTCTCGCATGGTGATGAAAGTGTGATTGTGACAACATGCCACTGTCACGCAACTTGAATAATAATTATTGAGAGCTGTATTATTTTCTTCGTCTAGAGGTGTATTACGTCTGCATTTTATCGGCCTACCTTTTTCTGGTCGATAGTTAACGTTAAAAATTTCCCCTCCGCAAGTTAGCTTTTAGACTAGCTACCGAACTGATAGAGTACTTGTTGATCGGACACAGATCAAATAACTAAACGTCCGGCTGTCTGGTTATAATTTTTCCATATATTTCTCTTTGAAATTTTTCTTTCAAAACTGTGCTAACTTTATCTAGAATGTTCATGGGTATCTAGAAAAGAAAATTAATTAGTGTAAGAAAATTCGAACGTTGTCTTTTCGCCCTCGCTGACCCTGTACAATGCTGTACAAATTAAAGGAGTTACGAAGAGAGCCATGTGGCCAAGCGTTGACACTTTAATAGCAAATATTTTGTCACGCTTGAATTTCGTAGTCTGTGATGTGGTAGCCAAAAGCATTTGAACTGTGAAATAAAATCAAACTAGTTACTAACAAATAGTAACTATTTAGAAACTAATAGTCGTTATCACTGAACCAGAACAATTTATAGAGTGGTTTTCCGTCAACTGACCGTGCAAAGAAATAGACCACCTATTATAGGCACTCCGTTATCGATTTCAGACGATGTCTGGCGAGTAATAGAGTGATTTTCACTGGACTGTGAAATAGTTACTAAGCTAATAGACACTAATAGACTCTGCACCCATTGTTTTCTTTTGTTGCAATACAACTATTAGACACTATTAAACACTGACTATTAGTAATTGTTTCACAGTCCGATGAAAATCACTCTAGAACTGAGAGATACTAGGCTCGCCCAGTAGGCTCGTCATCAACTATCTCAGCATGTTGCTGGCACACGTATAAATTTTAATTCACCTTATCTCTTCGAGTAAGCTCGATCTTAAATAGATATCTTATATCTTGGATATTTCTTTATCAGGGATACTAAAGTTCGTTTCGACCCTTCTCTTCTTCTCTCTCTTCTTAGACTTCTTAGGGGCCGACCATTTAACTTTTGAGAGGGGGGGGGGGGGGTGATTTTGAAAAAAATTGCCACTCAAATCCTTTGCATTTTTACCAAATAAATTTCGAGCGCTTGGCAGCGGGCGAAAAAAAAATCTTGCAGAGACCAAATACTCCCCCCCCCCCCTCAAAAGTCAAACGGTCAGCCCCTTACGGGTTGTGTATGGAGGCCGCTAGATGACAAGGTGACGAAAGAGAACGCAGTGTTCAGTACTGCATGGAAGCAATCGCACGTACGTGGATACATTTGATCGACTGTTTTTCTGCTCTTCGCTTTCTATTAGAAACGGCTAATTACAAAAGTTGTTCTTTTCTCTTGTGCTGGTCGATGGTCGAGAGCTTTGGGCGACGTAATACTGCCACTTGTTGACAGATAAGAAATACAATCGACTCCACGCGGCAAAACACACTTGGAAATTATCCTTTACTTTCACGAGCAAATCAAAATAGACCATACACAGTTTGAGAGAAGACGTTTCTCTATTTTCAGGAGAGTCACCTTCATGACATAGTATACAATTCTCCCAACAAAACGAAGCCATCTCACATAGAGGCGGCCGCGCTGCACGACTGCAGACAAAGTGAGAGAATCACGACAGTCATGGTTATTTGATCAGGAGTAATTTCTCAGTTAAAATGTTTAAGAAATGACTTATATTTGTTCTCGATTTTATTCCCGCTAACTCAGTGATAACTCAAACTCAACTCAAACTCAACTCAACCTCTAACTCGATGATTAATCGATCTCCTCCTGTTGGTGTGTCTTCCAATCCAAGCACGTCCAAGCGACACAGCTCCTCGTAGTCTCCAATGGCGGTTTGAGTGAGAAACATGCTTTCCAAGTCAGCTTCAGCGCTGTCGTCATGATTGTCCACCTGAACCTTGTTTGCTCAGCTACAGGCTCCCCCATCTTTCCAGCTCTCTGGTAGCCAGCCATTTTAATCTTTGTGTACTCGTTGGCTCTGAGAATAACATGTATTGGGAGAACAGGTTTGGTAGATGTTTCTTCCATATTTATACCTTTAAGGTATTCGTATCTTCCTAAAAGCTCTGGGTAATTTGGATTATCTACCGACAACAGTTCCCTTCGTTCAACTTTTGTTGCAGAAACCGGAAGTACACATTTTTCATCATTGTCGCTAATCTTAACATCATAAGTCTCTACACGCTTAGTAACTTGACCCACAATGGTCTTAATACTGCGTATCCACAAGAAAAGCTGCTATATAGGTGCTTGTTGACCCTGTATCCAAGAGTGCACGACACTTCACTCCATTGACTCTAACAATTACAACCTTAAGAAGTTCTACAGAAAGTTCTACAGCAAAGGTTCAGACAATTAATGAATCTCTAGAAGCAGAATAAAGCAAAATAGAGCCATTGAAATGTCAATCTAAAAAGTCAAAACCAGCTATAACAAGGTTTTTCAAAAACAAAGTCAGTTAGTTCCTTTTTCAATCACTGTCTGACTCGATGACATAACGGCGGCGCTTTGTTTGGCCATGGAAAGACAAGAAGTCGGGACTTTGATTTACGGTATTTATGGCAATGTTGAATGTTCCACTGTGGATATTTGCACCACTAAACAAACCTAACGGCTGTTGGTTTGATAATGTAGACGATGAACAACGAACCTTGCTAACTTCCACTGCAGATTCTCTTGAATTACTCAAATTCCTGAGATCCTTCATTGCTGATTTTCAGAGAGCGAGCTGTAATTATTCAAGCTAACGTTTTTATGCCCAGATATCTGCATAATATGTGTGGGTGGTACTTCTTTGTCATTCAGTTTCTGTATCATTCTTTTTCTTGTGCTATGGTTGGTCAGGTTTGAAGTTTTTAACTGTGCCTTTTCAGCCATTGTTTTCATTAGAGAGTTCAACTTTCAAAACGGAGTTCAACATTCAAAATGGACTCATCAGTGAGAAATCCGGCTGGTCTTTTTGAGGCATAGATATGATAAAATTGTACGGGGTCTCTGTCACTTCCAACTACAGCAAACATTTTTGGCTTTACTTTACGTGTGTCCTTTGGTTCAGCTCCCTTCTTGTCTTAGTCTGTCGCTCATTGTACTCAAGGTATTCAGTTCCATCAGCACTGGTTTGAAGTTTTATGTCCCCCCATTTCTCTGTGCTCTTTACAACCTCTCAAACCAAAGTACTGTGTGTTATTAAGCCATAATGTGTTGATTAAGGCTTCAGGGGTCGAACAACCCAACAGGTTTTTGCTGAATAAGATGTCAACTTCGTTCCCTTTTCCTTCCTTTTTCGACTCTTTCTGCTTCGCAACCAGTGTATCTCAATTTTTTCTAAATTCATGGCCCTCCATGATTGTTGTTGGGTATTCTTTTTTCCTTAGATATTGGTCGAAGCTTGATATAAAGTCGTTGGTTCGTAGTCTTGTCCATCTTTTTTCTTTACTTGGACGATGAAGGCACAAACCAATTCATTCAGCTCACTAGGTTCGATAGTTTCAATGTTTTTGTCCACTTGTTTGGCCTTCAAGAACTCTTGAAACAAGGCTAGATCTCTCGTCGTTTTACTCAAAGCATTTTTGTTTGACTGTTTCTCAATAAACTCGTCAAGAGAGCATATGGCTCGACATCTTGTTCGCCAAATTTCAAAACTTTCAAAAACTCTCTGCCGCCCGGAAAACCAATCAAGTGTTATTTCTCGATGTCTGATTGGCGGAAAATTTCAAACTTTGATTCTCATTGGTTATATTTTTCACAGTGAAAAGTGCTATGCGCAACGCTGATTGGATGTATTGCTTTTTTCACCGGTGAAATATAAAAGGTAGATAATTTTATTTGGATGGTTTATGATATAGAATTCTAGTTATGTATATAATAAAGTCTAAAAATGAATCACTACACTAGTGAACAGTCTTTATAGCAACCATTTATATATTGCTTATAATGTTATTAAGGAAAAACCAGCTGTATATATTCAAAAAAGCAACCAGAGTTAAATATCTGAATGATATATATGGACACTGTTTTCATGAATTTTCATGTTGCTAAATCTACACCCAAGTACCTTCTGGCTGGACATAAATATAAACCTTTGCCTTTGATGGCCAGGCATTTTTATATTGTACCCATTGGGTACATCGCTCTCAAATACGTGACCTTGTGACCTCGGAAACTCAATTCTGAAAATAAAAAATACAACAAAATTTCAGTTGGAAAGCATATGGAGTTCTCAATTCAAGTTTTTTGAATCAAAATCATAAGTCAAAATGAGGAAACACAATTTAATGGATTTCATAAAACACCAAATAGTAGAGTAATTTAACGCTGGCTTGTCTTGCACTTCGCAAGTCTATATCTCTCTTCCTTTGGAAGAAATTCAGTGTAGTTCTTCCCCACCTCACAAATTGCTTATGTTCCGATAAAAAATGTACCCTAAGCACGCGCGCGTTCTGCTTCCTGATTTTTATAAATTGTATTAGACTATGCCCGTAGTTCAAACACGCGATGGCAATTCTGCAGGACAAAAAAAGTGAGGCAGATTTTTCTTTACAAACAACAACAAAACCAAACATAAACAGAGACACCTGCCAAATGATCCCATATGTATTCTTTATATTTATAACCTGATAGTTAATGTAATATGAATAATAATTGAATAGGTAACAGAGCCACTTATTAAAGTATACAATATTTAATATGAAGAGGAAACTTGCTGATTGATTAGGTTTGTCTCGTCCCATAGACAAAGAAAAGTTGCCACTAACAGGCTTGTTATTTTATCTATTGAATCGTTCTCCATAAATTCAATTTCATTTATCCTCCCCACGTTTTCTAGGGAACGAGCCCTTCCCTTGTGGGACGTTGGATTGTCTTCTGTCCTCTGAGGAGAGGACGACAAAATCTCGAGTAAAACTTCGCACTATCGATTAGTCTTCTCTATAGACGCATATGTTCCAAGTGAGCTGCATAATTTTGATACTACCTTGAATTTTCATTCTGATTGGCAGCTATCATATATTGATATATTGATATTGAAACATGAGAAACCGGCAATTCAGGCCCCGTCCACACGTATACGTTTACGTTTGTAAACGCATACTTTTTTATGCGTTTAGGCCTTCCGTCCACACGAAGACGATGAAAACGCTCATCGTAAATGCATATTTTCGAATACGCTCTCCAAAGTGGATAAATTTGTAAACGACTAAAAAGCGTTTACGTGTGGACACCCGTAAACGCATACATTCGAAAACGCTGACGTCATAACCTCGTTTCCAGTCTCACCGATGTAGCTTGAATCCAATATGGCGGACAATCGTTTGTTGGCGTCTCTTCTGCTTGGCTTGATTTCTAGCCTTGTTGCCTGCATTGAAGTCAATTTGTCCATTGTAAATGCCCATTTCAATTACATTAGAAGAAAGCTAAACCTAGTAAGGTTAATAAGTTCATTTTCAAGACGGCAGAGCGTATTAAAACGACTTGGAGGTCAAAACGTTCTACGAAGAACTCAAAGATTTTGGGTTAGACCTGGAAGAACAAGTGCTTGGTGGGACAACTTAACAGCAGGAATTGCCATAGAGGAAGAATGGAAAGAGAATTTTTGAATGAGCAGGTCTTCACTGTACAGTCTAGCTGAAGAGTTGAGACCCTATATTGAAGGACGAGCAACTATTATGAGATCACCTGTGGATGTTGTGAAACAAGTTGCTTGCACACTCTATTACCTCAGTGATGAAGGCCGCCTTCAGAAAACAGCTAATGCTTTTGGAGTTTCCAGACAAACTGTTTCAAAAATTGTTCGTAAAGTCTGCAGAGCCATCACTTTACACCTTGGACCAAAGTACATGAAGCTGCCAGCAACAGAAGCAGAAGTTCAAGAACTTGTGCAGAAATTTTACAATGCTTATGGCTTTCCTCAATGCTTGGGGGCAATTGATGGCACTCACATTGATATAAAGCAGCCAAGTGTTAACTCAACTGATTATCTTAAAGTGCCAGTCCCATCTACCTAAAAACTATTTTCCTGAAAAGTACTTGCCTTATTAAATAATAATTTGTAACTTTGCGAATTTCTGAAAATTGTCTTGATACCTAAAACAGGCCTCAAACTTAGAGAAAACCTGCCTTTTGGGTTTCCTGTGTAATAATTTCGGAGAAAGTTGGAGAACTGAGACCAAGGGCTTAGTGACATCATTTAAGGGACCAAGAGGAATCATTACTACGAAAATACTACAACAGAGAGCTTTTTTGATCAAATATTTTTAGACTTTTTCGCTATTTTTCTCGGTATTTTGATTGTGAAATGCCAGACAGGTGTGTTGTTTATGGGTGTTCGAATGAATCAAACTTCAATCTTGGGATTTCGCTGCATCGAATCCCATTTTGGAACGATGATCGCCCTGAGGCGAAAAGATGCAAGAAGCGATGGACGGACTTTGTGTCAATGACGCGACAAAAATGGACGCCATCTAAGTACTCTGCAATTTGTTCCGACCATTTTATTCAAGATGACTTTCAGAAGTACTTTGTGGAGATACCTGGTGCAAAAGACAGTACACCGAGGCTAAAGAAAGACCACATTGGAGTGATGGTGTTTCCCACCATACGGAAAGTCAGGGACGAAAAGCCCCCTTCGGCTCGAAGTTTGCGACAGGTTAGAGAGTGTTAGTGTTTTTCTCTTTCTGTCTTTCCGTTTGCTTGTCAGGACTTTTAACGGTATTCATTTAGAGTAATTTTTGAACAACAGGCCGCTAAAGAACGAGAGAGACTCACAAATTCATTGATTTGCTTGGATTCTGTGGACCCTGTGGACAATGCCAACAGCGTGTGTGAACCAGACGCGATAGAGTCCGAACCGAATATCGATGGATCTTTCCTGAACGCTGGAACCCTTGATCAGTCTGACACTAGAGATCTGGAGGAAGAAATCGAGATTCAGGTATTTGTTTTTACTGCCTTACAGTAACAAATGTGTGACCAATGAACCCAGTTCTACAGTCCCATCTCACATGTGCTGAATATGATAAAAACAAATACCCTTAGATAACTGCATGAACTAAGGTTATTAATTATTATTTTTTCATTATGTTCCAGTCTGTAGCTGATGTGCCCTGTAAAGAATGTACAGAATTGAAGAAAAGAAATAGAAAACTGCGGAATAACTGGATGACAACAAAATTCAAATTGCGCCAGAGTAGGAAGGAGATTGCCAAGATCACCAAAAGAGATAGTAAGAGCAACATATAAAAAAGTTTTTAGCTAATTTTTATTATCTGTAGCATAAAACAAAGCACTGCATGTGAGCCATTACCTCCAAATGCAATGTCTGTAACATGGAATAACATAATTTGTTCATGAAATTTATACACTAAAAATTAAAAATTATTAAAAATATTTGTATTGCTTATCTGAATTTAGTGTATATGCTTGTTTCAGGTTGTGTTTGTGGAGATCAGCAAGTGAGGGCCAAAGAGACCATTCAAGCAATGCAAGTAGAAGAACAAGAGCTAGTGAATTTGGATGATGATGATAATGATGATTATGATTATGACATGGAAAGTGAGTCAGACTATGAAGATGCTACTGAAGAAGAGCCAGAGGACAATTTCACTGGAGAGACAACAGAAACAGAAACCGAGACAGATGAAGAAGATGATGATGATGTCAATAATAGGTAAGATTATGTTTTCATTGGTTAGCACGATTGTTGGTCTCTGAGACATCCCCCCTTTCCTGGGCCCCAACACCACTTCAAGCACATTTCATTACAGAATGAAGTAAAAATATTTTGTCTTTTCATTTCCCTTTCTTGAAACATTGTCCTTTTTATTGGTAAATTATTTTATTTTTACCTTCTCTTTATCTTGTTTATATCCATAGGGTGTATGGTACAAATGGTAATGTGCGTACAGAACCAAAATTCCTGGTGTTTTTGACCCAACTTATGCTGCTGTTCCAGTTCTGCCCATATTGTAAACAAGATAATCCCCTAGTTGAGACCAAACAAGTTGGCACCTTAGCAGAAGTCCACTCAATGTGTACTAACCAAAAGTGTGGAAGAGAGTTTATATGGAAAAGTCAACCCATTTTTGCTGGCACAAAAATTCCTGCTGGAAATGTTCTACTATCATTTGCAATACTGTTGGCAGGTGGTTCTGCAAGCAAAATTTGTCAGATATTCAAAAATATGGGTGCCGCTTGCATTTCTCTCAAAACATTCTTTCGACATCAGAAGGTAAATAAATGGTTTGTATGAGAATTTCAGCAATGTTGCTGAAGTATGCTAATAACCTTGGTCCTCTCTTGTGTGCTGGCATATCCTCACATAGGTCTAGAGTTAAGTCTATGTTAACTATGTCCAGTACACAAAGAAGATGTTATAATGTGGTGCCTCCTCCACAGTTTTTCCTTTTAGTTGTTTCTTTCCTTCATTCATCATCTTTTTTGGATGTCTTTAGGAAATTCTGTTCCCATCCATAGTCCGCCACTGGAAAGGTTATCAGAAGCAACTTATTGATAACTTGAAGAGCACTGGTTCTGGTATAACTATTGGAGGTGATGGACGGCACGACAGCATGGGCCATAGTGCCAAATACTGTTCCTACACCATCTACAGTTGTACTTCATCAAATATTATTCACTTTGTTCTGGTTCAGGTATGGTTGCTTCATGATTGGCTTTTATAACATGATTTGTTTGGTATGAATGAATATGCTAACTTGTGATATTCCACATTTTTATATACAGTAATAGCATATCACTGTCCCTAAAAAAAGGAGGGACATAAAAAGGCAGTTAAAAAGAGAGTATTTAAATGCACCTATTTTAGCCCAGCTCAGGAAATTGTATTTCACTTGCTAGGGAGGGTCACATCAATTTCAGCACTCAGTTCGAAATCTTCACCTCCTTCCCTTCCTAATTTCTGACAAGTCCCTGAATGTATTATTCTTGTCATATTGCAGCGGAATCAGGCAGGAAGCAGCACTGCAATGGAGTACATGGGTTTCCAAAAGTGTATGACATATCTTCATGAATGCAATCTTCCAATCACTACAATGATTACAGACAGGCATACCTCTATAGTGAAGCATATGAGAGAGCACCTACAACACATTATTCACTATTTCGATTTATGGCATTTGAAAAAATGTGAGTTAAATAGGTTTTATGAGAAATATCTCCCAAGTCGGTACTTAAACAAATATACAATCTTGTCAACTAAACACATATTCCGTCTCAGTGTCAACAAGGTGTGTTTTGGCTGGATGATAATTTGAAAATAAGGCACTAATTGTAATTCCACTGAACCTCCAAAAATATAAAAATGTGTGCTATTGGGGCTGATGTATATTTATCTTTCTTAATGTATTTTATCTTTGTGGTTTACATCATGATGGTAAATATGATTATAAGTTCTGCAGTGCATGAATTTTTAATTAATTGATATGCTTGTGTTTGCAGCAGTAACAAAGGTCCTTACCAAGCTAGCTAAAGGAAAGGGTTGTGAAGCCATTTCTAGCTGGATAAAGCCTTGTTGTAATCATCTTTACTGGAGTGCCCATTCAACTCATAATGGGAATGGCAAAGTTATTCTTGCTAAGTTCAGGTCTTTCCTTGGGCACATAATAAACAAGCATGAAAACCTTCCAGATCCCCTCTTCAACAAATGTGTTCATGGCCCAGATATTAATCATCGACAATGGTTATTGGAAGGTACTTTGATATGTGTTTGAATTGATCCACTAGCCACTGGTGAAATGTGCGAGCATGGGTGTGGGAAGTGTTTCCTGTTTACTTCTTTACTTGCAAGCCAAGGCAAAGCTGCCATACCAGCCATTAGCCCTACTTAAAATTCAAATGCTAGATAAAGCCATTTTTATTTGACTGACTCTAGTACACTGTCTGTCCAGGTCATTCTATAGATTCAGCAGTTCCAACAATTATTTAGTAGCAAAGCCTTCCTAAGTGGTATTTCTTATATTTTATTACAACTACATGTATTTGGTACAGCACATGCATGGAATGGTATCTGAACTTGGCCTAAATTATGCTTTTTTAACGAATATTTTTCATACTTTATCATTTCCATACACAGTTTCTCAGCATATATGTACTTGTTTTCAGGCTCTGTTGCATATGACAAGCTATGCAAGGCCTTTGAAAAACCCAGGTTGGCCAAGGCAATCATGAAGGCATCCCCAATTTCCCAAACCAGTTGCTTGGAAGGATTTCACTCCCTTTTGAACCAGTTTTCTCCCAAGATGATCCACTATTCTTATGCTGGAATGTACTGCAGGTTTGTATACATGTGTACAATTTTTATAAAAAGATGCAGATGTGTTTTGTTATAAGGTATCTTACTTTACAGCTATTTATCTGTAGCTGTGTAACAAAATTAATGTGCCCTTTGTTTCTACAATATATGACTAGCACTGAGCTCCATCTTACTATAGGCATTTTTTAGAAATGAATTTACAGTTTTAACTTATTTTTCAGGCACATATTAGCTGTCATTCATTTCAATTATAACCTTCAACGTCAAGCTAGAGTAGCAAAAGATGGTTCAGTAAAAGTTAAAGTGGTTTTTCCAAAGTTCAAGAATGGCGAGGGAACAGTGAGGGATGTCAGAGTTGATCCCAATTATGGTATGAAGTATCAGCACTATTATTGTGATTGTTTTTGGGAACAAGGTTGTTATCATGTTAATACATCCCATTTTATAAACCAAATATATCACTATGATAACAGATCTTCCTCTATTGAAAATACATGTTTACAAGAGAGGATCTTTTATTGTTATATTTGGTTGATAATATTTGATAACCTCATAAGTAATACAAGGGCAAGTTTCAGTATTGGCAGCAATATTATAAAACCAGCATTGCATTTTGCCTTAACTCCACCTCCTCCCCCATCCCTAATTCCCATTCAATGATTATTCCATGTTGTTTCTCATCATGTGATAGGCCAGGCATTTTGTGTTTTACAGACTATGTTGAAGAAATATTCCAAACAGTGGTTGCTTCAGTGAGAGATAGGAGAGAACTTCATGTGGCTTCTGAGGAGCTAAAGAAAATGACTCCACCACCTATGGACACAATGTTAGCAAAACAATCTAAAGAGGAAGCAAAAAGGAAAAGAGACTTGAGAAAGAGCTTGACAGTCCAGAATGTACCACCAACTAATCCAACAGATTGTAAATATCTTTATTACTATAATTCTGGTTACATGAAAAAATTTGTTCACAGGAATTTTTGCTACTCTTAAGAAGTCTATCTGAACAGGAACATGTTATATATAATTTTTAATTTTCTTATTTTCAGTACCACAAGTAGCCTCTGAGGGACCAAATGCCAATAAAACCAAGTCCAAACCACATTGTACAGCTTGCAAACAGCCCATGAAATGCCACAAGAATATTTTAACTTGTCCAAGAAACCAAAAAGATGTTTAGTATTTGACTTATCTTCAGTATTATTATTATGATGTGTAGATATGGTGGAATAAGATCAGACAAGATCTAGTCAGACAACTAACCTAATGAAGTACATTGAGTGATTTATTGTATATAGTCAAAAGTGAAGTTCAAATTAAATATAACTATGGCTCTAGTTCAAAGCCTTTAAATGATTCATTTTCGTTTGAGAATTTAAACCTAATGGCATTGTACGCACAGGCTGGGAGAGCTATTCTGTTGTCTCCTAAGTAGCCATGGACCAGATACGTAAACTCTCTATACGCCACACTGCGAAGAAACCTGAAAAAATAATACACCGCTTGTTAACTATAATAATAAAATATAATTCTAAAATAGTTCATTTTGACTTTGATACGATCTTTATCGTAGTATCGTTGTACTTTGAGAACTTCGTGTAGTTTGCCTTGGCCATCAAAGACATTATTGAATAAAACTGTTCACACTTACATGGCCTCGGATCCTCTCTGTTTATAACGTTTACGATCTCGGCATTTATATTTATCTGCTGAAATTCTTAATGACCATCTCTCGAGGCACACGGGTCTAAATCCGGGATGCAAAGTTATGCATGGAGGTAGCTCTGACACTTCTGCAAGAACCAGCTCGTTGTTCAAAGCTGTAACGCACTGTTCTATTTCTTGGCAACAAAAGCACTCTCCCGCGCTTTGTAGTAGGCTGACGTCGCAATTTCCACACATGCACCTAAAGAGAAGGGAGATCGAAAAAATAACATTTTAGCTTAGGTAAAAGTCAAAACGAGTAGATCTAGACCCAACGAAACTTCGTAGTTTGACAGATGTAAACAACGTAGCTTACCAAGTTCCAACGGGCTCTGTCCCTCGAAGTCTTTTTTCTAGCTCTTCTCCTTTCATTTCTTGTTCTTTTATCTCCTGTTCGTATTGTTTAATCCACTCATCATCAGCCAGAGGTTCGTCTTCGTACGTATATTCAACCAGTTCATCTTCACAATCATTTTCGCTGGCAACTATGGCGGGAACTCCAGAGTCATCTTCCGCTTCGTCTTCAAACACAAAGTCCGTGATGTAGTTGTATTCAGAATCATCTTGACTGTTTTCTGAATCAGAACTTGTATCGGTAACGTCGTCTTCCGACATATTTGGTAGAGTACGATAAAAAAAGGACGAATCTTGTTGTGCGTTGTTTAGTAGTGTTAGCGTCGCAACTAAAGAGTAAGTTAGTCCGGTCCCTTAAATGATGTCACTACATGATTAGTCACCAGGCTTCTCAAGTGCGCGAATTTTTACTTGTGGTGGCTAATTTCAATCGAACGAATGGATATGAAAAAATTTTCGAATGTTTAAGTTTTTTTGAAAATTATTATTCCAAGGTACTATACTTTTAGAAAATATACGGGTTTTCTAGATGACATAGGCACTTTAATAGAAAGTCAAGATATTCTCTAAATGTCCAAGCAACTTGTGATTACAAGTACTGTTTTATGGATGTGGTTGTCAAGTGGCCTGGCAGTGTCCATGATGCCAGAGTTTTTGCCAACTCAAGTATAAATGCAGCACTAAAAAGTGGTAAAATTCCTTATTGCATAAAGGAAATTCTACCAGATGAAGATGGAGTGCCTGTGTTTCTCCTGGGTGATCCTGCATATCCCTTGATGCCATACTTAATGAAAGAATATGCCAGTGGAGGCTCAACAAAACAGGAACAATACTATGGTATGACACTATGCAAATCCCGAATGGTAATCGAGTGTTCATTTGGTCGTTTAAAGGCAAGATTTGGTGCACTGAAGAGGTCAATGGATATAAACTTGTTTGATTTACCACATGTTATCTATGCTTGTTTTGTGTTACATAATTTTTGTGAAATGAACAATGAAAGAATAAATGAGGAGCATGTTGATTCTGCTATTAACTATGACAAAGAATTCCAGCCACCACGTGTGACCAATAATTACAGAACTGACTGCAATGAAGCAGAAGGTAAAAAGATTCGACAAATTCTTACAAAATTCCTCGATCCTTAAAAGGGAGTTATTGCGCTGTTCGAACTGTGTCATGTTAAACTGGCAATGATGTATATAGTCAATTGAAGAAATATCGTCGGCTCTAAAATCAAGGAAGCTGAGATGGAAATGGTGTATGGGATGTCAATAATTATATTCTGATTTATTTAATTTACACTGCAACTGATAAAAAATCAAAGCCAAACGGCCCACCATCGCAGGTCCTGTAAATGCTTTTGGCATTTTGCATCAAAGTGAATGAATAAATGAATAAATCAGAATATTATTATTGACGTCCAAAGCACCATTTCGGTCTCAGCTTCTATGTTCTATGTTTTTAGACCCGACAATGTTTCTTCAATTGACTATATCTGACATGTATATTGTTCTGGTTTTTTTTTACATAATATTTATCAATTCTTGATCCTTGTATTATATTTTGGAAGGGGGTTCATTTACAACATTTGAAACATGAGAACTTAATGTAAATACTGTATATATATATGATCATCCTATATCCTATATCTTATATTGCAGTTTGAAGTTATTGTTGGTTTGGTTTTGGTATTAAAAAATTTTCAAACCAGTTTGATTTTTATTGGTTGTTGTTCGTTCCAGATTAAAAATGTAATACAATGGGAGAAAAAAATCAAACTGGTTTTAAAATTTCAAACAAAAAAATAATTTCAAGCCACAACATGTAAAGCTTTGCTCTAACAGATATCAGAGCTTTTGTACACTAGCTTTAACAAAATCACACTTTATTTCCACTCACTCAACACCAAATGTTGGTACTCTTTTGTGCCTCGCCAGGCACTCAGGGTTCTCAATAGAAGCTGGCAGCCGGCGAAAATCACCGGTTATTGCTTAGTTAATCGGCGGTTATTAAAATACTTACAAATTTATTTGCCAAATATTTGGTTATCACATCTCCGGTTACTATATACCATCTTGCTGCCTACTTTAAATAGGCCTTTTGCAGGAAATGGTCACCATGGTGATAGTGGTGGGCAAAATACGCACTGGCACGTTCAAAACAAAGACAAGGAATGTAAACAGCCTCAAACACAAAAGGACCCCAGCCAGTCAACCTCAATTGACTTGTCTTTGTTTTGGACGTCCCAGTGCGTATTTTGCCCACCACCATCACCATGGTGACCATTTCCTGCAAAAGGCCTATTCTATTGAGAACCCTGGGCACTCCTAGAGCACAGCCTCAAAGATGGCATCCATAATTTAATGATTACATTTGTAACAACTTGGTTGGTCTTTATTGTTCATGTTTACAAATAATAGCAAATCTGAAATTGTATTGGACTTTGCCACCAACTCAATGAATGGATTAAAAAATGCAAAACACACTTTTGATTTTCTTTTAATTTCAATGAGTTATTACTATTAAAACTGGGAACTGCTAATGACAAAATTGTGCTAATATGCTTTAAAAGCTAAAATAGACCCTATTGATAATACAGAGCAAAATACATTATTCTTGGGTTTATTACATACAAATAACAGTAACTTGATATGATGAAATGTTTTTGTATGGATTCAAATAATTTTTATAAAATATTGTCCTAGAGTACACTGGATTGTATTTTTAAGAAAATATTTTCTATATTTGAGTTTAAAAGCTTAATAATCCATGCATCTATCAGTTCATACCCATTTTAGAGTGAAATATTCTTAGGAAGAAAGATTTAAGGAATAAAATATTAATATTTACAGAGGCTCACTACAATACATTATCTCAAAGCCTATCATCAGAGAAAAGTTGCTGTGTGAAGGAAAAATGTCCATTATTCGAGTCTGACATTGTTGCATTCATTTGTGGTACCCTAGCTGCACTTGGATGGCTTGAGTAAGCATTCGAATAGGCCATAGGTGGTGGCATATATTGTGGTATATTAGTAGGCTGAATCATCATTTGCCTTAGCATAGCAAAGCCATCTGCAATAGATCTAGTAAGTCTTTCGAAATTTGAGGTGAGCTTGTCCATGTGAAGAGAATGCTCCTTGTCCATGCATTCCATTCTGTCTAATAACTGTTTTTTGATATTAAAGTCCTCTTGTGCAATAGTCAAAAGTTGTGAATCGACTGGAAGCTTTCTCTTGAGTTTCTCCTGTTTGTATCCTTTGAGTTTTGCATCTAGTAAATTCCTTCGTTCGTTCGTAGTTGACTTGCTGGACAATGGCGTTGATTCAGAACTGTCACTTGTTGTCTCAACGTCGGCTGTGTCGTCTATTGACTCGGGGGAACAAGCATTCTCATCTGTGATCAGTGGACTAGAGTCATCGCAAGTTTCGAGCTCTGCAGTCTCAAATCCGTTGGGTAGCGTGCTGGTCGCAGGCGATCCACCCCAAATGCGTTCGCACAGTTCGAAATACAAGAGAACAACCCTTCCATGGCCACTTTTCCTTCCAGAATCGACTGCTTTTCTGTATTTAAGTCGAATATTCTTTAGCTTCGTAGTTAAAGTACCTTTCGTTAGCTCGTCTTTATCATGTGAGTAATCTTTTCCCAGTGTTTTAGCTTCCTCTTTCATATTGGGATACTGCTCTTGATAGAGATCAAAGATGTCAGAATACTTTGTCTGACAAGTCTCCCAGTCGATATTTTCCATTGATCTGGATACCTTATATTCATTCGCAACTTTTAAAAGAAGTTCACATTCGTCGTCAGTCCAGACGTAAAAATCGCTCTTTTCATTATTCGGGTCTGCCTTTTTTTTCTTTTTGCCTGGTTTTGACATGTTTTCTTCTTGTTCGTCAGCCTAGTACACGGAGAACTGTTTGAACTCAATCGTAAACAAACCACAAATGGCGCGCAAAAGATGCACTCAATGGCGCGAAAACAAAGGATCGCTGGCTCAAGTCATCTACACATGCTCAGTGCATGGTACTGATCGTTTACGAATCGTTTCAGCGTTTACGTGTGGACGGGCTAAAACGATTCGAAAACGATTCACCGGATTCGTGTGGATGCAAATACTTTTATGCGTTTACAAACGTAAACGCATACGTGTGGACGTGGCCTCATAGTGAATCAGAAGGCAAAAAACTCTGTACTTCACTGTTACTTCACTTTAATACACGTACACGCTTTCAACAAAAACATTTCGTGACAATTTATTTCCTATTGAACTTTTTGTTAAAGCAGTTGTTTATAAATTGTAGGGTATACAACTGATTTCTATCATGTCACACTGCTGAACAGAACAACAAACAAAGAATAACTATAGATTTGATTTCAGTTCAAGTCTATTGATGTTGACTGTTTTAACAGGCCAGATAGGCCTCGGCGATCTATATCTCTCTTCCTTTGGAAAAAATTCAGTGTAGTTCTTCCCCACCTCACAAGTTACTTATGTTCCGATAAAAATGTACCCTAAGCACACGTGCGTTCCGGTTCCTGATTTTTCAAAGTCTGTTAGACGACAGTTTGTTTGTTCAGCGCACAAACACGAGGCGGCAATTCTGCATCAAGAGATCGCCTTATTAATTCCGTGGACAAAAAAGAAAAGTGAGGCAGATCTAGATGTTTCTTTACAAAAAAACATCAACAACAAAAACAAACATAAACTGAGACACATGCCAAATGATCCCATATGTATTCTTTATATTTTTAACTTGATAGTTAATGTAATATGAATAATAATTGAATAGGTAACAGAGCCACTTATTAAAGTATACAATATTTGATATGAAGAGGAAACTTACCAATTGATTAGGTTTGTCTCGTCCCGTAGACAAGGAAAAGTTGCCACTAACAGGCTTGTTATCTTATCTGTTGAGTCGTTCTCTGTAAATTCTATTTCATTCATCCTCCCCGCGTTTTCTAGGAAACGAGCTCTTCCCTTGTGGGACGTTGGATTGTCTTCTGTCCTCTGAGGAGAGGACGACATAATCTCGAGTAAAACTTCGCACCATCGATTAACCTTCTCTATAGATGCATATGTTCCAAGTGAGCTGCATAATTTTGATACTACCTTGAATTTTCATTCTGATTGGCAGCTGTCATATATTGATATATTGATATTGAAACATGAGAAACCGGCAATTCATAGTGAATCAGAAGGCAAAAAACTCTGTACTTCACTGTTACTTCACTTTAATACACGTACACGCTTTCAACAAAAACATTTCGTGACAATTTATTTCCTATTGAACTTTTTGTTAAAGCAGTTGTTTATAAATTGTAGGGTATACAACTGATTTCTATCATGTCACACTGCTGAACAGAACAACAAACAAAGAATAACTATAAATTTGATTTCAGTTCAGGTCTATTGATGTCGACTGTTTTAACAGGCCAGATAGGCCTCAGCGATCTATATCTCTCTTCCTTTAGAAAAAATTCAGTGTAGTTCTTCCCCACCTCACAAGTTACTTATGTTCCGATAAAAATGTACCCTAAGCACACGTGCGTTCCGGTTCCTGATTTTTCAAAGTCTGTTAGACGACAGTTTGTTTGTTCAGCGCACAAACACGAGGCTGCAATTCTGCATCAAGAGATCGCCTTATTAATTCCGTGGACAAAAAAGAAAAGTGAGGCAGATCTAGATGTTTCTTTACAAAAAAACATCAACAACAAAAACAAACATAAACTGAGACACATGCCAAATGATCCCATATGTATTCTTTATATTTTTAACTTGATAGTTAATGTAATATGAATAATAATTGAATAGGTAACAGAGCCACTTATTAAAGTATACAATATTTGATATGAAGAGGAAACTTACCAATTGATTAGGTTCGTCTCGTCCCGTAGACAAGGAAAAGTTGCCACTAACAGGCTTGTTATCTTATCTGTTGAGTCGTTCTCTGTAAATTCTATTTCATTCATCCTCCCCGTGTTTTCTAGGGAACGAGCTCTTCCCCCTCGCGGGACGTTGGACTGTCTTCTGTCCTCTAAGCGGAGGACGACAAAATCTCTTGTATAACTTCGCACCATTATCTCTATAGACGCATACGTTCCAAGTGAGCTGCATAATTTTGATACTACCTTAAACTTTCATTCTAATTGGCAGCTGTCATGTTTCATGACGAGATTAATTGAAACATGAGAAACCGGCAATTCATAGTGAATCAGAAGGCAAAAAAACTCTATACTTCACTGCCTTTAATACACATACACACTTTCAACAAAAACAATTCGTGACAATTATTTCCAAATATTTCCTATTGGACTTTTTTTGTTAAAACAGTTGTTTATAAATTGTAGGGTATACAACTGATTTATATCAGTAGGCGTCGCCCTTCAAGTCACACTACACTAAACAAAGAATAGCTATAAATTTGATTTCAGTTCGCGTCTATTGATAATGTCGACTGTTTTTAACAGGCCGGATAGGCCTCAGCGATCTCACACTTTTAGTACTGAAACAGGATGGGTGCGGAACTAGATTTGGCAACATTTTTGGGATATTCTAAATAGTTTTAATGACAAAGACTAGAGCCCGGGGGTGGACACCTTCTGAAAATCGGTAGGGGTGCTTGAAGGAGGGTTTTGAAAATGACCCTAAAAGGTACCCATAAGTTATCAGAGATGCCGATTTGACACCCTAAAAGTTATGATGAACACATTGTTAATAAATATATTCGTATGTGAGATCATTTCAATCCTTATGTGATCTTCCTTATCCTGACCCAAAAAGTTGTGCTGTCAACCGGAAACCCTAAAAGGTACAAGCGGGTCGGTAAGTCCTTGAGAAACATCCAAGTTTTGGATTTACAAAACCAGGCCTGTTGCTATACAAAATTCACTCCTTTTGAAGGCATTAAAAAAATATCCAACAAGGAAAAACACAATCAAGGCATCAATTAGTCATCATTAGAGTTGAAAGGTTCCTAATTTTTCCCTCAAAGGAAAAAGAATATAAATTACAAATCGATTATCGCTTAGGATTCCACCTAATTATAATTTACTCAGTGGGGAAGGAAGAAACGGAGTGACCATCCTCTTGCATCCTTCTCCTCTTCTTCATTCTCTTCCTTCACTTCACACTTCCCATCCCATCAGGCACGATACGCAGGCTTCCCGTATTGCTCTCTTTCACGTTCTTGTAAAATTAAATCAAGCTATTTTCTGTTCAATTTAAAGCTTCTTAGCCTTCCTGCTGATGGTAGGTTAATTTAAAGATTGTTGACACATACCTGTAGGGGTATAGAATGGCATCTAAAAAATAAAGAGGCTCGCAAAGCTCGGATTTGATTTTTGTAGAGGCTAGGAGGCTCGGATTTTTCAAGATATTAGCCTCGGAATCTCGGAATTTTCAAATGCTGGGGTCGGAAGCTCGGATTTCGGATTTTGCATGTTGAAAGCGGGCTCGGATTTTAAAACAAGGGGCTCGCAGGCTCGGAAGGCTCGGATTTTACCATTCTATACCCCTACCTGTGAAAAACTGGTTTGTAGAAATGGAGCTATTGCTGAATTGGACTGGAATTGTCCGCACTGAGCTGGTTGAGCTCGTCCCCGCCCCTGGATGGGTAGGTTGCCTGTTTTCTTTGCATTGCTAATGGTGTTAGCTGTCTCAAAGCGAAGTTTGAGTTGGGCTTTAAACCCTCTCCAAATAGCTGTTTACCACAGTCAGGGAACTCTTCCTTTCCTAAAGAGGACAGAGTTTGGTCAGAACTTGTTCATGCCTTTTCGATGAGAGTTGGGCAGAGGTATCTCCAATAAGCATGATAGTTTTCTTGATACAATGAACATGCTAACCACTTATGATTTGTCCATAAAGACCTTGTCATTCTCTAGTGAGTCATACATAATGTTTAAGTTATCATGCATTGTACCCAGAGGACCCAGAACATCCAGGACCTTGTCCTGTATAGATCGATTTCACGTGACGTCACGAGAGAACTAAAATCTAAACTAAAACTCGGAGAAAGTTGATTGCCTGGTATTTTGTATGTATCATGAAAAGAAGTCGTCTCTGGAAATTTGGTCTGATTCTGTTCATCGCTTGGCAAATTATCGGCACCAAAATTGTGTCACGCCATGCAGTCACGCATTTTCAAACGGCGTAAGAACACATCAATTTGCGACAAATTTCACCTCATTTGCTTTGGTATTGAACTTAATTGTCATTTTCTATATATATAATCAATAAAATGAACAAATAAATGTATTTTTAATATCATTTCGATGCTTGGTATTTATGGTCGCCATATTGGTGTACATATTGGTGTACACCAATATGGCGGCCCCATACATTCTTACCAACAAGAAGCCCACATTCAAACATTCGTATCTTCGTGGTGAAAAGCTCTTTCTCAATATTTTTTAGAGTTGCAAAGATTTAGTTGTTCTTTGAGGTACAAGTATTTTTATTTTATTTGATGCTCTGAAACCGACCTTATTTTTCTCGATGATGTCAGTGAAATCAATCTATTACAGGACCTTGTCTACTTTTGACAAGTGATTATAGTGTAGACCTTTTGCTTTAATGGAATTTACCTGCTTTTGCAGTTGAGTATGCGCAATTGATTATTTTAATGAGTGTCCCACATGTGTAAAGAGCATTTAAATCTCAGGCTTCGTAAGGATAGGATTGACCGGTTGCACTTGGCAAAAGAATAGGACAATAACATGACTTTTGGAGGGCATATTGTTTATTTATGGCCCAATTAGCTTCATTTGCGCCCGAGTGCAGCGAGAGTGCAAATGATGTTACAAGGGCCACAAATAAACAATATGCCCGTCAAAAGTCATGTCATTATCATTATCATCAATATACTAGGCTGTCGCGCGATGCTTTCTCAGCCAATCAGCAACAGGGCTGCAAATGTATTTGCGGCCCATCAAATTCAATTCTCGCCTGCTGAACGGTGCATTTTCAAGAGGGCAGTCTGTTATTTGGCCTAGTATATTGATGATAATAGGTACTATCAATGCTTGGTGAGGCATAAATATAGGCTTTGGGTCCTGGTAGTAACCTCCCATGCAGTCAAGTGAAGGCACCGAAATTGAATGAGACTTAGCTGGAAGTTGAAGTTTGATTGGAATTCTATCAGTCACCCACAGAGCAGAAATTACATGCCCACCCTAATCGATGCATGTGCCTCCCTGGAAATTTCTAGGTTGCAATCTTTATAAGGACTTTTCCTTGGAACACTCATGCTTTAAATATTGACCAGCTATGCACATGCGCATCTCTCTCTCTTGGTATCTCTGTGGTGGGGGACTGATAGAACTAAGACTCACTCTTTTCCTTCTTGAGCGAAGTTTATTGTCACCTTTCTGGCGGGTGACTTGCTCCTCGTTTTGTGGCAAAGACTGAAGGTATTGTTTTCTTTTTGTTTTGTAATACCTTACCACCACACCTTAACCCTTTCGCTCCTGCAGAGCCCGAAACCAGCCGTAAAAATTCTACTCGTCTAAAAAATCACTTCTTCCTAAAAAAGGACAACTCAAACTCAACTTTGGTACAAAAGTAAACTCTAGTAAATGAGGCAAGTTTTGAAAATCAAACATTGTGAAACAACTGGCGATTTCTGCAGAAATTCGTCATTTCAAGGCAAGGAAAGGAAAAAATCGCCATTTTGGGCTCAATTTTCATTGTTGAAAATCACACATTTTGGACCTCAATTTTTCTCAACAAGTTATCCTTTCCTGCACACAAAACAGCATTAACAACCAAATTAAGTCCTAGCCTTGTGTTCTCATGGACTTTTTGGCCGTCTTTTCCTTTCACGGGCACAGCTGCGGCTGATTCATTGTGGCCATTTTGCAAGCACGTGTTTTTGGACTTTTACGACCTAAATGCATTCTGGGTAATTCAGCTCCTACACGACAGCCCCAGCCCTTCCCTCCATCTTTTATCGTTTTTTAGTAAAGTATCGCACTTGCTGTGTTCCTTAATCATCACAACTCCCAAAAAATGCCATGGCAGGTCCAAGAAATTGCCCTTGGACGAGCTTCAAAGCACACTTACTGTTGGCGCCACTCAAAACTCACCCGGTCAAAGCTACAAGCTTTGTGTTACACCTTGACGAATTCTTACGGCAAGTAAACTCTCTGCTACTTCCAGGCTTGATGATGCCCAGCCAGTAGGAACCAAAGGCGAAAAAAGGCTCGAAAATTCACAGAAATGCAAATTTTCTGGACTTTCAACCTTTTCACACCACCATCACTCGACCAAAAACGCCACCGCTTCAAATTGGTTTCAACCGGTTAACTTGAGCCCTCAATAGTACAAAACAGCAGAAGTTTCTATGGTTGCTCCAGTAAGCAGGCGAAAAAATACACAAATCGATTATGACCTTGAAAATCCCCAGTAGCGAAAGGGTTAAATTGAAAATTATGCCATCGGTTTTAATCACCTGACAAAAAAGCCTGTCACTAGATACTCAGTTACCGGAACCTTTTGAAGCTTAATAAACAAACAATAGGTGATTGTAATTAGGTCTATTAAGTTGCAGGCTCTACATCACACTTTATTGGTTTGAACACTAATATCAAATTGTCAAAGTTGAGAGAAGATTCGAAAATACTCTATATACCTTTCATTTGGTCTATACTGGTTATCCAACTCCAGGGCATTATGCAATAGATGCACATTATTCTAGAAAAATAAATGTTATCAGCAATTCAACACTTCTAGTTCTGCCAAGCCACCAACCATGCGCTGTTCAAAAAGGTTGCGCCACCAACCATGTGCTTAATAGTAATGGCAACGATCACTTTTTAAAACTTTGAATTATTGTATAAAGTCAGCGAAATATTTGGAGGAATTTTGCCACCATCACTGTGTTCCTTCTCTACTAGGTCATCGATCTTCTTGTGAAGGGCTTTGTTCTCCTCTCAAAGACCTCACATCTTCTTGCAAGTTTATTTGTGAATCTTTTATGTTGTTTAGGAGCAGTTTGTGGCTTTTCAGTGCTCTTGTGACGGAATTGAAGCAGTCATTTTATCGATCATCTGAAGTAAGATCTGGCTTTTTGGAAGTCTTTAGTCTGTCTTAGATGTGGCTTTGGGTGGTACTGAAGACCAACGGGACAGGTGTTTTTGGTTTGGTACTCTTTCAAGTAGGACAGAGACTTCATGGTTTTGGCTGTTCTGGTCTGTAAGTACATGCATGAGTTGGTTGAGATCAGGCTTATAGTCAGTGGTCTTCTTTGCTGGTGGCTGGCTGAATGGGATTTCTGTTGCTGTTCAATGACTGTTGCTCTGTCATTGTCACGAGAATGTCGGCGGCTTGAGTGTTGCTCAATTCGTCCATAGTTTCTAATAGTACTGTTTTTTTCGTAGCAAGACCGGTTTCAATAACTGTAATAGCTATCTTCGTCAGTTGCTTTTTGGCTAGTTAAGCTCAAGAAGTGTAAGCAGCAAGTGACTTGGTGGGTTTTTGGGGCCAGCTTAAATACTCTTAGCTTTGAACCTGATTGGTTAGTATTTACAATAGGGATAAGTTGATCGGCCAATAACGGTGGGATTTCTGATCCTTTTCCTTCGTTTACGATCTGATCCTTTTCCTTTGTTTATGATCTGATCCTTTTCCTTTGTTTACCTTCTAATGCTGTTACTCAACATTGTTGGTGTCATTGAAGCGTGTCATTGTAATTGTGACTGGTCAGACAAGATTGAAATTATTGGTGTCAAACTTAAACCTTTGACCAAAAAATAGTAGTGTTTGCTAGTTGTTTGTGGACTAATAAAGAAAATCTGTTAACTGAGCTTGAGTCATAGATGTCCATAAGGACTTTCTTACGCGGGCATGTGAGATTTTAAAGATCAAACGTTTTAAGTGTTGTGTTTTAGATAATGTAGATGGCACCAAAATATCCAATGTTGCTGCTGGTTGAAACATCTATATCTGATATATTTGGTAAACCTTACTCCAAACCATACCATCCGATCAAAATCATTATGTGAACTTAACAAATGTTTTAAAGCATGTGCACAAAGCATATGCACAACATTTGCTATGAACTTCATAATCATAATAAGATGGTCACTGGTATATCGAAGGATAATGTCCTTGGATTAGAGATGGTCCTCAAAATATCTCATTTGCCCTGGCTGGAAGCTTTGCTTCTCGGCCAAATGTTCATTTTTCAGACCATCTCTACTCCTCAGACATTGTTCTTCAATATACCAGTGGCCAGAAGGGGTTTGCTTACAAAATATTTGTACTTTGGGTTGATGTTGCAGTTGATCCCCTTGTTGATGGAGATGCAGCAGCTAAACCTGCAAACAAATCATAGTGTATTGCAGTCAGTTAATTACAGTACAATAATCAGTAGCACATGTACATGTAATGCTGATATATATACATGTAAATTTGTGTACATCAGGTTGACGTTGCAGCTGATGCCTTTGTTGATGGAGATGCAGCAGCTAAACCTGCAGAGAAACCATAATGTATTGCAGTTACATGTATAATTACTGTTTAAAGACCAATATATCAGAGTTGCAATTGATTACTGTGATACTGTGACCATGCATGGTGGGGCGGGGGAGACTGTTAGAGAAAATTGAATAATAAGAATATAATGTAACTAAAGTGTCAGTTTTTGGTCACACAGATTCTGTTGTCAATAAATTGGCCTTGCAAATTAAAAAATAGCTAGAACTTCCACACAGCTAAAATAAGTTTGACTCAAAAGTCTAGGCTCTGCAATTAGTTTCAAATCAATATAGTTACAAACCCCCTTCTCAATTTAGCCAATATTAACTCACACTTATGTATAGCTCCACTAAAGTTACACAAAGTTTGTCATGATAATTACAATAATATATTACAGTATTTATAAACAACTTAGAATGTGAATAATCATTGACATTAAAAAGTTTATTTATTCATGTACCTTGAGTGTCTTTATCTGCAGGCGTGGATGGAATGCGAGCTATGAAATTTGAAATCCATACAGTAGGTTAAAAGCTATCATTACCATATGGTCTGAAATAATTTATGGTTGGAAACTTACAAACCATTCTTAATAATCCTATTTTTCTATGGTTTCCAGATTAAAATTATCATACAACTTATTTCAAAACACAACATATATGCACAATCACAAGTTACCTTAGTTGTCAAATAATCTAAAATGGCTACACTCAATTTTTATCTCTGGAGGCTGCTGCCGATGCCCTCTTCAGTGATGATATCCAAGCTAAAAAATCAAATTCCACACAAGTTTGCAGCCAGCCTCAACCAATGTTAAGGAATACATAAAACTAATACTTTTAAAAGACAAAATATTACTATTTTTATAAAATAATTTGTATCTGGATTTGGCCTGGACAACTGTTGAGATGATGGCGATGGTGTTTAAACAGCTAGAACCACACAAAATAATTAATCTGTATGTAACAGTTAATTACAGTCCCATCATATATATATATAGACAAAAGACACACAGCAAAACCAAGTGTTAAGCAGACGCTTGAATCTTTTCTCCAAACATATTATTATTATAATCATAGTGTGAACAAGAATATAATGAATAAGAATAATAAAGGTACAATATATTAAAATATGAAGTAAGATTTTCCACAGATACAAAACACATGCAGTGTGATACATCATATGGGATAATTAATTTATACAATAAACCAACAACAATCCAAAAACCTGCTTATATTAACATATTTTTTATAATTTTTCAGCCTCATTATGTTGCAGTCTGAAAAGGAAGATGTTAGTTTTGTACCTTATTTAGTGATTAATGCACCTGCACAGGAGGACATGGAGTACTAGTACCCTTTGGGTACTAAAAAAGGTTCTATATTCTACATGCAGAAATTCGCCTGAGTCCTGACAGAGTCTGCAGCATTGTGACAGCTTGATGTGTTCTCCATACCATTGCCATCATGTTAAAAGAACCAGATCCACAGGATGACTTATTTGCAGATCAAGCAAATCCAATGATGCATGACATGGAAATCCAGTACCATGGGCCAGAAAATGGGAATGCTGTATGTCATGGGAGGGGGGAAGGAAGGGGGAAAGATGGAGGTTATATATGTAAGATGATGGGGATGCTTGTCAAAAATGTTTTTGAGAGTGACCCTTAAAAGGTACCTGAGGCTTAGATTGGTAGGAGGAGCAATGCACTTGATTTCAAACCCAGCTAAAACATATGAGAACAACATCCCTGCCCATTTGGGTTTTCGTCTCTCTCTCCCCAGTTTCCCCTTTTCGCCCAAGGATATTGCCATATAGAACATTTTCACTTTTTCAGACATTTCACTGTAAAACTTTATTTTACCTCTGGGCATGTGATGACTATAGCAATCCTCTAATTTCATAGGCATGGTGAATAAATATCCCATATTTTACATTTCACAATTTGATCTGTTGATAAATTTAAATATATAACCTCATTAATAATATCAACCTGTCTTCAATCAAGTGTATAAACTGAATAGTTTGTGGAGTTGGTGATCCAGTATTATATAAATTTGCTCTTAAAGCAGTGTAATACAATTTTGAAAATTATGTGAACAGAATAAATTTCCAAAAGGACAAAGAAGAAGCAAGTGAACTATAAGTTTCAGGGTGTGTGCGGCATTCTGCAGTTTCATTTTTTATTGTACATACATGTTTCGGTAGTCTCAGCTATCTTCCTCAGTGTAAGTGAACATGGCATGTCAGTTAAATATATACACAACATTAACAATAAACAAATCGTCATGACTTAATGAAACAAAAAGGAAGAAAACTATTGAATGAGCTTAAGATTTACGTGGTAAAGTTGCTGATTGAGCGTGGGTCTCGGCCATTTGATATGCAAAGCTTCTTTTATCTTTAAGCTGAATTGTGTTTTTGCATGATAAACAATGGTAAAAGACTCTGGGGAGCTCACAGCTCGACAGGCCTCAGAGTTATTGAGGTGCTTGTTTAAACAAAAAGTAAAATGTAGTAAAATGATGCCATGATTGTGCAAAATCCTATTATATCAAGAAAGTGTCCATAGTATCTCCATCAAAGAGGGAACTGAAGGAGTAAAATGGAAGCTGGGATATTGGGTTTTGGTTTGGAAAAGTGGGATTTGATGCACTCAGATATCAAGTACTAATCCCACTTGGACTGGAATTTTGAGAAAATGTTTGAAGACTGGAAAATAATAGACCACACCTTCAGGATCCTCATTTAATTCAATTGACAAAATTAAAACTACTGATTAATGTAGATGTTCAAATTGCATTATTGCACATTCTAAATAATATAACTTTAGAACATAACTGACACTGCATGGCTATAATTAAACTCGCTGTTCATGTACATGCAAATTTGTCCTTATAATTCCTGCAGGCATTGATCTCTTCTATCTAGAGCAATATTTTTTGGTTTGTGAGGGCCAGATTCTCCATCTCCATCTTTAGTTTTTGTTCTTCTAGTTTGATCACATTCAAGTGAGCAGAATTATTGTCAATTATTGTAACTTTTCTTCTTTTTTTTTTGTTTGATTTCAGTGCTAGAGATCTCTGCATCTTTGATTTTATTTTCTAAAAATGTGAACATTCATGAACATATATTCATGAACATATATAGAAGTGCTAAGCTGAGTCAGCCCTTGAAGGTGTGTGCATGACTGAAATGTGAGACAGCTGAGACAACATAGCACATTCTAAAATGGAAGGGAGAAGCTATATGAAAGTGGACAATTAATATGATATGGAATTTATTTTCTTGTCTGCATCATAAATATTTATTAACAATCCAAATGCATACATACATGTGCAGCCTTTTTGTATCTACTGCAGAATGCAGTAGATACTATGTCATCGTGTTGAAAATGGATATACTTCATGCTTCACTCAAATTATGAGATCACGGTATATTGGTATTCACCAGAACATGTGTGAGTTTCGACACGAAGTTCTATGCTTGTTAACAATAGAAAGTGTTAACAATAGAAAAGTCGGAATATTTTCGGAAAATACACGGGAACACGGGCATGACGACTGTTGACAAGTTTGACAGGAATTCAAGTCAAAAATCTTGGTAAGTGATGTTTTTAACAATGTTTTTATGTCCATTGATAAGGCTCAGCTTTAATAGAATGTGCCAGGTTTATTCTTATGGAGAATTTTTAAATCATTATTCAATTTTGAGGTCATTTTTGAGCCGGTAAGTCAATACAATGATATTGAAGTGTTCATCTTGATCTCGTTTGAGCCTTTCGCAAATGTTCTATCTTTTAGCAACGGTAAACAAGTTTACACCGATTGCATGTAAACTATCATCAAATAATTCAATAATTCACTTCATTATATAATATTTCAGCTCCTATTTAAATAAAAAAAATGTAATGGCCTACAGTAAGTCTTATGTACGAAGACCTCAAACCGTGGATCTTGATTGCAAGGCCAAACAAACACTAGCAATTTCTTTAATAAAACCTATGACACTGTCTATGAAAGCTCTCTCTATTGATGGTCGACGTAAAAACATTGTTAAGAATATCACTTACCAAGTTTTTCCGAACATTTAATTTTCAAAAGACATCAGTTGAGGTAATAACAAACTGCCCTGTCCAACTCCATAAAATTCTTCAACATTCTTCATGTTTTTCTTTTCAATGCATTTCACATTGTCAAAAATATTTCTATAACACGTCTGCAGTAGATACATGCACCTTTCAGGTGCCTTTTATTTTAGACTGCATGCATATTATTTCATGTAAGATTCGATTAAAAATATGCTTTTGACATTTTCTGTTGCTATATTACAACTTCACTGACATGAACCTGTGAAATAATTAGTAAGGCTAATAGGAAAAAAGTTCATTATTTCTGTTCTTGATTTCATTTGCAAGTTATATACTACAATGTAACTGACGTGCTCTTATTGTGTTAAAATGTGGTGTGCAGATAAATTAATAATGGTTGTGGTTCCATACCCCCACTAACATGTTGCTAAGAATACTTTATCATCACCCAATGTCATAAATGTTTAGTCAAGAAGAAATACAAGGTACAGTTAATGCTGCCTTGCATATATAAATCCTTTTTCCGTTCTTCTTTTAGAGCCCCCAAAGCAGGTACACATTTTCCTGCCTCAAAACATCTTTTTCGGAGGCCTTGGCATTGTGGGAATCTTGCAAAAATGTGGTTCTATGTCACAATAAAAATATGAGTGTTAAGAACAATGTCACCAAGCCGAGATAAAAACAACGTGATTCCTCGCATCTATAGTCTCAACCATATAATATTTGGCATCCAGCACTCACTTATCTTGTTGTTGCAATGATATAATAATATCAATGGAAATTGGGATTAAACTTTCCATTAATCCCACAAGTTAATGACCAATCTTCATTGGCATGTCAGATAAATACACTGGAAATTACATTATTCTGTTGTGAAAACCATGAAATAGACTGAAGAATGTAATCATACACATGCACGCACCTGGCACTTTTACTTTGTGGTCCCATAGTTTGTACAGTGAAGAGTATGGAATTTGAATATAGTCTGGTTTTTCCTCAAAAAGAGATGTTTTAGTCGGCACATGCAAGTGGTAGACATCCTTATGTGGCATGGGCTCGCTAAATAAAGTTTTTAAGTTTTTAAGCCATGGCTCCCCCTGTAGCGTATCATGAGATTTGTCGTAATGCTGAAATACATTGCCATGATTGATAACTTTGGCACCAACCTAAAATATGGTATTCATTTAACTACATTTCCAAAGATATGTGCAGTTATTTGCTTTTAAATAGCAATTCGAAAAAAGAAAAAGGATATATAGTACTTCAATGTCTTCCATGTTTTTTTTCTACATAGTAATGCTTTACAGCATGATTTACACAATAATATATATCGACAATTTACCCGATAAAAATTCTTTATCCTCTGGTAGCGTGAATCACTGACATTCAAGATAATGCATAAACAGTCTTCACAGACGGTTTTTCCAAGGACTTGGAACTTTACATGCTCAAGGTCTTTTTCTGTCGTTGCATCACTATTACCAAACTGATATAACAAGTCCAGGTAAACTGATTTTGTTTCTGCACTTCTATTGGATATGTTGTCACAATAGAGTTTTCCGATTTAGCGGCCTTTCGAAAGTTATTGCCAGACACTAATCCCTTTTACAAAAACTTTTTTTTTTTTACACATCAGAGCTTCGCTCAAAACGCTAACAACACTTAACATCATTATAAGAAGCATTATTCTTTTGTTTTGTTCATAATGTGCGAAGGTGTAGTTTCGGCGGTGCTTCAATTTGATGTCAAGTCAGTTCCAACGAATTAAAATTACGTACTTTTTTGAGAATAATGTGTACGTAAAATAACATTTCATGCCAACATGCAACGAATGTTTTCGCACACGTGTATTTACAATTACTATTTTTTGCCTTTTCTTGCTTATTTATTGTTTTTCTTGCTTCCCTTCCAACGTCCGTAGTGAGAGATCTGGACAGAGTAGTACGTTCCAGTGGGAGAGGGTTTTAAGAAAACGATCTAGAGGCTTTGCCTTCAAGCCAGAGCCAAAAACAAGCTGGATTTTTAAAACTTCTAGCTGAATTAGCTAAATATGTTTCATCGATTTGGGTCCCAGGGAAAAGAAAACAAGAGTTATCCCGGCTATCACAGAAAACTCATGCGGCGGTCAAGCCTTGCTCTTTCACACTAAGACGGCAGTTTATGAAACCAGGAAAGGTAGCCCTGAGAGGGGAAAAGTGTGGGACGGGATTGCTCAAAAGTTAAACAGTCTGTCAGATCCAAAATTCAGCATTAACAAGCGTTCACTAAGAGACAGATACAGCTTACTTATGTCAAAGTTTAAAACAAAGCAAAGAGATGAAGAAAAAGCCAGTGGCATCAGTCCAGAAGTAGATGAAATTGATGTGCTTTTGGAGGAGCTATGTGAGAAAGAAAATGATGCAGAGATTACTTCTACTAACTCGACAAAAAAGAAAGACAAAGAGGACAAATCTACAGCAGAGGATATGCGTTTAAAGACAATGGAAACAATGGGAGAGGGTCAAAAGAGGAACTCAGACAGTACTGTGAAGGCACCAAAGAAAAGCAGAAAAAGCATTGGGGATGCAGTAGGATATTTACAAGAGAAGACCAAACAAGAAATGGCTTTGCGCAAAGAAGAAATAGAAATAAAGAAACAGGAGGAAGCGAGAAGTGCTAATTTAGTCAGTATGCAACAAGAGATGTTTAAACTTATGCCGCAGCAAAACCAAGATTATTTAAAACAACAAGAACAACAAAAGCAGCAGGAAAGGCTTCAACAACAGCAATTTCAAACATTGCAATCTATGATAGCTCAACAACAACAACAATCTCAAATTATGTTGGATCTGTTTGCAAAATTTGCCCCAAAACAAAATTAGAATGACTTCAAAAGACTTCAAAGGTTACCAGTTGTTTAATCTGTGGAACTTTTTTGTTGTTGTTGTTGTTACCAGTTGTGTTTATTGTTTATTTAACTAGCACTGACAATAGTTCTATTATCTTTATCTTTTGTTACACTGTATCGTTATCTTTTTCTGGAGATAAAATGAGAAACAAATGCCCTTTTTTACAATGTTGACATTTTTTGGGTATTAAAGTTATTGTTATATGCAATATATTGCTGTTCTCTGTTCTTAGATAAAAATTATGTAAAGTAATCTTGTAGGCTTGGGGGGTCTAGATTGAAAAATTCAGATGATTCATTGCCATAAAGACATGTCAAAGCATTACGCAAGAGTGCACATACAATGTGCATCTTTCCCACACTACTCATGCCTATTTTTAGATTCTTTTTGAAATCTAAAAACTTAAAATAGTTCAAAATGTCTCCGAACAACCACTCAACTGATGTACGAACTGTGTTCATAGATGTATTATACATTTGCATCTGAGGTGTAAGAGCTGCTCCTCAAAATGGTGCTTGTAGGTGCACGCTTAAGGGATAAGCTGGGTCCCCATAGATACACATGGGTTGGCCTGTGGTTGAAAATGCATGTTGGTTCAAATCTTGTAAGAGTCCTGACTCAACCAGCATCCTAGCATCATGCCTTTTGCCTACTGAAATGAACAATCAAATAGAGAACAAAATATTGAATTTGCACCAAATTGTAATAAATAATTAGGGTATTTTTTTTTACAAATCCAAAGCCTGTTTACATGACAGATGAGTACCACTAGCACTACCTCTTGTTTCATTGAAGACATAAAAGGGTTGTATATGTAGCTCAAGTGCTGGGGTTACGCTATGTTCATGTAAACAAGCCCTAAGTGTGAGGGTAATTCTATTTACCTACTGGGCCATACAGATTGCCTATCATCCCATTTGGAAGTGCTACCGACTGGAACTTTATGGCATGTACTCTTTTATGCCCATTGTACATCATACGTTGGTGTTGATCTGGTCGAGCTATGGGTCTGACCGTACCGTCCACAAAACCAAAGCAGTTCTGAAGAGCTGCTCCTTTCCCTTGAATCGATTGTGCATACACTTCCAACGCCTGTGGACTTAGAAGTCCGTGATTCCACTGAGTGATGAGTTTGCCATGAGTATCGTAAATATAATTAAGAACCTCATTGGTAGCCATGCTTATCACTGGTTCTGGGCAGCCAAAACGATGAATCAAGTCACTGTATCGGCATGGATAGGCTAGTCGTCGTAACAGCATGCAGAGTCCTTCCATTCCATCAACTACGCTCCTCTGTTCTAGCTTGAATGTTGGTGGTATCTGCAATGCTTCAGCAAGAGCTGGGAGGTCTCGTTTGTTGACTCGGAACTCAGCTTTGCATTCGTCTTCGCTCATATCATCGAGATCAAATTCATTATACAACTCATAAGGAAAGTTTGGATTTTTTGACAAAAACATTTCATATAAAATGATGAAATCTTCATCAGTAATTAATTTGTCGTCATAAATCAGATTTGTCACGTCAACTTCCAACTTCATGTATCAATGTTGAAGTTTAGCTCTCAACTTTCAAAACCTTGTTGATCAACATTCAACTTCACGCTACAACATTGAAGTTTAGCTCTCAACGTTCAACTTTACAAGCCAACATTCAACTTCAAGCACCAACATTGATGTTTAGCCCTCAACATTCAACTTCATGAGCCAACATTCAACTTGAAGCACCAACATTGATGTTTGGCATTGCCAAATCATTTACATGTTTGTCATGTTGAAAGTTGAGCTTCGTGTTGCGTACAATCACCGCCAAAAAGTATCGAATGTCTAAATGACGTCAGTCGGTACACAGGAAACCTGTCGTTGACTACTAACTCAATATGGCGGAGCTATCGCTAAGAGCTGTAATTAATGCTATTAATGAACTTCAGAGTTTAGACGATGTGGAGACGTTCAGATTAAGAGTCGACTACATAAATAGGATGCTGGTATCACTCAATGTGTCTGATGATATAGTAAACACAATGAGTTCACTGTATGATCAGCTGAACGACTTGCAAAACACGAGCGACTCTCCAGAACTAGTTCGAAGATGTGGAAGACCGAAGTTTGACATTGGAAAAGAACAGCTATCTTTCCTTTTAGACCAAGGATTTAGTGTCCCCAAAATTAGTGAGCTATTGGGAGTCGGTAAGTGGACTGTGGAGAGAAGGCTTTCAACTTTTGGTTTAACTGTTACTGGTAAGTAAGTAATAGCCATAATAAGCCACTGCTTATTCGTAGTCTCCTTCGCAGCCGTTATTAGGGTCGGGTTCCAAGACTAGCTTATTCGAGGCTTAATATTGTTCCGGGGCGGGGGGAGGTGGGGACTCCGATCGTAAATGGACGGGGATACTCATCGTACCTTTTAGGGGTCAAAATCTGCAATCTGGTACCTTTTATGGTGTCTCAATTGTACATGTGTTATCGGACTACCAGAGGCATAGCTGGTATCTTTTAGGTACTGTTATGGGGTAAATAAACTACCTAAAGTAAGCATGACTGAGAGGGACGATTTAGATGATCTGAATTGAATCTTCAAAGCACATCGATAACATATGTTTTATTACTTTAATTCTTTATTATTGTTTTTGAATTGGTACCTTTTAGGGGTAGAAATGAATTGTTGGCACTCCCACTCAGGTACCTTCTAGGGGTCATTTTTAAAATTTCCGACGAGGATCCCCGTCCTCTTATATATAGGAGTCCCCCTCCCCCGGATATTGTTTCGTTTTCTTTAAGCATGATTTAAGACTCCAAGGTATTATACCTTTGAGATACTCAGAAAAAAAAATTAAATTGGGGATATTACACTGTACGCATAACCAATTCATGTTTATAAACGTTATATATGTAAATTTAAAATATTAATTGGTATAAAAATTCAAATGCCTGGGACTCCTGGGGTGTAGGTGGAAAGGCACCTTAGGTACTGAGATTATAAAATAGGACTCATATAATTTGAAGGTCATTGCATAATTTTTTCAATCTTTTTTCAGTAGTAGGCTACGCTTGCATTAAACGATGGAGTTTTAAATAGGTCAATTAATGTTCTGAAGAATATTTAAAAATAACATTGAAGAATTACATGACAGTGAACGAATTGTTACAGTGAGGACACTAACTGTGAACACTTGGTCCTTTTTACAACTGTTTTTAACATGCATCCCTTGAGTGAATGAGTCAGTTCTATTTTAGTTTCATTTTGATTCACATAGTATATTTCAGCTCAATCCTATTTTTTTAGAAGCTTTGAAGGAGTAGAAAGCTCAGAAAATAAAAATCTGAATGAAGTCAAGTGTTCATGGTTTGAGTGTCCTCACTGTAATCATGACAACTGTTGATTTTTGGTGAATCTGAATGATCATCATAGGCACGTTCAGCTCTATAAGTGATGAAGACTTGGATGCAATGATGGTGCTTGCTCAGTGCCAGCATCCAAACATTGGGATTAGGATGCTCAAAGGTTATCTCCAAAGTAAGGGATATAGAATGCAAAGAGAAAGAATAAGACAGTCTCTCTTAAGAACAGATCCCACTGGGGCTGTTCAAAGATGGAAACAGACTGTCTGCAGAAGAAAATATAAGGTGCATTCCCCTTTATCTCTCTGGCATATAGATGGACATCACAAATTGATAAGGTAAATGCAATAAGGTACTGTACATGTAATTATTGTTAATATTTCTAATATAGGTAGTGTTACATTAATTTAGATTTAACTGAAGCCTTTTCACAATTGGAAACATTTAAACCTTCATTTTTACTCGTGCCCAGGCCTTTAGGCCGGGAACGAGTTATAAACTGCAAATGTTTTTTTTTCTCTGTTCTCCGCCAGAAGAGGCCTTTCTTGCGCAATTGGTCACGTTAAAGCTCCTGATTGGTTAAGAGCGTAAGAAACAATGCCCTTCATTCATCACCTTTGAGCGAGTGCAAACTTTTCGAAGGCCCTCGAAGTGAACGCCAGTCAGGAACTTTAGGAATGCAAGATGGCGGACAGCCCAAAAAATAGCTTTCAGAGACAGGCTTTTTCAGCAGTGAGACAATAGAAAATGGAGCTTTTAACTCGAGATATACCTAGACACTTTTAAGAGCTTCAGAATGGGCTGTTATTTTGAGCTTGATCTCCAATACTTTGACCAAATATCGAACTCTCAATGGAGTACTTGAAACCGAAGCTCCTGCAATAAAGAAGTGAATCCTTTAAGCTGGAAATCTACAAATTTCTCACCCTACATGTTGCTAAACGAACGCATATAGAGGCAAGTCAATTAGATTTTTCATTCAAGCATTCAAGAGATCTTGAGAGGTTTTTGTATTGAATTTTAACACCGAAATTCTGGCCAGACAATTTAATTTATTCATATATTTTCATGGAACCAAGGCTCTATTTGACCTGATGCATTTGGTCACGTAATGGATAAAACATCTGAAACATGAACGAAAGAATACACGATTTGTTATTGTCAAAAACGTCGTTGTAGAAGTCTTTACAGCAAGCAATTGAGATATATAGTGAAATAAAAAGTTGAATAAACCAGTATATTTTTGCGTGTTGGAGATATCTAATATCCATGCATAAAGGCAAACACTAATAGCTGCTGACAGACAAATTGACTAATCAGATATTCTTTAAAAAGGTCAAAAACGGTCTTTATTATGTTACGGTTTAAGTGAAGAATGCGTGAAACGGCTCTGGGAAGAGTACGAACGGGGCCGGCCATTGAAGCCTCTCCTAGAAGGGGCTCCCAGGGCACGAGTGAACGCACGTGTGCGTCTAGTTTATTATTAAAGACAATTCATAGACACTCCAAAAAAGTCAAACAAAAGTAGTATCCACTATTAATATGTTCCCATATATTTTTGGTGAACTTTCTTAAGACAGTAGGAGTACGGGTTACATCTAGAAATTTAAATGAATTTCTGTAATGCTTAACTTTTAGGTGGCGTATTGTTGTTCACGGTGGGATTGACGGTTATTCAAGGATACCAGTGTATCTTCAAGCATCAGATAGCAACAGGGCAGACACAGTTCTCAAATTGTTCATATCTGCAGTTGAAGAGTATGGACTACCATCTCGTGTTCGTTCCGACAAAGGAGGGGAAAATGTTGATGTCTCATGGTATATGCTATCACATCCCCAAAGAGGACCAGGAAGAGGAAGCTTGATAACAGGTATTGTGTAAACTCTCCTGAATGGTTCACTGATAGTATCAGCTTTATGTAATGTTAAGGATGTATTGACATAATTATATCATTGCTGTGCAATAGTTGCTGTGCAAAATAAAATGTTAAATTCCCCTCAAGGAAATCAAACTTTAAAATGTAAAAGTGATCTCCCTAGCAATGGACAATTTTTTTGTCAATAAACCCTAAGCATAACCAGCTGAAGTTTGATGATACATTTGACCTTTCAAATACATTTTTTGTTCCCAAAATGCATTGAAATCCCAAAGATTCTCTGGTGCTACTAAGAAACTTTGGGAATCCCAAAGATGCTGGTTATGCCTGACATTTATTTTTTATGTACTTAATATACAGTTTATCCTCTTAGGTAAAAGCACCCACAACCAGCGAATAGAGAGGCTCTGGAGAGACGTTTTTCAAGGGTGTCTTCTGCAGTTTTATATCATATTCTATGAGCTTGAAAAGAGTGGGTGGCTTAATCCAGATAATGAAATCCACCTTTGGTGTCTACATAATACCTTCTTGCCTGTTATCAATAGACATTTAGAGATATGGAAAAATTCATATATAGCTAATTCAATTAACGTTGTCGCTGAAAAAAGCCTAAAGCCTAAGGCTTTGAGAGCGGAATTCATAAAAAATTTTATCACCGTGACATCATTACAATAAAAAACTCACTTTATGCTCGCAAATTCTACAACTTGGACACATATATTCATTAATTTCTCAGATAGCCTACAGAGAAGTTTGTAAGTACACAAAAGATATTTGAAAGGCTTTAGGCTTTAGGCTTTTCAGCGACAACGTTAATTGAAATAGCTATATTCATCATCCATTGAGGACTGAGAAGAATTTCACCCCAATGCAATTGTGGATAAAGGGGCTGTGTGAACTTGCTGCAGAGGAGACAACAGAAGTATTACAGGTACATGTCAATTATATTCAAATTAATTAATAGACCTTTCCTGAATTCGCATGACTGATCACAAAACAACACATTCAAGTCAAGGCTGCCGCTGGGGTGGATTCATCTATACATTCACCGTACGTATTTAATCCACCCCAGCCTCGAATTAAATCTATTGTTTTGTGATCAGTCATGCAAATTCGAGAAAAGTCTATTGACTTATTGTTTTTCTATTCCAATGATTAACTTGTCTATATTGTTGAATAATTTAACATAAAATATGCTCAATATCTTATTCTTTATTTTGAATTGTTAATTAATCTTTTGCTAAACTAATCCACTTTTTAATTCAGAATGATTTTTCAGACTATGGTGTGGACTTTGAAGGTCCAGTTCCTTTACCATCTCCAGATTTAGTGGAAGTTCCTGAGATGATGTGCCCAACCAATGAAGAAATTATGCAAAATATGTCCAGATTTACAGCACCAGAAGGCATGCCGATAAATGATATCATCAATCTCTATATTGCTGCAATTGATTATACTTCTCAGTTCACAGATGCCTATTAATGCCATTATATAATGAAAGCTATTGAAAAGTTTCAATGCACATGTAACTTAGAAAAAAACAATCAGTATTCTAAATGTAATTTTTATTTAATTGTGTAAATGACAAATTTCATATTAGCAGGCAGAATGACTATAAAATGTACAGTTGAATCATGACTCAAATCATAAATGATCAGTATTAGGGATCATTATTTGGAATTGGAAATACTTAAATTGACTGAAGAAAATTTCTAACCAATCAATTTCTGAACAGTAACGTAATAATGCTAGTCGTGTTTCTATATACAAACTGTGAATTAAGGCAAGTAAGATATAGAGTGCTGAATTCACCAATACACAATTCCTGTTTTTACATGCTACACTTGGCCAAAATTTCACCAATTTAAGTTCAAATGGTTGTGACTCTTAGATATGACTAATATGTCTTTTTGTTTTATGCAAGCTATATATAGTGATAGTTCATGATGGAAATAAGCTGAAAGAGCATGATTGAAACATTGAAAAACGTGTTCACCAACATGAAAATAATGGGGTATTTTATAAGAGGAGAACCTGAGTAGCATACAGGAGATGAAATAGATGTATAGGTTATCATGTGAGAACGATTGCTTAACACCACGAGTAATGTTTGAAAATTGCTCCTTAAAATTGCACGAGCCATTAGGCAAGTGCAATTTGGAACCGCATTTCCAAACATCACGAGTGGTGTTAATCCTTAATTGCACTCATTCTCATATGATTACTTGTTAATTATATGACTACAGAAATTACAGTAATTTGGCACCCCACTAAAAGAGTAAAAATTAACGATTAATTTAACCCTTTCCCAAACGGGTTTTAGCCAATCAGGTCAAGTAATTTTCGAAGTCATATAATGATCTAAAACACATATAGTACAACAGAACAAGAAACAAAACAATAACTGTTTTAAGAGAAAGCAAATCCCTTTGCCCCATATTTCAATGCGATGTCCATATTTTTTTTGAATTCGCTGTAATTGTTATGTTTAGTGGGCAGAATGATAGACTTAAAACACGTTTCTGTCAAGGGAAGGTTGTGTTCTTTTGAAAACTTGACCAAAAGCTTTCCATCTTTATCACTGAACTTGGTATCTCCTGTCCAGAAGGAGATCAAATTTTGCAGTTTTTCCCCATCTAAGAGAAAAAATTCAATATCAATCAGTCCTCCGTCCGTCTGTCAAACGAACGAACAAAATTATTACATGACCCGTAAAACGGAAAACTATTTGGTTCCTGGTCATTTGTACTGGCCTCGAGACAAATATTTTTCCGGCCCTCCCACTCAGTAAGTACGTAATATCATTTCTATAACGTTTTTCAGTATTAGTTGAAGTTAAATTTTCTTCATTTGAGAGGCTTTGAGGACTCCATTTCCGTCATGCTTTACCCGAGTATTGTTCATCTTTTTTAAGACGTAGTTTGTTTGGTGGACAAATTTTACAAAACTGAACTGACTATCGGTTTCGTTGAAAACCTCGAGCATGATGTTTTACAGAATATTACTAAGCTATGATCAAATAACCGACGAAAAGGTCTATTACGTACAAATACACCGGTTCGTTGTTAGAGCTTTTAAAAACTGGAAAAGGCGTTTGGAATGGAAATAATTTGCAGATTTGTCAAAAGTGCAGAGGATCAAATTTTGTTCTTCAATTTCGTCGACATACGTTTTGAAGAAGTCAAATGCCTTTCTTTCTTCTTCATTCGTTTCCAAATTTCCTTCCACGTCAAGTGCGCCCTTCACCTCAGACGCACTAACTATCCTTTCAGCTTCCACTGCGAACACCAATTGACTGAAGCTTGGGTATCTCTTTAGGAAGGTGTAGAGTGACATTTCTTCCATTCCTTTAACGTCAAAAACGGGAATAAACATTAATTATTTGAAAGGTCCTGATAAAAATGAAAATGACGTACTCTTGCCTTTTATGATGTCTGCTAACTCCAGTCTGCGTTTTTCAATGACAAAAAATGTCATGAGACCATCTAAAATGAATTTTCTGTTACTATTTAGTTGGTCCGGGTCTAATCCAGATTCATAAAGGTAGGGTTCTAGTCTAGATCTTTGATCTTGCGTCAGATTCTCATCTACTGGCATAACGTCAAGCTATTGTTGATAAAATATACAAAGAAGCCGTTATTAAACAACAGAAAACAGTAGAACGACAAAAAAATTTTTAGTTTGGGTAAGTTTGTCAGGGCATTTATTTTTTGTCAAAGTTTCTCACCCGCCTAAAGCGTCATAGAATTTGATCAGAAGAACAGAACATTATGTAATCGATATACGTATTGCCAACATTAATGCACAAATGTCACGTCAGAAGTTGATTACTTTTTACAGAAATGCTTCGACAAATTGCCATGCACGCACTTTGTACAAAGCCAGTGCTTATATATAGTCGTTTCAATAAACCTGGGCTGACTAATCGGTTTTAGGGTTACGGTTAATTGTCTAAATATGGGCTATAGGGATGAGAGGTAGTGTTGTTTAGTCGTCCTTCTAACCTGCATGATTTAGACAACCGCGACTAACGGTTTTTGGTAATTTCTCTATCGCGCGCAAGGCTCTCAAACAATAGAATTTAAATTTCCACGTACACGCCTTGCACGCGCGATGAAGAAATACACGTCGCGAATATCGTACAGACATCTGAGTTTCGTTCTCTTAGTATTTTGGTCTCTTGATATATTGTATTCACACTAGAGCAGATTTCGTGTGAGTGTGAAACGGACCACGCCGTGCCGTAACCATATCAGTGCCGTGATCTCTATAAAAACATTCGAAATTTCCGCCGTAACCGTGCCGTGACCGTGCGGTGCCGTTTTCACAGTCATACAAAATCTACTCTATCATATCATATCATAACCTTCTCCGCCGTAACCGGACTGCCAATTTCACAATCATACTAAATCGACTCAACCAATGGAGAAACTTCAGAATACCCGGCCACAACCGCAACTGCAATTTGATTTTGATTCTAAAGTAGCACTCTTTGAAAAAGGAAGCAAGAATATGCAATACGGTTCCTATACATCAAAAAAATGGCCGCGGGGTATGCTGAAGCTTAAAAGCTTACTGTGTTATGCGTTAGCTTACCTCTGATATCAGTTGTCGTAGATCTATGTCTGGGATATCATTTAGGACAAGCGGTGGGAGCTGTACTGTTTCAGTGGTTCTTTCGTTGCCATAAATACCTGGGCCACCATGAAGGATAGAATGACCTATTATCCTTCCGACTGCTTTAAAGGATCCGGTAAGCCGTAGTGAGTGGTCGTGGATAGGAACACGGTGGTCACACTCACCCTCTAAAAAAAGGACGGGCTTTCCGCTTGCTGAGGGAATTCCCTCGTCTACAATTCGGACAGCTTCTCTGAAAAACTCTCTTACCGGGCCACTTCCAACACCTTCTTCTTCTTCTTCAAATATCACTCTTGGAACAGCTTTGAACTTTGTTGCAGAATTTTTATAAATCCCCATGATTTCTTTTCTCAACTGTGTCACCCCATCAACCCGGCAAACGACGAATCGTTGTCTGGGCCCATCTCTGACAATTTGTGCCTGAAATAGCCTCAGGGCTGTTTCAGCATCAATGTTATCGGCATCAAGACAAGCAGGATCAGTATCAGCGAATGCGGGCTTCAGATCACTTTTATCTTTGCTTTCATCGGTGCTGCCAGATGTGATGCAAGCTACGCTTACATCGGATGTTGGGGGTACAGAAATGCCTATGGAAGAAGCAAATTAAGTACAATATTAGGTTTGACAAGTTAAGACTTGACAGAAATGGTATCAACCATAAAAGGATGATGTATGTTGAACTGAAAAGACTTGAAAGGGGTTAAAAAATAAAATAATAAATAAACAATCTTCTACAGTAGATCCACATTATATAGTGGCTATTCTTCTACTGGTACTCACACTCACTACCTCTACATTAAATATTTTGCATATACAAGGCTCAACTCACATGTTGATTTTTGCTGGGGGAGGAAAAAGCGGAGAACATGGAGAAAAAACCCTTGTGGCATGGTAGAGAACAACACATCAAATAAACTCAATTCACATACGATCCCATTGCTCGAGCCGGGACTCGATCCCGGACCACAGTGGTGAAAGGCCAGTGCTCTCACCACTCGGCCATTCCATCCTAGGTGTTGGTAATCATTAAACAATACAACTATGTGAAGGATGAAAACATCAAATACAGTCAGGTTTAAATGCTTGGCCGGATTTTCGCATCAGAACAGTGAGTCTAATGTATGTGCGCACTGTATTACTATAGGTGAATTTTGATACAGCTGTGCCTTTGTTCAGGTAAAATCTTTCAAGTAGTCATCACAAGCTGTGAAAATGCAATTTCAGAGACTATACGATCTATTTTTTGATACCTAGAAGTGACTGTGCTGCTGCATTTGGGTCTCCCCCAGATGCGGTTAGGGCAGCCTGTATATCTTCAGTGGAGGCATCGGGACATAATTCCTCTAAAGCTTGTGCTGGGCTATAAAAAAAATTTTGGTCACTAAGCTAGAATGACAGAAATACAATGAAGCAGTGATGGAGAGCGGACGTGTCACCAGGGCTAAGAGCCAATTTCTAGACAAAACTCAAAGCAACCTTGAATTCAACAGAAAAGAAAATAGGCTTATCTGGAATGGCAGTGTGGATGATCTGGAAAAATTTCTCACGTATAATATCAATGAGATGAATGGAGATAACAGCATATTAACGTTGAACACAAATGCTAAACGCACTATGTTCAAATGCTCTATGGCTACGGTAAACTTCTTCCCTACTACTAAAACCCTTCAATTACAAGGAAAATCAGCCTGTGACTTAAGAAATAGACTGATTGAGCTTCACAATTGCAGCAATGAACGGAACTGCAGTGACAATCCGGCCGAGTTTCAAGCACCCAACTTTGACGAAACTCTAGCTATGGGGAGCGAGTTTCAAGCACCTAACTTTGTCGAAACCATCGACGACTCGGAATATGGATTAAATGAGTTAGAAAGTTTTATTGACTCTGCAGTAGAAGAGGCCAGCAAGGATCATTCAAACTTTGTGTCTAATATTGACTACGGGGATGAAGTAAGGGAGATTTGGAAGGCCATTGATGTAATTAATTCTAAAATCAATGTTATCGTCGAAGAAAAATCTGCATTTCCAACAAGCCCAACTAAAAGCCCTGAGGAGTTACTAACTATTGAAAACCTTTCAAGCGAGAATGATCTGTTGAAAGGAAAACTGCTTGAAATGGAAATAGAGCTACAAAGAACAAAAGAAGAGAATCTTAGCCTCATTACGGCTATAAAGCTACTTAGCAATAATTCGTCAGAGCCTACTAAAACAACAGAGGAAGATAATAGCCCAAGATCTTATAATCGTCCGAAGCTTCTCTTTACTTTTCCCGCAGAAATGTGTCCTCTAGAAACTAGTAATCGGATTGAGGTGCCACAGGAAGTTAGCGAAAACCAATCCTCAAGTAAATCCCTCGACAATCAAATCGACGACTATAGAGCTAAACAGAAAAACACTTATGAGAAAATTATAGGATCGACAGCCGGACATAGAGCCTCCAAGAATGATATTCCTACAAATTCAATTGATCAACAACCTTCCAGAACTGTTAGTAGTACTACACAGAAACCATGTGGATCAATGAAGGAAATCAATAACACACTAAAAGCGGGTGAGAAGGAGACCACACAATCTAAGCAATCGAAGAAACGTAAGAAACGGAAGTCAAAGAAAATTGCCGGTACTGCTGACACCATCGAGACGAATACTGTAAGAGATGCGAGTGTCCCGATAACCTCTGAAAATAGTCCAGTCACTGATAGCACAAGTGTTTCAAATACATCAGTCATAATCGGCGACTCTATGCTAAAGTATATTCAGGGCTGGAAACTCGGAAAACAAGTTGGCCACAGAGTGGTTGTTAAATCCTTTGCAGGCGCAACAACCTCTGACATGTCGCACTATGTGAAGCCGACGATTGCTAAAAATCCTGATGAAATCTTACTACATGTTGGCACCAACGACGTAGGCAAGCTACAGCCCCAAGAAATTGCTGAAAACATTGTTGATTTAGCGCGTTTTATTACGAACGAATCTGTTTCTCGAGTGGTGGTATCTGAACTTATTACAAGGGCTGATGATTCATCTAAAGAAGCTGTCAAAGAAGTAAATAGAAGACTTCGCCAGTTTTGTGGTCAACGAGGCTACAGCATCATCCGTCACGATAATATAACCACTGCTGAACTTAATAGAGGAGGACTGCATTTAACTGAGGCAGGTACAAAAACAATGTTTAATAATTTTGCCAATTATTTAAGTAAGCATTGACCTTTATCTGTGCTCGGCCCAATCGAAAACCACGTAAACCTTGATACGTATGAATTTTTGCCACCTAAACGTGGCTTTAAACTTGCCTCGTTGAATATCAATAGCTTGCTAGCTCATATCGAAGAATTGAGAGTTTTGCTTGCCGACCTTCCAATTGATGTGTTAGCTATTAATGAAACTAAGCTCGATAGTACAGTGAACGATAATGAAGTTTATATCCCTGGATATGAAATAATACGTAGTGATCGCCATTTCAAAGGCAGATCTGGAGGAGGGGTATGCTTCTATATTCGTTCCACAATAAATTATTCAATTCGTTCAGATCTTTCTACTGAACTTGAAACCGTTACCATAGAAATCAGGAAGCCTAGATCCAAGTCTTTTGTTGTCTCTACTTGGTATAGGCCACCTAATTCGCTGGTAGACACATTTAGGCTTTTTGAAGCGTTCATAGGTAAACTGGATTCCGAAAATGTAGAATATTGGGTTTTGGGAGATCTGAATTGCAATATTAATGCTCATAACCCAGACAATGACACCAAATTACTGTTAAATATTGCGAATGTATATGGTATGCACCAGCTAATATCTGAACCTACACGCATTACGGAAAAGTCGTCTACTTTAATTGATGTCATTTTTACGAATTGTCCAGATAGGGTGGTTTGCTCCGGTGTCTCTCACATTGGTATTAGTGATCACAGTCTCGTCTACGCCTTTCGTAAAGTATCTACTGATCTTTCTAATAAGGGTCACAATACTGTTTATTATCGGAAATTTAAGAATTTTGACTCTGTCGGCTTCCGTTATGATATTTTTCATCAAAATTGGGGCAGCATTGAAAATTGTGTTGACCCCAATGCAATGTGGGAAGCTTGGAAAACAATGTTTTTGCAATGTGTTGATAAGCATGCCCCATTGCGAGTTAAGCGCACTCGCGCGTTCAAATCACCATGGATCACACCTGAATTGAAAAAACGGATGCATGACAGAGACATTCTTAAATTAAAAGCATCAAAATCTAAAGATGCTTCCGATTGGCTTAAATTCAAGCAGTGCCGTAACCAATTAAATATCGATATAAAACTAGCTAAGGAAACCTATTATAAGGATGCACTGCATGAAAATGAGGGGGATTCTCGTCAAACTTGGCGTATTGTAAATGAGCTCACATCAAGGAAAACCGCAAATTCTAATATCAAAGAAATCCAAAATGAGGGTGAGTCTATTTATAATCCTCAACTCTTATCAGAAACCTTTAATACCCATTTCGCTACCATTGGTCCCAAACTCGCGAATGAAATTAAATCGGGCACAAATGGTATATCTCATTTACAATATGTTAAGGGTACTCAAGACCGCTTTCTACTTAACAATACAAATCCCTCAAAAGTGTTTTTGCTACTATCGAAACTTTGTAAATCTAAGGCAACTGGCCTTGACAAGATTTCAGCAAGACTGCTACGTGAAAGTGCAGACTTGATCGCCAATTCACTTTGCTCTATTTTTAATCGCTCAATAAATTCAGGTGTGTTCCCCGATGAGTGGAAATGCTGTAAAGTTATTCCACTTTTTAAACAGGGGGCTCGCTCTGATCTTAATAATTATCGTCCCATTTCAATTATACCCGTCGTAGCGAAAGTTTTCGAGCGAATTATATACGATCAGATTTACGATTACCTCACTAAAAATGGGTTGTTATCAGATCAACAATCTGGTTTCCGTTCCCTTCATTCTACGGTTACCGCTTTGCTTGAGGTAACGAATGACTGGGCTTACAATATTGACAAAGGCAGTGTCAACGCAGTAGTTTTCTTGGATTTGAAAAAAGCGTTTGACACTGTCGATCACCATATTCTTTTATCTAAATTACATGAATATGGCGTACAAGGAATTTCTCATTGTTGGTTTCGTTCTTATCTGGATAGTCGTAAACAAAAATGTTTCGTAAATGGTTCGCTTTCTAACAGCCAATCAGTAACTTGTGGGATTCCACAGGGAACAATTTTAGGGCCACTACTGTTTCTAATCTATATCAACGATCTCCCAAATTGTCTCTCAATTTCTAAGCCTCGAATGTACGCAGACGATACTCACTTAACCTTTGCCAGTAATTGTGTAGACACGATTAATGAGGTCTTAAATCGCGATCTTGCTAAGGTCAATGAATGGCTTATCGCGAACAAATTAACATTAAATGCAAGCAAAACAGAATTTATGTTAATCGGATCAAGACAAAGGTTAAGTACTTTTGACAAATCTCCTAGCCTTTCAATTGATGATAAATCTATAAAGCAAGTTTCTAGCACTAAATCTCTTGGTGTGCACATTGACGAAAATCTCTCTTGGAATGTGCACATCGAGACAATTGCTAAGAAAATTGCATCTGGCCTGGGAGCTTTAAAGAGGTGTAGACGATTTGTTCCTCAAACCACGCTGCACTCTGTTTTCAGTGCCTTAATACAACCTCATTTTGATTATTGTAGTGTTGTTTGGGGACACTGTAATAAGACCCTTTCTGACAAACTACAAAAATTGCAAAACCGCGCTGCGCGTATTCTAACCTTTTCCAGCTATGACACAAATGCCGGACTTCTCTTTGAACGGCTCGGCTGGAAAAGATTGGAATCTCAAAGGCAAATACAAGAAGCAGTAATGGTGTACAAATCTCTTAACGGTCTTGTACCTACCTATTTGCAATCTATCTTTACTGATAGGAGTAATATAACTCAATACGAACTGAGAGACACCGTGGGCAAACTCGCTGTTCCTTTGCCCCGCACAAACTATCTAAAAAACAGTTTTAGTTACCAAGGTGCGGTGCTTTGGAACAGCTTACCACCTGATTTGCGGCAAGCACAAACTCTCAATGGTTTTCGAACTGGTTGCCGTCAGCATTTTTCTTAGTCATAAACTAGCTTTTATTTTTTATAGCACACGGCATTCGTGTAAAGCAGAGTTATGTTAGTATAGATTTATATTATTGTTTTAGTTATTAGTATTGTATTTATCACCATTAGTATATATTTTATAATTGTATTTTTGATGAATTTCTGATGAATTTACCGTGTTAAAATAAAGTTACTACTACTACTTAAATTTAAGGTAGCTCACTATAGTTTCAAAGACCATTATACCAATGGTAAAAAGTGGATAATATACTGCTTCAAATTTATACTTTGACAACCATACAGCCAACCATATGACAGACCATGAATCAGGGAACCATTTGATATGAAACTCAATGCTCGAAAGGTTGTTATAGCAACGTGACGTCAGCATTAAGGAAGGTCATTGTTTCAATAAAATGAGTAAAAACGCAAGTTTTCTATGGTGAACTTTTTTAAAACTCACAAAATCTATTTTCCACATTATCATATACCCACTATCAAAAGTTAGCTAACTTCCTGACATCAGATTTTTCTCAATTTAGAAAAACCGAAATTTTCTCATATTCTGATGTCCAGAATATTTTTAAAATCGATCATACAATCACAAATTAAGCAAAGTTTCATATTATTTTTAAAAAATCAACTTTTACCGTGGAAACTTCAAGCAATTAAAATTTAATTGGTAAAAAGGGACCTTTTTATGGAAGCTGTAGCGTTGCTATGGTAACATCCATGGGATCATGGCCCTTACAACAAATCCTAAAACTCATAATCTTCAATATAATTGGTCTATAAGCTGTCAATATGCAAACAAACTTGATTTTAAACATGACTTTTTCATTTAGTATCAGTATCCACTATAACTATAGGGAGCCTCCTTAATGATAAAAATCAAATCCATAATCAAGTCTGACTCGAGTAAATATACTGGAAACAGCACGAAAAGGATAGAAACTCAGGCAAGGGGAAGGGAAGAACCCCTACAACATCCCGCAAGCTCTTTCCTGCATCCCAACAGTTCCTTGCAAGCGGTGCCGCAGGCGAAGGTGATATTACTGCATGAGCTAGTTCAGTGGAAATGTCACGTTTTCAAGACTGCAGCTGGTTACAACGTGAAATGGTCCTGATGCCTATTGTGCCTGTACATCATAAAAACAACTGTTGTGTGATATTATGTTGCCCACATAGCAAAATCAGTAAATTAAGGCAAAAGGACATGATTATTTTATAAAGAGCCCATAGAGCAGATTTCGTAGGAGTATGAAACGTACGGACTGCGCCATGCCGTGACCGTCTTAGTGCCGTTTTCACAGTCATACGAAATCAACAGCATATGAAATTCTAAAGTGTGACAAATCAAGCAAGACAAAAATTATTTGAGATTGATCTCAAAGTTATTTGCTTTTTTTATGAGCAGCCCCAAAACACTGTGGTTTAAAGTATATACTTCACTTTACAAAAGTGCGTCAAAACAGCCAAAAACGTAATAAAGGACTGCTTTGGATATCTACTTACGTGAGAGTACTGCCGGAAGCAGACTTTGTGCACTCATTGTTTTCGCTCTTACTATCGCAATCACCATCATCATCGATATCATCATCTAAAGTTCGTTGTTTCTATAAACAGATACAAATATTTATAGCATTAATGGTATGTATAGTATTAATGAATGGGGACGGCAAGCCATAAAAAACTGACTTAGGGAAAGTACATTTAATATGCCGAGGGGGGGGGGGGTATGAAGATGTCGTAACAATACCTCTTAATTTTTCTGGGCCCCTGTTTGGGTGGTCACAAAATTTTCAAGGCCCCCTAGTGAAATTCTAAAATATTTTGAGCCCCCCCCCATTTCACTCACACAAATCACTTACTTTAATCAAATGACTCAATCAGTGTGATTCCTGCAAGAGATTAGCACAAGAAAAAATTATTGTATCTCAACGGGTGACTTGCTCTAGCTCTTCTAGCTCTATTGACATTAGGCACTCTGCCTTCTTCTTCGTCATCATCATCTTCTTCCTCTTCCGGTCATTTGGGATGACTCTCAGAACATCATCTTCGTCCGAATCAGATTCGCTTTTTTGACTTTCTTCAGATGATGTCTCTGTTTCTGATGAAGAGTTTTGGGGGCTGTCTTGTAGAGGTCCAGTTGTATCAGTATCCACGTAGAAGTGTGATGTTATTCTTTTCATTTTGTCTGCTTTCCTTCCTATCAGAGGCAGGTCGTGGTACTTTAAGTATTTATCAAGTTCTTTGACTTTTAATTTCTTTAATTTCCCAGATGAGATCATGGTTGACCAGTCATAGTCTTTGTAGTCTTTATTGCTTTCAATGTTGCATTTCTTTTTCCTTCCATTTTCTCGAATAAGAGAGACAGCCTGCAGGTCTTCAAGATGCTTCACGTATTCAACAACATATTTAGCATCAACACAACCCTAAGCTCTTAACTCAGAGACTTTAAAATCTCGTGAAATCTGTGCCTCAAAATTGTAGAAATCAATAATGTTTTGTTGTCTGCATGATGCATTCATATTAAAATTGCCTGCCCAATTAATATCTATTTGCAATATTTTCAGAATTTAGGGCACCCCCCTTTGGGTATCAATTTTTTTTCAGGCCCCCCTTTTATTAGTACAATTTTTTTCAGAGCCCCTCCTCAACATCTTCATTTCGCCCCCCCCTCGGCATATTAAATGTACTTTCCCTTACTTTAGCGGGTTTTGCCGTCGGATGTTCCTCCGCAATATGGATCTTCATGCTTGTCATTGGTATTTCGACACCACACTCGAGGCACTTAATTATTGGGCTGTCACAGTTTGCCTATTAATCGTGGTAAAAGCTGTTTTATTTGTGGATTGATGTTATTCAATGAATCATTCAACTTTGGGCCTCTCGCTACCTACCCGATCTTCCTACCTTCCTCTTCAGTTCCCTTTCTTAATAGTCCTCCCTAACCCTAACCCTTTGACTTGAGAGACGTAGAGAGGCCTGAACGTGTAAGGAGGTTGGGGTTGGGGTAATGCTCTTTAGCCACAAATTCAGATCGACAAAAATTCCTCGAAACTCACTTTTTAAAAACTCACAAGCAAGTTTTTTTATCACATTACTCTGAGTAATGCTTTAGGTCTGACATTGGGCTAAGTCTATAAGAAAAGAATTGGGTAGAAGAAACTACATATGGTCTCTTGACCCTACTGAGCTCAGATACTGGGATCAAACAAATGTGGATATTTCGTATTTTGCTTTGGCGTTTATTTTTGAATTTAGCAATATAGTCTATGAGCCAAGGGGTCTGAAAATGGACCCCTCGGTAGACATAGTGAATTTGGTATCAAATGAAAGCTTATTAACCATATTTTAATATTCTGCTTGTTTCCAAAGTTGTAACCTGTTCTTTGGTGACGTAATGGGACATTTTTTACAGGGGGTGGGTAGGGAATTGTTTTCACTTTCCGAAACAATGAACAAACAATAAAAAATCATATCTTTGAAAGTATAGATCAAATTCACTTCATATTGCTAGATGTTATTAAATTCACCACATTTGATAACCTTGGGTGACAAAAAACACCTTACGTGTTTCCATAGTAACAGTTACTAAGGAAACGTAAAAAGGTACCGATTTTTTATATAATAGAATAGCATCTTTTAAATAATTCAATTTAGCAGACACCGGTTTTTTAATGATTTGTCAAGAATCAATGCTTCTACAAACCTCAAGTATTAGTGCCTCAAATTTCACTACTGAAAGACCACCACTATATTGTATTTTGGAGTTATGAAAATTTCTCCCGTGGGGGGTCTGGTGAAGAGACAAGTTACATGAAATCTTAAAAAATTCATATCCAAAAGATAATCATTCAAATTTAAGTTTGGGGTTAACATATAATTAGAACCTCTAGTGGAGTACAAAAACACATTCGTATGTGTGTCTGGGTAGTGTTTCCATGGCAACAGCTACTGACCAATCACAAGAAATCTTAAATCTGTGGTATTAGAATATTGACAGCTGTCAATTTTTTTCTCTTTTCAATTCTAGTATTTGAAATGCAAAACAGCAAGGTGTCCTTTGTTGAATGGTTCACTGACTCTAGACTGTATTCTACACTTAACAAAATATTGTATGACTTTATTGTCAAATTAACAGAGGCAGATGAGCAATTCAAATTAATCTTCATTCATCATTATCCTCGTCTTCATCTTCACTCTCATCATCATCATCATCATCATCATCACCATCATCTCCATTGTCAAATTCTCCGTTGAAGCTATTTGCACATTCATCATGGCAGGAACAGGCATCAGTACAAGGGAGATCATTCTTCACGCAAGAGCAACGTCGAGTTTCACAGGTTCCCTTACAGGCACAGCATACTAAGAGCATAACTCCCTCGGGGGCAGGAGCTAGGTTTGTCCAGTCAATTTCCAGCTGGTTATTGATCAATCGCCATCCCTCTCCATCTGGTGCTTGGTCTCTGATTCTTGGCATCAGTGCATTTTTCCAGACGTATGCTTGATAGTTTGCACGCTTGAGATGTTTAATTAAAGCAGCATTGGTTGGAGGAAGCTGGTGAGACTGTAGATGTTGGTTTTTGCAGAAAAGCTTGAATCTTGTTGTGTTTATGCTCTGGCTGTCATTGTCATTGTACAGGGTACATACCAACTTTTCTACTCTTCTAAGATCTTCTTCTCTTGATGGAATATCCTCTCCTAGGACACAAACTCTCGATCTCATTTCGGGGTTTTGTTTCACTATGTCTAATGCCTTCTTCTTTCCTTTACCCACAAACGTACTGACTGTATCACAGCCGGTCAGGGCATGCAAACCTGGCAATGCTCGGCAGACCTCAGTGCCTAGCTTTTCACATATCCTATGGATGCTGATTGTCCTTGATCTACTCCTTGTTCCACTGATGATGATGATCTCTGCTCTAATAGCTGCTTGATGGTAGCAAGCTATTATTTCCACATCAGTGTCTGACGACTTGATAAAAACTTTCTCATAACCAGCAACAGAAGCATGTTGGGCATGTAGGAGCATCCTTGTATCGGCCTCTTCGTGGTTGCTACAGAGCTCAGGGACTGTTGTTGCTGAAATTGTGCCATCTTGTACAGAAATCTTTGTGCACGATTCTCTGTGTGTGACAAACAACAACCGTTCACCTATCTCATTAATGTAGCTCTGGTTGCTTGCCCAGTCACTGGCGAGAAATTCCATGAGGTTGGTCTTGTTGGCACCTTCTGACATGAATTTCTTCCATTGGCGAGGACAAAGTTGTTGAGGACTTGTGATCTGTACCGTCAACTTGCCACTCTTTTCTCTCTTGTGATGCTCTACATCCTTAATTGAAGTGTCAGGATACTGGTCTGCTACAAAGTCTATCCTTTTTGCATCTCCAGCTTGCTTTACCACTGTAGTAATAACCAGTTTCGACAGGTCAGCAAAGCGATCTGGAATTCTAGGTAGCATTTGCAGGAGTGCCATGGCGTCAATAACGAAAGAGGAAGAGTTGTCTGGAAAAGTGTTAAGGGCTTCCACACCATCCTCAAGAAGCTTTGGCAGGACAGATTTATTTGTTTTTGCGAGGGAGCCATCAATTGTAGCCAAAGACCATGGAACTGGTCCAAGTTCATGTGTCAGGAGATCTCTTAAATCTATCTTGCGGCTCTGTCCGATGACAAGTAGTCGGGCGAAAAGGTTTCTGTCTGCTTTCACAGCAACATTCCTTCCATCCATGTGAACTGTGGTTTTCTTGCTTTGCTCACGAAATGTTGCTAACTTTAGCTTAGCTAGGGTGTCAAAGAACCCTGTTTTCTTATTACTGAGTCTGTTTTCAACAAACGATTTAAGAGCAGATTTTCCTTTCTCTTTGGCCTTTAGAAGATCATCCTTCACAGAGGTGCTGGCAACACAACCAGAACTTATACTTGTGAGCTCGTCAGAGGAATCAAATGGGTTTTTCCAGTTGCTGATGGTCTCCATAACTTTGACAACATCTTGTTCATCCCTCTTCATGCGAGTGGAGCCTGATTCCTTGTGTAGATTCGTGTCATCTTCATTACTGGGGATGGCTACCATTTCTCTACATTTATCAACAAAGCTAGCTCGTACATGTGCTGTCAGCATCCATCTTTGAACTGCATGTTTCTTTAAGCTAAAACCAACTATGCCACCCTTTGACTTAGTGCTTCGATTCAGGGTTTGCTCTATGGTTTGGTCGACTGGAACCTGCGAAAAACCATGTCTTGATGAGCGCTGCACACCAAAGTCACCTCCAGATAGCATTTTGTAAGCCTCAGGATGAGACGCAGGAAGAGCCAACATGTCGAGCAGATACACTGGAAGGTAGCGCGCATAATTGATGTGGTCATAAGCGTAAAACCATGGCAACATTTCCTTGACACACTCTAGATGGAGTTGCCAGTTTCCTTCTCGTGTTGCTCTGATAAAACACAGTAGTGTAGATATCATCTCTAGATATGAATTCCAGAAAGCCTTCATTGGTCCATTGTCTTCATTGCAGTACTGCTTGTACAGCACAGCTACATCTTGGAATTCTGGTAAAGACATCATTCTGGCAAAATTCTTGGTGTTGAAGTCTTCCCTGATCTGTTGCAGTGCACTTATGAGATGTGGATGGTTGGTACGCTTTCTCTGTCTAACTAGCCATTCTTTGAATCCCTGCAGCTGTAGACGGTGTAATGCTTCAAAGAGTATCTAAAATGAAATGTGTAAGGTACCCAAATCAAGATTAATTCCATAGTAAAGGAAGTGCTCTTGTCAGCTTTCTTAAAGCATTATAACGCCACCTACCTTATGGATGCGAACAGCGCGATTGTAATGTCGTCCTTCGAGCACTCCTGAGACTGATCCAGTAGCAACGATATCGCTTTCAATCAGGATGTCTGCAAGCCCGGCTTCTGCAAATCGTTTACCAATAGCTGCTGTGAATGCGCATATCACGTGAAACGATCCCATCCTTAATACCACGCGCTGGAATTGCTGTGGATTTTTCCAGATTATTTCTAAAGCCTTGGAATAAATGGCTTGGTCAAGAACTACTATAACATCTTTTTGACCAAGCTGATCAGCAATTTGTAGAGACTTCTGTAATAACGTGAAAACCGTTGGCAGCTCTGTTGGACTCGATTCTAGAACTGGGCAGTAACCAATGCAACTTTCTCGTAGAGCTTTATTCTCCTGTAGGCGTATATTGAAGGCTGTCCAAGCAGGTATCACTTGTTGTAGACTTTCAGAGAAGTTAAATAAGGTGTCTTCAAATGGCTGCCGAGCTAGTATCCAACCAAAATCAACTAACTGGGCACTTTCTGATACTGCTTGAATCTCCTGGAACATTTGACTTGTAGTGTCTTCGTAAATTTGACTCGGACCCTCACGTCGTCCAGGATAATATGGAAGCACATCAGTGGAGATGTAGCTGATTGAGCGTTTCTTTGACTGGCATCTGTCTGCAACCATCTGCGGTGGTAAAGCACACGTATGGATCTTTCTTTGTACGATTATTCCGTTGGTGCAATGTGTTGTGCCTTTCCCTGGAAACAAGTAATAAAAACCTTTAACAAAGTAGATAAAAGATCGATAAATAGTATTTCCGGCCACTACCATATCTACCTGATAATGTTTCCTCCTGGAGATCATTGTTGTCCCAGCAGAAAACTGCTGGGACATCTGGAGAACAGGAACTTGGGATAAAAATACCATCTTGTTCCTTTGTTATTTGTACCTCTGCCATTGATGTCTCCAGCTCTTCAATCTGAGAATAGGACAGTCCATGTCCAAACCTGTTGAGTATTGTAATAACTTCTGCATTTCCAGTCAGGCTCTTGACTGTGGTAGGGAGCAGGACATGTTTTGGAGTCTTTATACGGCCACGACTAACACAGTGTATTAGATCCTGAGCGAGTGATAAAATTAGGCGATGAACTTTAGAAGAGATGTTGCTGACTCGAGCTATAGAGAAGCTTGCTTTTGAAGATAGAATCCATGCCAACATGTTGTACAGCAAATCAGGGATCATTGCATCATGAGAATCTAAATCGTCAAGAGTGGGAGGCCACGCCATGCCAGGTTTCACATCCAGAAGTAAACGTCTTAATAACTTGGATGAGCTAAAAACTTGATAAGCTTCTTCATGGCTTAATTCTTTCGTTGAATCTTCGACATCTGAGCCTGTTGACTCTTGGCCTTGACTTCTTCTGTTTCCTTCTTCAAGCTTAGTAAGTGTCTCTTGTTTCACGTAATTCTTATAACACGATCTATGATATTTAACTTCCAGAGCTATAGTGTCTTGGCCCTCAATTTGCAGCAATATTTGTTGGTCTTTCTTTGCCTGTGCAGCTCTCAAGAGTGTCGCACTTCCATACTCACTGATATTTTGAGAAAGTGGTTCTTTTTTACGCGATCCATTGCTTTGCCGTATGGTCTTTTCTTTTTGGCATATAATGCACTTACGTATATCAAATCCCTCGCTTTGAGATCTGCAAATGCGCTTGGGTAAAGGTTGACCATGTTCTCCACTAGATCCTTCAGATGAGGAAGGCATCACCTTACTCGAACCTCTTATTCTAGACAAATGGCCCACGTTTGTGTACTTTTGGTAGCATTGTCTATGGTACCCTCCCTTGGGTCCTTTTTTCCAATGGTTCTTCATTGTTAACCATATTCTATCTTGTCTTCTTTCTGAGCATGTTTCAAATTTTATCCAGCTTTTTTCGGTAAATGTCGTTAATTTTTCATGACTACTAGTGACGTGACAGAGACATTCATTCCAATTGGGTTCAGCAACTGTTGCTGAATGTTGAATTGGTCTTTTCTTGGCAGGTAATTTTTCTGCCATCAGTTGTCTACCTACAATTGAAATTATGACTACATTGGCCTTAAAATAGGAATGCTCTGGAAATATTATTCAATAATTAAGAGAGAATAAAAGAATAAACTATAAAGTAAAAGAAATTAATTACTAGCACTAGTCTTACATGTTGGCTTTCCGTACTTACGGTTGTTTGACTAAAACAGGTAACTTTTCACAACTTTTTCTTGCTTGATAACATTCTTTAACTTCACATGACATGAATAAGTAGACGATGTTCTAGTTAAATATTTATTTTAAAGGTAATTAAAGGTGGAATAAATCATAAAACAAGAGAAATTGCAAAATGGTTAGCCAACTAACGTCACACTTGTTGGGTTTTTGTACTTACAGCGATTTTAAAGTAGGAACTGACTTTACCGGCAAAACTTTTTCTTGCTAACTTCCTTTACCTTTACATGACTTGATTAAGTAGACAATGTTCTAGTTGAATATTTAGTTGAAGGATAATTAAAGGTGAAATAAATTATAAAACAAAAGGAATAACAAAATGGAGCCAACTAATGTCACGTTAGCTTTTCGTACTTACAGTGATTCGAAAGTAGGAAAGTTTACAAAACTTTTTATTGCTACACAACTTTCTTTACCTTCAAATGACTTCTTGATAAGTAAACAATGTCCTAACTGATATTTATTTTATGTTTTGACGCTTTTCCTTGAGAAACTAAGAAGTAAATGACTTGTCAATCAAAACATGGCGGACACTGAATGCCAATTTGAAAAGCATCATGGGAAGATAGGTCCCATTGCATTGTGGAATATTCATAATTTTTTGTAAAAATATTTGATAAATGTTAAAAACAAAGTATAAACCTGATATCAAGTGTGGAGAATATGAATTCAAATCGAATATGCATTATCTAACTCTAACCCTAAATTTTATGATTTCTTTTGTGATTGCTCATCTGCCTCTGTTAATTTGACAATAAAGTCATACAATATTTTGTTAAGTGTAGAATACAGTCTAGAGTCAGTGAACCATTCAACAAAGGACACCTTGCTGTTTTGCATTTCAAATACTAGAATTGAAAAGAGAAAAAAATTGACAGCTGTCAATATTCTAATACCACAGATTTAAGATTTCTTGTGATTGGTCAGTAGCTGTTGCCATGGAAACACTACCCAGACACACATACGAATGTGTTTTTGTACTCCACTAGAGGTTCTAATTATATGTTAACCCCAAACTTAAATTTGAATGATTATCTTTTGGATATGAATTTTTTAAGATTTCATGTAACTTGTCTCTTCACCAGACCCCCCACGGGAGAAATTTTCATAACTCCAAAATACAATATAGTGGTGGTCTTTCAGTAGTGAAATTTGAGGCACTAATACTTGAGGTTTGTAGAAGCATTGATTCTTGACAAATCATTAAAAAACCGGTGTCTGCTAAATTGAATTATTTAAAAGATGCTATTCTATTATATAAAAAATCGGTACCTTTTTACGTTTCCTTAGTAACTGTTACTATGGAAACACGTAAGGTGTTTTTTGTCACCCAAGGTTATCAAATGTGGTGAATTTAATAACATCTAGCAATATGAAGTGAATTTGATCTATACTTTCAAAGATATGATTTTTTATTGTTTGTTCATTGTTTCGGAAAGTGAAAACAATTCCCTACCCACCCCCTGTAAAAAATGTCCCATTACGTCACCAAAGAACAGGTTACAACTTTGGAAACAAGCAGAATATTAAAATATGGTTAATAAGCTTTCATTTGATACCAAATTCACTATGTCTACCGAGGGGTCCATTTTCAGACCCCTTGGCTCATAGACTAATAGCATATTTTACCAGTATAAATTGGAAAACACTAAATCAAGACCCTGAACTTTTCCAGAGTGCCAAAAAAAGATATATTCAAGTCGAAAATTACATTACGAAAATTACCGGCCAAAGCTTCATATCGCTTCATATCTCCGATTAATTTAGTAGTTCAACAACAATATCTTACCTCTTTTTCCACAGCAACATTAATGTCAAGATCTCTTTGCAGGGGCCTCAAATATATTTTTGCGCTCCCAGCTGCGTCCTTTATTCTCCTGGGAGTATGAGGTCCCTCGATTGGGATAAACCCTCCTTCTTTGCCTCTTTGAAAAAGCAAGACCTCGTAGCCGGTTTCCTTAAACTTTGGGTATTTTCCCAGAATCTTTGTGTGACATTCAGCTGCATTCATGTCAACGCCAAACTGAACACTGGATTCACCAAGGCCAGCATTCATCAGCGTTGTTCTTTCCTTTATGTTAGAGGGAGGCTTTGAGGCATTTACCTCCGAGAGGGCCACAAACTTTAAAGTGCATGTGGGCACTTTACCCTTTCCTTTATATTTAGTTGTACCCACATTCCGCGGGTATGGACCAAATAGGCGCCTTTGTTCGGCCTGTCGACTGGGCAAAATGTTTGAGCTCCCAGATGGCGCTGGCCTTATAGGGATATTCAGACCAGATGTCCCTGGCCTTATATGAATATTCAGACCAGATGTAGATGTCCCTGGCCTTGGGACATTATCCACTGGTCCGGGTCTGGCAGCAGACGCCAACCCTTGCTGTTGTTGGTTTTCCTGTGCCCCTAATGCGAAACAAAAATATCCGCTTTTACTGAAGATGTGGCTACGCAAAGCAGATAATGTTGTATGTGGTCACTAAGTAGGTGAATATGTGAGATCGGAATGAAGTCAGTCCAGTACCTATACGAAAAGTTGAGACGATTATACGACAGGAAGCCCAATTCATTTCACTCAAAAACGTCAAAACAAATTTAAATTATATCTCCCGTTAGCGACCACCCTTTCAATTTTCCGTTTTGTTTCCCATATAAACTAAATAACAAATCTCTCTCGTAAACAACCATCTCCCATTAGCGACTACCCTTTCAATTTACCGTTTTGTTTCCTAAACTCTATAACAAATTGTTTTTCCTCTCTCGTAAGCAGCCACCCCAGAGTCACCAAGTCCACTAATGATAACAAACTCTTACTAATAATTACAACAGTTGAAACTAATAACTAATATATTTGTCCATCTCTTCTTAGATAAAGTAATCAAGTTATTTTAATAATCGTTTCTGAAGTTTTCTTGTTTCCATAAAACAAGGCATTCTACATGGACATGTGTCCGGATGCGTTCCATATTATGTATGGTTTGGGCTTTCTGTGTTGGGTTTTCGTAAACCACCTCTGGAAAGCGACCACTTATATTCCCCTGATCGCAAGGGTGGTCGCTTACAAAGAAGTCCGCTGTACCTGATTTCTATATTATCGGTATTTTTAAAAATGGAAAATATCCTGTTACAGCACGAGCACCAAAATATATCTCACCGGCTCCAACTAAAATAATACACCGAGGTATACTTGAATTCTGGACCAGTTTCTGATCGTTCCGGCTACGTTTACATGGGTCCCTACACGAATAAGTCGACGTCAGGCTGAACTTATTACAGCATTCTCATAGAATAGGGCAAAGATATGGACTAAGGCATAACTTCGTACCGGACTGTCAGACTTCATCACTGTCTCTTGTAATCACCCTCATCTAGTAAAGACCAATAAAGAATAGCTACTGTACCTTCAATTTTCTCTAACTGATCGACCAAACCTATTAAAGTATTTTTCATTGACTGCAACTTCGGATCCATTATAAAAGGAGCGTGTTACTAGCTCAGTGAAACCGTGCAAAGAGGCAGTATCGTATTTCTTACTTGCTAATAATAGTGACACAGTAATCCAAGCACTTGCGATCATGTTACAATGTTTGACAATATTGCTCCACGTGCATACTCTGGATACATTTTTGTATTGACTTGAAAAAATTAGTGTTTTTCAGTCCGATAAATGGCAAGATCACATAAATCCATCTTGTTTTACGATAATGAGATCAGTATAAACTATGAAAAATGGTGCTTATTTTTAAATATTACCCTATTTACGTGAGAAGTAAGAATTACTTTTGAGCAGTTACGGTATAGTTAATAGCAGGATAAAAATATAGCAAAAATAGCAGGACATTTTTTTGCTATATTTTATAATCCATTGCTTTATTACAGTAATATTAAAGATTAGAGAACGGCGACGTAGGGCCCAGTCCTAATCGGTACTCGACGTCGTCGTCACGCCGAAAACGTCTGGTGCTTAAGTTCCCTAAAATCTTTGCTGACACGACTTTGACCTCCATGTGAAAATGTACAAGTTCGATAATTGGCTACCGACCCCAACTTGCACGGTTAGGGCGTCACACTAGGTAAAGCTCGAGAGGATTGATAATTTTTTGTGTCAAGGCTCGGAGAAATTATTATTCGTTATATTGGGATATTTCTGAATATATGTCAAGCCTGAAAACAAAAGAAAGTAAATCTTCGCAGGCATGACACGTTCGGGTATTGTTCAAAGTCCAATATACTATTACTTACTCTTCTCAAGAATGCTTGTTGTAGGAATAAACAATGACATTAAAAGATAGTAGCCAATGGTTATATGCAGGTACCGTACACATTACTCTTACCAAAGTTCTCATTTTTGCTAAATAAAAGGGAAGCTGTATGCAATCTTAGACTGCGTATACATTTTTTGTGCTTGCACTAGCCACATGCAGTCTTAGACTGCGTATTTTTGTATAATGGTTGGCGACGAATGGGACGATCAGGATTACGAAAGTGACGAGGATGATGGTCAAAATATCAATGCAGGGCTGCGTGATGGAGAGGAGATACGAGAAATACTGAAAAACAATCTATAATGTTACACTGTTTAATTGTTACAATGATTCAAACGAACAATGTCGCTGAAAACTTTAGATATATTGTTATGATTTGCTTTTGTGTCGATCACTGAAATCACTGAAGAGCTTGCTTCTCCGATGTGTTCTAGCGCAACAATATCGCGAACTCCCAGAACGGAATCGATCTTGTCATAGAACGGAGACCTCAATCAATCAATCAATCAACTTTATTTGAATACAGTGTCCCAAATCAATAATTACAATTGCTCTTCCTGGGAGCCGTATATAAAAATTACAATAGTAATATTATTTACATATGAATGAATTAAATAAATTATATAAATATATAATTCCATAATAAAATTAAAGTTACATATGACTGCTTTTAAAGAAGTAATCTACAGGCTAGGTTGACATCCCGGAGATTAATTCCTTAATGTTCAGTTGCTTTTTAAAACTTATGACATTAGATTGAGTGCGGACTTCGGCTGGGATTTTGTTCCACAGAGATGTGCCTCTGTAATGAAAAGAACTTTTCCCTGCCTCTGAGTGAGGTCTGGGGACATGGAGATTTATAGATGAGTTTCTCAATGGTAAGTTTGTCATGGTAAGAGATCCACAAGTTCATAATGTACTTTTCTTCTTCTTCTTTGAAGGTTTCGTATGTTTTTTTCGCTGGTGCTTTTCCTTTAACTTGGCCTTTGGGTGCTTGGGGATATCGCTTGTACTAGATTGTTGGGGTTCACTAACAGGATTTTGCTGGGTTTGTGGAGCTGGCATCACTGGTAATGAATACATATCTTGAGAAGACATTTGTGATCCATGCGGTCGTACATTTGCGAACCATAAAAGTTATAATAAGCTGCAGGATAGAACGACATGCTGCTTGACCTTTGGACGCTGTTACGTGTCGGCTCTACACTGAACCAAAACACTTTTGGCGCTGTTTTCTTCTTATCATACTTGGTGAAAATGGACAAACCTGTCAGATTTGACATTTGGCCTAGTTTTGGAGGGCCCTAAACCAGGACAGCGGCGTCTTTGAAGTTTGGTAAGGCTTGACAAATTTTGTCCCAGCTTACCAAACGCATTTGCACTTGTTTACTGTCATCGATGACAGATTTTTTGGTAAAACAAACAAATTTTGGTCTAGTGCGAAAAGGCCCTAAGTGTCAGTTCCTTACTAAATGATTCGAGCATCTGTTGCATGTTCCATGACAAATAATCTTCACCCCTGGTGACGGTCGATCTAAGGTTGACTGGCAACCTCTCTATTAGCATTGGTACCACTATACCTTGGTAGCTCTCTGGTGCAGCTCCAAGAGCCTTTAAGCCTCGGTAGTGAGTTTCAATTGTGTCGTACATCTCTCTGAGTTTCACGATGTCGCGCTCTCCTTGCAAAGGAGGAATATTCATCTATTTAGTGACATGCGATCGCTGAATGGCGTTCGTTCTACCAAATCTTTTCTTCAAAACATCAACTGCTTCTTCATAGTTGACATTCGTCAGAGGCAACAGAATGAGCGTGCATGCTGAAATGCATCAGCAGTGTGTCTGTCCTCTTATTAACACACTCTAATCGACCAATCAGATTGCGAGATTAGTGTCAAGTGTTGTAAAATATCATTTCCACATAAGGGAATTCTTACCAACAACACTCACATTTTCAGAAGTGTTCCAAACTTATATGTTAGTCATGTGTACCAGTCCATAACAACATGATTGCAAATTTTCACTTCGTTGTTTTGCAGAAACCTTCATGCAAAATGTACAACCGGTTATCATCATGAAGAAGCTGACAAATGCAGCAAATATAGTATATAACTTCCAATCATCCAAACAACGTACTGATCTTGTTCCTATGAAGGATTTCATCAATATTTGTGGGTTTCCCACGGACACTGTTCTGAATTGCACAATGAACAGTAGTAAGATAAAATGTTCTTCTTTGCAGCACTAATGTTGTCTTGACTAACAAATTCTCTTGAAACAAGACAGAAACTTCTTTATTTTTTTATACTATTAATGTGTGTTTCGATTATCAATTATGATATCCAAATCTTATTACAGTGTAACTACTCCAACCAAAACAACCCTTCATTTCCATGTAATTTATTCTATCAATATCGAGTGCTTGACTACAATCTCTACTAATGTTCAATATTTTGCGAACAAGTAAAATCCACATATCTGTTTATTTTGCTTTGAATGTGTGATGATTGAGCAAGAAACATTGTACCTGACGAAACCCACCAATTAATTCTATTGGTTGGGTTCACACTAGGACCTCTAATTTGACTATCATATAGTCATATTTCTCACAAGTCTGACTTGAAAGACAGTCTGACTTGAATGACAATTGTTTACTTGAGCATTCACACAAACCGCTCTAATTAGTTATACATCTGATCCTAATCACAGCCTGGTACTTACAAGTAGCTAGCTCACGCTTCATCTCGTGTTTCAGGAATCTTTTAAGTTAACTATGCATATTTCAAAAAGAAAACTAGCGTTTGTTGCTGTACTGTTAGGGTTGAGTTTAAACAAACAAGCTTGTAGTGCTGCCTCGCGAAGACTAGGACAAATCATGCAGGATACGTTTGCAGAACTAGATCATACATTTATATACGTTCTTCTACTGACTCACATGCAAAGATTGAGAAAAAGAAATCGCCATCTCCGCCGGCGCATAGGACGACAAGCATGGGTATGGCCTCGTCCACAACGGTGGTTTGATACTTTAATTTCTCTGCCAGGTCTAGATTCACTTTGGAAACCTAATTTCAGAATGGAAAGACAAACATTTGATCGACTGTGTAATTTGCTCAGAGCTGACCTTGTCAAAGAAGACACAAAGATGCGCCGTTCTATTCCAGTAGAAAAGCGTGTGGCAGTTGGACTATGGAGGTTATCAACTGGAAATAGCTTCAGGTCGTGTGGTTTACAATTTGGAGTAGGTAAATCCACTGCAAAAGTAATCTGTGAAGAATTTGAAAAGGCACTCTGTCATAGGAAACACCTGTTTATTAAGTTCCCAAACACTACAACAGAAATCCAGGCTGTTATGGATGAGTTCGAGGATCGATACAATTTTCCACAAATAGTGGGAGCAATAGATGGTTCGCACATACAAATAAAAGCTCCTCGTGCAAACCATGAGGACTACTTTAACAGAAAGCACTATTACAGTGTCAATAGGCCATATGCACTAACAGGTCACGTGACCCTATCTCCCCTAAATCAAGCAGCACATCAAAATGAACTCCAAAAAGTGAAAGAGCACCTCGATATTAGTAAAAGTGCAAAGTTTTAGTTTATAAGGTGAATAAGAGAAAAAATGACAGTAAATTTAAGATTGGATATTTTCTTAAGATTCGTTCGGAAAAACGCGTTGGATGGCAAGCTCGTGCCATCCAAGGCGCTTTTCCGAACGAATCTTAAGAAAAAATCCAATCTTAAATTTACTGTCATTTCTCCTGTATTACATCTTAGGAGCTGAAAATTTGCGCTTTTACTAATATCGAGGTGCTCTTTCTATTTCTGGCGTTCATTTTGACGGTGCTGCTTGATGTAGGGGAGATAGGGTCACGTGACCTGTTAGTGCATATGGCCTATTTACAAGCAATAGTAGATGCTAGATTGTTATTTCGACATGTAGCAGTTGGTTTTCCTGGTAGCGTCCATGATGCACGTGTGCTTAGAGTGAGTGGAGTTTTTGATTTAGCAGAAAATTGGCGCATATTAAAAGAACCAACAAGAACTATCAATGGAGTTGAAATCAGGCCATTGTTAATAGGTGACAGTGCATACCCTCTGACTAATTGGCTCATCAAACCATTCAGCGACCGTGGAGCGTTGTCTGACAACCAACGAAAATTTAACACAAGAGCTGGAGCCACGAGATCTGTTGTTGAACGTGCATTTGGCCTTCTTCAAAACCGCTGGAGAATAGTACTGAAAAAGATTGAGGAGGAACTAGAAAATGTACCACAGACTGTTGTTGCCGCCTGCGTGCTGCACAATTTTTGCATTCTCCAAGGGGATTTTCTAGACAACAACACTGATGATGGTGGACAGGGTGGCGATGATGATGGAAATGATGGTGGAGAGAATGAAGATGGACTATCGATAAGGGACGCAGTTTTACAGTATCTTATAGATAACTCTCTTCTTTAGTTAGCCTACTCTCCGGGATACTCCAATTGGAAATGGGCGGGGATGCCCATCCTACTTTTTATTGTCACTCATGACTCAGCAGGTACCTTTTAGGGTGATTTTTTCGGAAGATGCGACGAGCATCCCTGTCCTTTTATATATAGGAGTCGGGGGGGGGGGGGGAGCTTACTCAACACACTCCGTTCAAATTGCTGATCTTTATTGAAACTTGAGTTGTAAATTTAAATATAACGATAAATGAATATAAATTGCTAGACTTTATCAACCTGTTAACGTTCATGGGGAATTTCTCCCTTACATACTCTTATACGACTGTGAGGAAAAACATTGGAAAAAACCGTAACAAATGAAAAATACAATAAATATACAACAGTTGATGTGTCAATTGAATTTGTATTATTTTACAGGTGACTTTTTCCACTTTCACTTATTTTCTAAGGAATGGAACTCAAAAGGAACAGTAAGGTTTTGAACAAAGTAAGCTACTTGAGGTCTTTAAGAATGTCTTTTAGTCCCTCCATCAAGATTTTTGTTTGTTCAGTTTGAGCAGCAATTGCTGCTGCTTGCAGCTTCATTGACTTTTCAAATCTTTCTTCTTGCCTTGTCATACTTTCGTGCCACATTTCACAAATGCGGGAAAGGCCCTGATTCTCGTCGTCATCAGGTTCCTTGGATTCTTTTCTTTTTTTTTTGATGACTGTTTGGACTTTTTCTCCGCTGGTTCAGCAGGAGCCTTGCGTTTAGCATTAGTCGGTGTCGCAGTAACCTTATCAGATGAGCTTGGCTTTGATTGGGTGTCTCGCAGTAGTGATGTGCCAGTAACCTGAGCAGATGTACTCGGCTGGGATGGGATGATGAACTAGTTGCTGCAGGAGAATCTGTATCAGGCAATGATGACAACTCGTTGGGTACATCATCATCATCATCATCATCTGGGTCTGCACTGATGTCTGTTGATTCCAACACCATTCTGTCTGGGTTAACGGCATCCCTGGTTCCAAGTATTTCATTTAACTCATCAAAATATGCGAAATTTTCTTTAATCTTTTTGGCTCCCTCCTCGCCAGTTGACTTCATCCTCGTTAAGACGGTCTTAAACTCATTCCAGATTCTTCATACGCTTTTTAGTGTGCTCCTCTGTTTTGCTGCTCTCTAACTTGTGGTACTTACACAAGTTAAGAAATTCGTTGTAAATCTTTTTCCATAATTCACCTTTTTTGGTGTTCGAACCTCCCTTCAAAGCCACGAAATGAAATTTCCATGAATCAATTAATAGCAACGTCTCCATTTTACCCCACTCGAGACGTGCTTTTCCTTTTCCTTTGCCTGTTTTCTTTTTCGCTTTAGATTCTTTTGCCTCATTCGAGCTTGTTTGTGGAGGAGTCGGCGACATTTGTGGAGGAATCGAGAGCTGAATTTGCTGACTAGAAAAGTTATCATACGGCTGATAAAATCCACTTGGTGGCCATGATGTGAAATTTGATGTTGAAGCCGAATATCTACAAATATCAGGCAAATATCCAGTTGGAAAGGGCAAAAAAACTTACACAAAAGAGTATATCGTACTTACCTCCAATATTCACGTGGATCCATTTTCTATTTGTCGTTCAAAGGGTATAAAAGTCCGTATATTTCAAGAAGTAATAACTCTGCATAATAAACACGAGGCAATCTGATCGAGTTGTGTAACACGAAACCGGTTTGGTACACAAATAATAGTGACGACCTGTCAAAAAGTTGTTTCAAGTCGGAGCTAAGTCATGTTTTCATCTCGCCCGTGTTTGCTCTATATTGGTTGGGTGCACACTAGAATCTCAAGTCAGACTTCAGTCTGACTTGAGATTATTTTGTGTGTGAACGGCTCTTCAAGGTCAATTTCAAGTCAGTCTTGAAATCCATAGGAAAGCGGCAATGGCTGGGTTCACACTAGGACCTCTAATTGGACTCAAGTCATATTACTCACAAGTCTGACTTGAGTGACAATTATCTAGTACACAAATAGTGACGACCTGTCAAAAAGTTGTTTCAAGTCGGAGCTAAGTCATGTTTTCATCTGACTTGAAGTCAGACAGAAATCTTTTGAAAATGCCGCTTTCCAATGGATTTCAGGATTGACTTGAAATTGCTGGGGTGCATCCATACCTTTGGGAATGCAAAGACAATGAAGCGGTAGCCATGTTGGATGACCAAACAATAAACGCTAATGAGAAATCTTTTGTTGAAGGTCAACCAAGATGGCTGCCGTGACGTCACATGCACCCCAGCAATTGGCCTTGATGAGCCGTTCACACACAAAATAATCTCAAGTCAGACTGAAGTCTGACTTGAGGTCCGAGTGTGAACCCAACCATTTTCAAAAGATTTCTGTCTGACTTCAAGTCAGATGAAGACATGACTTAGCTCCGACTTGAAACAACTTTTTGACAGGTCGTCACTATTTGTGTACTAGATAATTGTCACTCGAGTCAGACTTGTCTTTCAAGTCAGACTTGTGAGTAATATAACTTGAGTCCAAATAGAGGTCCTAGTGTGAACCCAGCCATTACATCAAAAATGTGCCTTGAAAATTTGCCTGAACATGTGTTTTGGTTGCATTCGTTTGAGTAGTTACACTGGCTGGGTTCACACTAGGACCTCTATTTGGACTCCAGTCGTGGGAGGACATGCCGGACATGTCCAGTGGCAAGATTGCAAAGTATCATGGGAGGAAATGCCGGGCATGTGCAGTATCAACAATTTTGCAAAGTATCATGGGAAAATTTCTATGCTCGAACTGCTTGAGCGCGTGCATCCCGCTAGACGGCAAGAGGTTTTATAAATCGTGCTATACAATTTCAAAAGCTGTCTCCAGACCAGCGGGCATGACGGTCCAAATTTAATGCCCTCAGGGCAGGGGAAAATGTATTTGACTTTCTTGCATGCCCGCGCGAACACTAATGATGAATCTGATAAAGCAGCACTTATATCTTCGTATTTTATTATATGTACGGCATGCAAAGGAGACAGTCATGTCGTCGACACCCAACAGTACAGACTTTACACCAATTTTTACTTTCTAAGCCGTTCTTAAGACAAATCACCTGGGCTCGGTTGTTCGAAAGACGAATAGCATAAACCCAGGATTAAATTTAAAGAAAACCATTCATTTTAACCCAGGATTAGCGTTAATCGCCCTTCGAACAACTGGGCCCAGACAATTAACATCAAGAAATCGAAATTCATGATTATTGACAGTACTCAACGCCTGGCAAGGTTACCGTCAACTTTGGTGTTTTCCATTGAAAATGTCCCCTTGGAAGAAGTACTGAGTTACAAGTGTCTTGGTGTAGTTATCAACACGAACTTGACGTGGCAAGAACATATTATATTGACTATCTTAAATCTAAGATCAAAAAAAAACTAGGGTTACTTTAATCGTATAAATAATTATCTGCCAATTCATTGTAGGCTATTACTTTATAATTCCTATATTTTGCCCTTATTTGATTATGCTGATATAGTCTGGGGGATCGAGGTAATGAGTCTCTGATGTCAGATTTACAAGTGTTACAGAACAAAGCTGCGCGTATTATCTTAGACCTTTCTTATCGATCATCTGCAAGCGTTGCTTTACAGAGGCTTTCCTGGGTAAATCTTAAAACACAAAACACTCTCTCTCGTTCTTCATACTATACATAAATGTAAGAATAACTTATTTTCGCATAGGTTTGATCTAAGATATCATCAAGATATTCATAGGCATAATACTAGATCTAAGTCAAATATTTGTAAGACCGCCGCTAAGCATAGATGGGGCCATTGGACGTCAATTAATTTTGCTTTTTGCAACCTTTAAGAAGCTTAGGAAGGGGGGAGGGGGACTAACTTATAGTAATTTATATCTTGTCATAGTTAACATAGTTAATCTAGTAGTTCTTAGAATCATTTTTATCTTTCAACAGTGTTCTATCACTGCTTGAGCTGGGTACAGGGACATAATTTAGATTTAGATTCGTATAGTTATCTTATATTGCGCTTTTATATATTATATTAATTTATTTTGTTTATTTAAGTTGCAGGACCTTATGGTAAAACACGTATGTGAAATAGGCTTCCTGAATAAAGATTATTTATTACTAATTCACCCTCTTGAACACAGCTAGAAATTCAAATATACTGAAAAACAACAACAACATACTCACCTTTTTGTTTTTGGGGGGGCTTTGGTTCGTATTAACCTCCTAGTAGGAAAGCACAAGTTTCACATTTGTTTGGTTTGTAATAAATAATAATGAATAAATATTTATATAGCGCCATTTCCGGCAGCTCAATGGCGCTTTACAATATTACAATCCTGACTATTTACTCATGACTAAAATGGGAAATCTAACTATAATAATAATCTTAGCCGGCTTGATATAATTTGCACTAATTTGGAATAATTTAACTAATCATTTGGACATTTCAAATAATTTATATTCATGAATACGATTCACGAATATATGTAACGATTGTTGTAAGTTTCTTCGTGACCCCCCCCCCCCCCCCCCCCCCAACCCCTAAATTGAAATTCTGAGAATCGTTTGTTCATGAATAGAAATTTTTAATGGTGAAATATCTCCGCAAAAAGTCATCTTCTTTCGAAGCATTAAGCATTTGAAGTCGGGAAATGCAAATGAGATGACGTAAAAAAAGGAATTTGCATGTTTTTGTTTCCAATTTTGAAACAAGTGTGTTTGAGTTAGGTAGCAAAAACATTCACCATACTTTGTAGTGTAGGAATAAAAATGTTTTGCAAATAGAAAAATAGTATAAAATTCATCTCAATTGTTTTTGTATATTTAAGTAGTCCTTTTTCTACGTCATCTCATTTGCATTTTCAGATTTCAAATGCTTAATCCTCAGAAAGGAGATGATTTTATCCTGAAATATTTAACCATAAGGCTTTTCCATTCATGAAGAAACGATTATCGGTTAGGGGCACAGATTTGTAGCGAATTAAGTCTTGGAGAAGCTTGGAAAATACAAAATGTTTGTTTTTGAGTGTTGTTTTCGTTCAGTAAGTTACATGATAAAATATGACGGGATGAGTCACGTGATGATAGACACGACGGTCGCTGTAAAAATTGCTATGATTGGTGAAAATGCTATGATTGGTGGAAATGCTTGCGACGCTTGCGACCATCTTCATCGAAGCAACCAATCAGAGAAGCGCTTCCGAGAGGTGAAGACGTTCTAGTTGGAAAGACACAGAATGTTGGTAATTTGCATTTCTAATAGTTAGTAATAGATCAAAATAGTTAGTAATAGTTAGATCAAAATATTTTTGCCGAGAAATGTTATTCTAGAAATTGCAATTTTCAAGTGTTAAAAATAAATTTACATTTCCAGTTAGCATTGAAGGAAGTTCCATTGGTCTCTTCAAATATAGAACAGTCTTTTTGCGGATGACAATGTCATCAGCACCGAAAGAGCATTTATTGCCCCATGTTTACATTAACAGTCCTCGCTCAGACGGTAAGCAGATGCCTACGTTTCTAAATATATCCCTTTTTTCCTATTGAAAAAGGAATGAATATCCTATTACCTAAACTATCTACTGACCTTTAAGCAATGTGAGTTCTTAAAGTTCGTTATCAACCTATAGTAAAGACTAGTGTTATGTCTTCCGTGGAGTGAATGTAATTCTCGATTTTAATAATCAAACTTTTCATGCTCCTAACCACCTCCCCACCCCTCTCCCCTTTAGAGAGGGTTGCTATATAGGCTACGAAATATTGTTTTGCTAATTAATTGCCAGAGTCAACAAATGACAGTTTAAAAAAGCAATTCCAATGACTAGAACTTTTAATTGCAAAAACTCTGTTTGAATTTGATGGATACTATCAAGTTATCACCAAGTTGTTACGGGTACATTTCTTATAAACTTTAATAAAAGCCTTGCTGCTTGGACGACAACTGGTGAAAACTTGAAACTAATTATTCAAAGTAGAAACTACTCTGCATAAAATTCTGCATTTTAAGACTGAAAAAAATGAACTTTTTCTTCAAAAAGAACGAAAAAAAGGCTGAGTACTGATGTGAATAATGACGAAATCTACTTCCAATTAAAACTCATATCTAATCATCATTTAACTGCCTCTTTTAAATGTGCAAAAAATATTGTTCCTGGGACCCTATAACATTACTGAAGTTTGATATTTCCAATTTTCACCGATTGTCATCCAAGTTCCACTTTAGATGTTTTAATATGACAGCAGCTCTAGACAAGACAAGTGAATTTGCATGAGTTTAATAACAGCTGCCTTGAGAACAATTAACCTGCTATTACCGTATATACCATCATTTGGCCCGTTGATTCATGTTCAGTATTGAGACGTTTTCGCTGTGAACGCAGCAAACCACATGCTTTCGTCCACTATGACTTTCCCATATTTTGGGAATTTTTGGGACCGTCTTCTTTACCTTTCATTGTTATTCTCAGTTGTTTCAGCCCACTTTCACGCCATCACTGTTAAAGATCGTGTTATGACCAAAGAAGTTTATCGAGTCTTCAAAACAAAGGACTGGATGAGCTGTCTTATAGAGTGTAACGCTGATAGTCAGTGTTCTTCGTATAACTTCCAGCGCGAAGCCGATTCCTGTCCAGGACACATTTGTGATCTCAGTAAATGCGCCATGAATGAGAAAAGAGAAAAAGGTTTAATTAGAAGATCAGGATTTATATTCCAGCAGTTGAAACCATCTCAGGTAAAGGGGTTGTGCTATTTCTGGACACAATTCAATGCACGTTGACAATAATGTGAATTTTTGCTTTAAAGAATGACGATTTGTGCAAGAGCCTTACACGACGTAAAAAGAAAAAGCCTAAATTTCCAAAAACTTATAGTGAGTACTTAAGTTTTGTATATTAATTACACGATAACCCTTATCGAATAAAGTCAGTACAAACGCGCATCATTCATTTCTGACATAAAAGCGCAGTTCAACAACAAAATAACTCTTAGTACTGAAGAACCCTAGCTTGATAATCTACATACGTGTTTTAAGGTTGACCAGCAAAATCAATCGTCGACAAAATCCTTTGAATACATAAGTGTATATTTAGGTGTCCAAATAATGTCATTTAGTGCTTGCACAACAATTGGGGAACACTGTGCACTCACACACAAAACTCTCAGTTTACGAGTTCGTTTATTCGTTTTCGGCACTAGGTTCTTCTATATATACACTGCCTTTTTACTTTGTTTAATTTGTCTCTTTGAAATATACCTGTTTCAAAAAACGTCGCATTAAGTCTACAGTGTACACTCCAAGGCTGCAAAGGATTTTGGTAGTTTTCTAGTAATTAATGTAATCATAGCATGTCTTGGTTGCACAAAAATGAATACAAAATGCATAATTGCTCACAACGCTTGCTGGAATGCTTAAAATGCTCACCAAGGAAACATCACACCAGGAAAGATAATAGTGAATAGATGAATTAAAAATATAACTACCAAAATCCTTTGCGGTCTTGAAGTGTACACTGTGGACTTGTTGCGACAACGTTTTTTGGATTAGGTTATATTGTTGTTTATGGTTTTTATAATGGGCCTATAGACGACTTTCAAAAATGGCGGGCTCATTGTTCACGAGAACGAGGCCAGAAAGGCCTCTAGAATCATTATGGCATCAAATGAGTCAAAGTATATCCTGTAAAATGCATAGAGAATAGGTATTTCAAAAGGAAGAGGAACACATCGCCTTTGATAGCAATAGAAGTGTCGCCACGCTTATTGTGTGGTAACAAGGCCTTTATGGCCTCGTTCTCATGTACTAGGCCGCCATTTTTGAAAGTCGTCTATGGGCGCATTATACCTGTTTTCACCTACTTGACATTTGGGTTGGCCAAAAGATTCTTACTCTTGTTGTTGCTCTTGCCCTTGTTCTTGATTATGTCCACTTTAACATGACCTTTGAGATTTAATTTCGATTTCTTATTCAGATGGACTCGAAATGTCAGAAATTCTTCAAAGTCGCAAGAATCGCACAAAGTATTTCAAGCAACTACTGGATTTTAATCCAAAGAACCGTACGTGGAAAAGATGCTACCGGTCCGGGGGGGCTGTCTTCAACGCATCTGTGTTCCACAAGCTTTGTGATTTTAAAGGTCCAACACTGACGTTAGTTCTTGTTAGTTTCTTCTTCTTCTTCTTCTCTCATGGACTGATCCAGGAGGGGTTCCTTGGGTTCCCAGAAACCCCCTTTCTCATCCTAAAAATATAACACTTTTATTTTTTCGCTTACCCGACTAATAACCTGTATTTGATGTTCTGTACAATATAAAATGTGAAGTGAACCCCCTCAGTCTGAGCCCTGGATCCGCCCCTGTTTCTGTAAACATCAATCCAGGGGAAACAAGGGTGTCCGAGCGGTGAGAGTGCCGGTTTGTCATCTCTCAGTGTGGTCCCGAGTTCGATTCCCAGACGGGGCATCACATGTGGCTTGAATTTCTTGTTCTCTCCTATGCTTCCAGGGGATTTTTTCCTCCAGTACCGGTACTCCTGTTTTTCCTTCCTCAGTAAAAACGAACTAGCTTCGATCTAAGCTGTGCTCCGTGACAAGACATGGGTCGTATGGTGGCAGCTACGTGTGTGTGTATGTAAATTTGTATGTAAATGTGTATGTGTAACTGTCTCGCAATGAAGGCTTACTTGTATACCTTCGACTCATTACGATGAGCTGCACCCTTCGTAATTCAGCACTTGTGCTGCAAGGAAGGATGATATACCACATTTTTTAATTTTATTTATATATTGTGTTACAGACATATACTTTGTGAAAATATATACCCTGTTCCAAGAGAGTTTCACTATTTGAATTGCTTACTCAAATTATTCATGTTTTATATTCCTTGATTATGCTTGACTTGCTTGACATGCTTGAGGTGACCTAAAGGCAACCTAATCCCTACTTGGAAATTTTTATTTCGAAAACTAAAAACTATTAAAAATGTGTTGCTTTTTTTCATCAAACCTTCTTGATTGAAAATACTGCAGGTGCTGAGATTTTTAAAAGTGAAGGAAATTAGGTCCAACGGCCGTGTACCTACAGCCAACATAGAGAATTTGTCAGCGCATGCGTCTATTTTTCTTTTGAAATTCATTTGTATATCGAACGCAAAAAAAACGCAAAATTATGTTGACATGGAACATTTTGTACCGCAATGCAGAGACTTGAACAGTCTACCTAAAGCACTGTGTTAGATTAGTTTCATCAAGGATACTGCACATGGCAAAATATCACTGCTCAAAATCAGTCCAAACTCGGAAAAAGTGCAAAAGTCGCATACTTTCCGGTAATGTTTCGCTTACAAAATTATCTACCATGTAAAACTTTTAACAAAAATCATAACTGCCAGGCCAATTGCATTTAGACTCTTTTGGTTGCGACGATCTTGAAATACTGGGCTGATTAATTTGCATTTTCAGAAAAACACTTGCAATTCACTTTGAAAAATCGACATTGTAGACAGCCTGCACCAAAAAAAAAAATAAATAAAACATGAGCTTTTTCAATGTTTTCGTTTTGTAATTCAAAGCCATTTTGGACATATAACGTGGTCCGCGGGTAAGGTTGCAATAGTTTTGGAAGCGTGGTTTCAAGCACGTCTTTACTCGAGTCAACATGTGAATGTGAGTGAGCTATCTAGCTTCAAGAATTACATACAAAAAATGGCTTCATACGAAATTATCTCTATACCTTCTCTCTCTGTTTTACAACGACAAATTCTCCATATGCTATTATAACCTGGAGCCTGGGTAAGAGCGTGACGTCACCCCAGGCCAAGTCAGATTGTGGAATCCTTGTTGCTAAAAGCAACCTTACATCTGAAGATAGCCTTTTCCTTGGCCAAAAACGTCTAAACTACGTTTTCACTGTAATGTTCTCTGTTTTGGTTTGAATGCTGCGCCTGGACAAGCCTGGTAAATTAATTCATTTATAGGATCATTCATTCTTTTTTATAGCAAAAGAGCAGTGCATCTTTTATTGGAGTCAGCAAGCCTTCCTGTTCTCCTTTTACAGTCATTATGACAAAAGTTTCAAGCCTCGTAAATTTGCTATCAAGAACAGCCATAAAGCCGTAAAACGTTGCTCCAGTTATGGTCCTGCTTTCGGAAATGGCGATTTGACCATGAAGACGACTATTCCAAACAAACCGGAATCATTCAGTTACCCTCATTCCTATGAAAAACCGCGATCTTGCGAGTATAACGATTACTGTACCTTTTACACTGGCCAAAATTATTTTAGTCCAAGTGATTTGGAGGTGTTTTATAAAGATAAGACAACTTCACCTATGTATTCCTAACGGGTTAGAAAGTAAAATTTAATAACAAAAATGGCTTATTAGGCGACACTGACATGCCCTTTCCCTTTACAAGCCGTATTTATAGCACAACTTGATTATTGAGGTTCCGGATTGTGAAATTCATTTATTGCGAATGTTGAGCATGTTAAAGTTAAAAGCAATAGCCGACTCCCGAGTTACACTTCACTTGCCACATACAAAAGTATCAAGACGAGGCTACGTGCATAAAGCTCACTCATTCGTATCAAGACAAGCGTTTTAGCATGTAGCCTCGTTTTGAGTCCTGTGTATGTGCATGGCAGGTGAAGCATATCTCGCAACTAGACTACTGACCGTGTCCCAAAGGGCATGGTATTTTGAGCAGCACGCCCAAGGTACTCAAATTTCCCAAGCACGAAACCTGAACATATTATTCCTGGGGTGCTAGCCGGTTGCCGGTTATTAATTGCGCAGAGGTCCCGTAAGCGTTGTATATGTACATGTAATCGAATTTGAGAACTTTGAAAACAGGAGTAAATTGATCCTTGATTTTATGAGGAACCATTCGATTACTTGTTTTTATTATATGACCGTGTATTTTGGAGCCTGGACACTAGCAAATCGAGCGATTTGATTGGTTAGATCACATCTCGGACCGGTCTAGATTCTCCGGTAATAACCGGTCCGATTGCATATTAAAAGTTGAAAACAAAGCGAAAAAAAGCTATTTCTCATCAAAAGTGTGCTGTTCAGCCAGATTTATGTCAAAATTAATTTTCATCAACTGATAACCGTATTTTTTTCGTTAAATCATCAGTTTAATTTCAAGAAATTACAACAATTACAAAGTGACAGTGAAACAGATGCAAAATAAACTTTCATAGTGCTCGTTATTTTTCAAAGCATTACCTATAAAATGTCTTATGTTGGACTTGTTATTAGGTTACTTGAACTGAAAACTTTCATCAATTTTTGCCAGATTGCAATACAGTTCTTCAAAGGCAGGCAGTTGCTGAAGACCGTTAAGTTTTGTTTAATTTTCTTTAGCGACTGAAAGTCCACAAGCCTGCGTCCTCTCTGCTGCAGTCTGTCACCTAATTTCACCGAAATTTTTACAAGGAATAAGAAAAGAAAACTCACCAGTTATATAATTATTCAACGTCCACTAGGAGACTCCTTGATGCCAGTGTTTAAGCCAACTGAATAGTTCACACAAAACTGAATTGTCATAAATGCAATGAGTCACATGCACAACGTTGTCCCGCGTAGTCCGGCTCAAAAGGAAATCAAATATCCTGAATTTACTTTCATGTCCCAACGATTCAACCACCACAACACTATTCATTTACTCTCAATGGTGTGTCAGATTGCATCCAGTTGTTCTTCTTTTCCAAAGCAGAATAAGGGCATAAAATCATTCACAAATCCGTTTGAAAGGTGGAAAGTTCACTCCAGTACGTGTCTAAATGTTTTTCATCGTTTGGTTTGTTCATTCTTCCCTATTATGAATAGTTTTTGATCTTTCGCTTTTGCCTACATTGTCTCCTCCACAGGTGTAGCAATTACTTGACAAAATGATGGTTTTAGAAGAATTTTTGTCTTGTAAAATCGTGCAAACGCAGCACACTTCCCACTTCGTGTCCAACTGGTTGTCAAAACAAGTCGGCCAAGTAAAAATACTGAGAAGCCATTCGAATGTTACGCGCGCTTGAAAATGTAAAATGAATAACAAAAGACTGGGATTTTTTCTTTATTTTAGAAAAAAAGGTCATATAATAAAACTCTTATTAACCGAGCTTGATCGGTCTGTACGGGAGAATCTTGACCTCGGTCGGGTACAGACCGAGCGCACCTCAGTCAAGATTCTCCCGTACAGACCTCCCGCTCGGTTAATAAGACCTAAATAATATAGCGGCAAAATTTTTCTTTGTGACATTGCTGGTTTCTAATCAGTTGTACGTATAAACGTGAAAGAAAACGGATCAAGCTAGAGCGACAACATGCAAAGTTAATAGTAAAGTTAATAATAAAGTTAATATACCTTTTTTCCATCAGAAACCCAGTAGACTGAGCCGTTCATAAAATGGATAAATGGAAAAATCATTCATTGTACTTAAACTTTGTTACAAGTTATGTAAGGCCAAAATTGATAAAAATCGACATGACTGATAAACATGCATGGTGTTTTTATGATTGAAGCTAGAACTAATTGCTCACATCGCACTTTGAAGAAACTTGTGGTGCAATGCTAAAGGACAAACTTTGAAAGTGGGTAAGCAATGATAATAATAATGTTTAAGATTTATATACCGCAAATATCTATATGTATATAATCAAATGCGGTTTGAAATGAACTGAAATGAAATGAAGTATAATAACAATATAAAGTAGCTAAGAATCCCATCTGGCAAGGAGGCAAACCAGTTGGCTATATTACAAGCATGGCCGAGAAACTGAATTTGAACTAATCGAAATCGGAACAAATTCAGTCTCGGCTAGTGGCCAGAGCGGGAATCGAACCTGGGATCACCAGATTGCGAGACCAACGCTCTGACCACTCGGCCATGCTGCCTCCTTGCATGCTGCCTGGGTCGTTGAGTTAAATTGCTAACAATTGCGAGTACTATAGAGGTGTACACCTTTCTATAGGGGAAAGGGAAAGGACTCCTCTAGCTATTTCAAAAAAGGTTGACGGGGCGAATGGCAATCGGCGATTGGTGATTGCATGACCGAAAGGAAACTTGGGGTAACAAGAATTGCTGCATTTCATTGATGAAATACTCAAGCAATGCCGGTACCATGCAGTAAAGACCTTATTGGACAGAATGGTCGATAGGCGATTCATATCTCCCGCCGGATAGCGGTCTAATAGCTTGACCACAGTTCGGTTATCATTTCTCATGGCTGGCGATGCCCATAATCCATTTCTTCCGCCAGATCAGATACGCTTGAGAAGCCGCCCGAAAGTTTTTTTTAAGATGACGTCAGTGCAACCCAAGAATAAATGTACTAAAGCTATTTGGGTTTCCTGTTTCGACGCTCAATTAAACCCGATCGGATACATAACGATCGAGTGAGCATGTATACAATTTGTCTGCGCATGTCTGTGTTTTGGGCTTGAAATTCATTTGCATATCGAATGCAAGAAATTTTATGTTGACACGGAACATTTGGCTGGCTATCTCGTTCTTCAATATTATGTTCAACTACCGAAATACTAAGACAACTAAAACATGAGCAGTCTACCTACCGCAAGTGCGTTGTGGATAATTATCCAAACTGAAGGCACTCCAGATGGGAAAATATCGCGCGTCAAAGTCAGTAGAAAGTTGTGAGAAGAACCAGAACTCCGCACTTTCGAGTAATATTGTGGGCGCAAAATTTATATGTAAGGTACGTTAAGCAGTGGAAGCCATTAACAACAACTTACTGTGTAGATTAGACCCGATAAGGGTATTTTAGACTCCATCGATCGTTTAATAATTAACCATGTTTACTGGAATGTCGTACTTTTTCGCTCAAAATTCTTGCAATTCACTTTCAAAATTTGACATCTTAGACTGTGCCCCCCAGCAAATTTATTTAGTAATTCGCTTTTTCCACGTTTCTTTCTTGCAAAACTGAGCTTTTTTAGTCCAAACTCGTGGTCCCTACATGTGATCCAAAGCATTTTTGTGAACGTGTTTCCAAGCACGTTGTTTGCATGCAAATTTCAGCGATGAATTTATTGCTCTTTTAATAAGTATAAAACGCTGCTTCATACGGCACAAACTGTATGCCTCACCAGGGTATAAAAATAGGTCATTAACTTCTAGATAAATGTTGCAGATTATAAAATATAGGCTACCGAATTTAGTCAATTTTAACAAGGCTTGAACTCGGCTGTAAACATTGCTTGAAATCACATGGAGGGACCAGGAGTTTCCACCAAGAAAGCTCTGTTTTACAAGAACGAAGCATAGAAAAAGCGTATTATTAAATGATTTTGCTGGGGGGCACTGTCAAAGATGTAAAATTTTCAGAATGAATTGCAAGAATTTTGCGCGAAAAAGTACGAGATTCCAGTAAACATGGCTAATTATTCAACAATCAATGAAGTCGAGAGTACTCTTATTGGATCCAATTCACACATTACCATGTTGGTAATGACATCCATTACTAAATTTACCTTATACATGAATTCAACGCCAACATTATAACTCGAAAGTGCGGAGTTCTGGTCCTTCTCACAACTTTCTACTGACTTTGACGCGTGATATTTTCCCATCTGGGGTGCCTTCGATCTGGATAGTTATCCACAGCGCACTAGCGGTAGGTAGACTGCTCTAGTATTTCGGTAGTTGAACATAATATTGAAGAACGAGATAGCCAGCCAAATATTCCGTGTCAACATAAAATTTCTTGCATTTGATATGCAAATGAATTTCAAGCCCAAAACACAGACATGCGCAGACAAATTGTATACATGCTGATCGAGTGTATTTACGTAACTTGATAGCATCATGTACTAGACTGACACACTCACCATAATACACTAGGTCTGTTTCTACCCTTGATTTGATTCAAGTTATACGATTTTCATTTTATTACTCGTGCCCAGACCGTAGGCCGGGAACGAGTTATAAACTGCATTTTTTTTTCTTTTTGGGGTTTTCGTCTCGAGAAAGGGCCATTCTTGCGCAATCGGTCACGTGATGCACTCCTGATTGGTTAAAAGCGTAAGAAACAATGCCCTTCATTCATCACCTTTGAGCGACTGCGAACGCAAGCGAGGAACTTTAGGAATGCAAGATGGCCAAAAACCAAGAAAAACGCTTTCAGAGACAGGCTCTTCCAACAGTAAAACAATGTAAATTTGAGCTTTTAACTCGAGATATACCTTTACACTTATACGAGCTTCAGGATGGGCTGTTATTTTGAGCTTGATCTCCAATACTTTGACCAAATATCGAACTCTAAATGGAGTACTTGAAACGAAGCTCTCGCGATTCAAACTCTTTCCTTTAAATTGAGCTGGAAATCTACGAATTTCTCACCCTACATGTTGCTAAACGAACACATTTAGAGGCAAGTCAATTATATTTCTTATTCAAGCATTCAAGAGGTCTTGAGAGGTTTTTGTACCGAATTCTTGGGGTGCCAGGGTTTATATACAGGGACACTGGGTGTACAGGGACAAGTGTATGTTGTCCATGTACACGGTGTTCGTCTGTTCGGTGTGTTCATGGTGTTTGGGGTGCCAGGGTTTATATACAGGGACACTGGGTGTACAAGGACAAGTGTATGTTGTCCATGTACACAGTGTTCCTCTGTTCAGGGTGTTGAGGAGGGGTATGCAAGAACAATGATGCTATTAGGCCAGCCCCCAGGGTAGTATTGGTAATAGCCCTAATCAGTCCATGAATAATGAAGTTTGTCAGGATCAATGGATGCGATTCAGATACACAGTTAATACCACATGGAGTACCCCAGGGATCAGTCTTGGGACCCACACTATTCTCACTCTTCACAAACGACCTCCCAAAGGCAGTACGTTCTGCGGAAACCTACTTATACGCAGATGACACAACAATATTCTGTGTTGCTGAAACAATCGATGCATTAATAAATACACTAAATAGTGTTCTAGCAGAATTCAAGAAATGGAGCGACAGGAATTTATTAGTACCACACCCAGAAAAGTGCAAAGCAATGGTCATGCAACGGCAACAATTTACTGGACCCATCCAAGCCCTGTATCTTGATAACAACATCATAAACTGGACAACCTCGGAACGACTTCTCGGAGTACAAGTGGACAATAAGATGACTTGGTCAAATCATGCCGCAAATATAGCAAAGTCCTTCGCGTCCAAACTAAGTTTACTCCGTCGGCTGCGGTTTCTCCCCCGGAAGCAACTGGAGGATTTTTACATCAAGGTTATACTGCCATCGGTGACATACGGTTTAGTGGTTTGGGGATCATGCAACAAGACACACTTCAGCAACCTGGAAAAACTACACGCAAGGGCCGGACGTATTGTATACGGTCTACCATGGGACACTAGTGCCGAAGACGTCTTAACGCGTACAAAATGGGACAGTTTGGAAACAATATACAAGGTGCGACTGACGGAGTTTGTTTTCAAATGCTTAAAGGGTTACACCGTTCCAGAATTCAAGGACTTATTTGTACAGAGGAACTCAAGCCGCGAAAGTAGACGAAATGGAGACATCATCCTTCCAAGACCAGAAACGAATTTTACCAGGAACTCCATACGATATAGAGGAGCAATAGCCTGGAACAGTTTATCTAGCAAGGAAACAGCTGCAAATAATCTAAATGAATTCAAACGTTTACTAGCTAAATTTGACACTGGTAAAATAAGTTTTGACTCTATTGCAGCTGTCATTAAACACAAGGACAATTGTTATGTATATTATTAAAATTAATTGATTTAAATTAATTTGAACGCTGTAAACCTATCGAAGCCAAAATACACAATGGTTTCAAGAATTGTACATATATTTTAATATTTTAACGTTCTTACAGATATTTTATATTATTATTTATTTAATTAATTTAAATGTACGACCCCACCAGCTATGCTGAATATTTTATCGTGCTTAAGTAAAGTTTACTTATCATATCATATCAACCTATGACACTGTCTATGAAAGCTGTCTCTATTGATGGACGTAAAAACATTGTTAAAAATATCACTTACCAAGTATTTTCCGAACGTAGTTTAATTTCCGAAAGACATCAGTCGAGGTAATAACAAACTGCCCTGTCCAACTCCATAAAATTCTTCATCATTCTTCGTGTTTTCTTTTCAATGCATTTCACATTGTCAAAAATATTTCTATAACACTTCTGCAGTACATACATGCACCTTTCAGGTGCCTTTTATTTACATTTTGTCTGGGATAGGGTATGGTTTTTGTCTGGGATAGGGTTACAATTTGGTCGTTTTAGTCTGGGATAGGGGTAGGTTTTGGTCAGTTTTAGTCTGGAATAAGCTACGTTTTCTGTCGACACAGAAACAATGTAAATTCCATTCAAAAGTTAGTAAATATTGATTTCAATCATAGAATAATAAAGAATGGGATAGGGTATACATGTTGGGGTTTAGTCTGGGATAGGGTGTACAATTCTTAGGTTTAGGTTTGGGGTAGGGTATAAAAAATCGAAATTATAAGTCTGGGATAGGGTTTTATTATGCTACCGAAAGAAACAAATTATTCAATCAAACAACAAGTATCATCAATTTTCTGAACTTAATAATTCAAACAAGATAATGTTTCTTTTTAACAGTATTGATCCATTCAGCTGTAAATGTATTGCAGCTTTTGTACATAACTCTACAATAAAGAGAAATAATACAAATTATGTTTTAAACTGAATAACTTTTTACAGATATTATGTACATATCTTATCATTAATATTCCATATTATTGTTACTGTCCTTACAAAATTATTTATCATCAATACATTTTGTAAAATAATTAATTTAAGTAATACCATGTAAAATTTAGGGATACTTTAATACATTGTAAATTGTAATTATCGTTTTTGTCTCAATCATTCGTCGTTTGACTGGGATAATTAGCGTTTCTGACTAAATCGTTTGTCATTTGACTAAATCATTTTTCAAATGACTGAATTTTTCGGTCTGTCTGACAGAATCGTTTGTCGTTTGACTATAAAATCATTTGATTGACTGAATTCACCTTTGAGGCGATAGGGTTTCCTGTGTTAGGTCACGTGATCAAAACGTAAACATACCGCGAAAGTTCGGACATTGCGAGACAAGCTAGAGTTGTACGAAATTAACAATGGTTACGACGAAAAGCTGTGCTTATGGCACCTGCAAAAATGATTCAAGATACCCGGAGCGGTGGAGAAGAAACGACAGAGGAGACCCAGTAGAATTTTATCATTTTCCTGGTGAAAAGAGACAGAAAGATAAAAGACAAAGATGGATAACTTTCTTGTAAATACTCTTTCAATTGAGCTACATTCTTTTCTTTGAAATTTCTCAAGTTAACTTTCCTTTCCATAATGCCGAATTATTAACATTAAAAGTAAATTTTCCGTGTGTTTACAACGCTTTATTTATCGTACAACGTGCACGAGCTCGAACTTTCGCAATGTCCGAACTTTCGCGGTATGTTTACATTTTGATCACGTGACCTAACACAGGAAACCCTATCGCCTCAAAGGTGAATTGTTTGTCCGCTGACTGTGTCGGAAATCGAACGTGACTAACTGAAGTTGACCCCTAGACCCTAATCGGAAATGGAAGTATTTTTTAACTCACGCATGTAATAAAGGAGGAAGTGCATTGTGAGAGAAGTGACTATAAATATCTTATTGAACTCAAAACCTACACGGGATAGCATTCCCGAAAGACTGGATTGTTTATCAATTGACTGGATCGTATTACATTTGTGACTCGGTTGTCTGGATTGTTTGGCGTGACTGTCTGGATCGTTTGTGTTCGACGTAGTTACCGTTATCGAATTACTGTTTTCCAAGACCTTCACTCAAGCAGTTTGGTAAGTACTTCACTGTCTTGTGATTTAGTGTTTGCTATCATGATCATACGTCCAAAACTCGATAGACTTTAGCTAATAGATAGATACAGACTTTTGTTTTAGAGTGGTTTTCATTTATGCGTGAAACAAAGTGTGCTAATTAGGGCCATCATTAAGTCTCTGGGCACAAATAGAGGTCTCGCTCAAGTTGTCTACTAAAAGACCATTGTTTATAGAAAAACCACGTTCAACTAAAGCCTGGTCATGTGACAGTATTAATACCAGCTTAACAATTGTCATCTTAAACCATGCGGGTTCTCAAATATTCATGTTTTTCATGAGCTCAGCCCCCATGCTTGTTTCTTACGAACTTTGAAGATGGTTTTGAGTTGTCTGTCCTCTTATTGGTGCAAACGTCATAAAATGTTCAAAACTCAATTGAAATCCGCATGAGCTCATAAAACTACAATATCAATTTTCAAACCTTTCCAGGCTTTCCAAAATCTGCACGAACCCTGAACAATGGCTACCGCTTCTTTATATATTTTTGAGGAGTTGACCCCACCAATACGTTGTCTGATAATTTCCCGACATTAATGTTTGTCCTTGCATTATACACTGCTAACCAATACCTGAGGCATTAAAAGCGTCAAGATAAGACATTGTTTATACATGCATTATACCTGAGGAATGAGGGGTGTAAAGATGCCACTAAACAGATTTCCACCAAGACCACTCATCAAGTATATCAGTCCAGTCAATAAAGCCGGTTCTGAAACATAAGAAACTCGACCTTTTAATTGCTTCGATTCGTCAAGATTTTCATTTCGTTACCTGTCCGTACTAATTACTTAAGTGCTTTAGAGCACAGGATGCATTCAGAGCACCATATCCTTGCGGTTGCCACGACAAGTGATGTTGCTGGGTTGTAAGCGATGGGGAAGCGATGATTTCAAAAACGAACTGGTGAGTCGAGTGATTATTTGCAAAATATTCAAGGTAGAGGTAGTGAGTGTGAGAGTACAGTGTCCCCCAATTAGTGCGCGAGCGCTAGTAGCCAGGACACTTAAATAAACATTTATTTATTTATTTATTTATTTATTTATTTATTTATTTATTTATTTATTTATTTATTTATTTATTTATTTATTTATTTATTTATTTATTTATTTATATTTCCTTCAATTTACACCTGGAACAATGCCAACGCGCTTTCCAACAACTGAGCCCTGTTTTAGTGTCATTAGCAGATCTGACATGTAACGTTACCCTATTTCTATCTCAATTTGACACCCAACAATGCCTTGAAATACTAGGTTGGTGACCAAGTGAAGAATTCCTGAATAAAGACAATAAACAAATCTGGGATTTACGTTGTTACTATTTTGGAAGATTACCGTAAGTCATATTTAATATTAATAGCAGTACAGATTACTCGTATTCAAAGTGATCGTACCCGGGAAATCTTTTCATTCTCTCGGCCTAACGTGTTACCAGGTTCTTATCGGTAAATAAACATCAAGTCATCTGCTAAATCTTTCTTCATTTCTTGACATTGCAAGATGTTTTGAATTCAGGGTTAATGGTCTTTGCATTGCAGGGTATCATTCCATTGTCTTTATGTCTTACATGCCTTGCAACAACCACAGGGAACCCGGCTTTATTCAGCTATATTTCTGTATTTTATCGAAACGCAAATATTGGGATTCCTGTGGCATATGAGATCGTTTTGAAGTATCGTGTAACAGAGTTGTAATCAGATTATCGGGCGTTGTTTGAAACAATAACTTGATAAGGGGATTATATTCGACTAATCAGTAACGCACTCAGTGTAGTAACAGTCAAAAATAGTCTCTTCTTCTGATGATTGCTAGAGAATGCGTTACGAAAGTCAATAAACTTAATCCCCTATCAGTTTACGAACTAGCAGTGTCAAACGGCTTTATATTACACGCTCATGTAATTTGCTGTAATAGGATGCTTACCGGATGTCGATCGTACAGTTAACGATCTCATGTCACAGGAATCCCGGCCAATATTAGCGGGTTCCCTGTGGAAAATCTAGGGATAGAACACGGTGAAAGATGGTACAGCCATAAACCAGAGGGTGTAATAGAGACAGAACATCATAAGATCTTGTGGGATTTTCCAATACAGACAGATCACAAATTAGAACATAATAAGCCAGCTATTGTAGTGGTTGACAAAGTTGCACGATCATGTCTTTTAATAGACATTGCATGCCCATTTGATACCAATATTGAACAAAAAGAACAAGAAAAGATTGAAAAGTACCAAGACCTCAAAAGAGAAATCAAAAGGTTATGGAATTTGAGAAATGTGAAAGTAATCCCAATTGTTGTTGGAGCATTAGGTACTGTTGGGAGGAACCTGAGAACTTGGATAAAGGAATTAAATATACAATATAATGTATACCTTTTGCAGAAAGCTGCACTTTTGGGAACTGCAAGGATTTTAAGAAAGGTGCTTGATACCTAAGGCCAAGGGATTTGGCTTGCTATCATGCAAATATTCCAGTATTTAACAACGTTACTGTGAGACATTACAATAATAATAATAATAATCAAACAAAAAGCCTAAGGTTTAAGGAGCTGTTACACGGTACAATTTTTCTTGCAACTTGCAATGTAACGTTGCAAGTTGCAGAAAAAATTGAACGAGCATCTACTTTTTGCAATGTTGCGAAGCAAGTTGCAGCGTGTAAACATCTATCCGCCAGCAAACTGCAATGCAAAGTCTGTCGCAAATGATTATTCAGAGCGCCGTGACCGCTGACTGATCTGATTTTATCAAACAACGAGAAAGAGTTGCGTTGCAATTTGCGAGCGTCTGACATCTCGCCATCAACTTGCAACGCTATGCTTTTATAATCAACGCGGCATTGCAAGTTGCAAGAAAAATTGCACCGCGTAGCACCGCCTTTACATGGTTAACCCCCGACGGCTGAAATCTGAGCCTACGTTAACCGCTTTGAACAACTGACTGAGCCCTTCGACTCATTTCCATTAATGCTTTTAGGGGATATTAGACAAGTCTCCAAGGTGCATATAACGGCACAAAGATCAGGACAATGAAGCTAATCTGCGCAGGTCTTCCAAAATCTGGCACCACCTCTCTTTCAGCAGCGCTACAGCGTCTTGGTTACACAGTTCATGATTTTCCCGAGCATTATGGCTACAGTATGGATGAATACATCAAAGCTTATGAAGGAGAATTACCAGACTTTACAACAATGTACGCTGACGTTGATGCTATTTGTGGTTCTCCTGCCTGTTTTTACTGGGATGAAATTCTACGCTGCTTCCCCGAGGCCAAAGTGATCCTTCAAGAACGTGAGAGCGCAGAGGTCTGGTCGAAAAGCTTGATAAAAACCAAAGCAATTTCAGATGCTACGCAAACTCAGTGGTGGGTATGGCTAGGATTCTTGATTACCCCAACAGGAAGAAAATGGAATCGACTTCTCAATAACCTTGGGGCTACTCGTTGGAAGAATTTCGCCGATCCCAAATTGCTGCCTAAAATATACGAGGATCACAACTCGCGGGTTAAAGCTTCGGTCCCGAGGGATAAGCTGTTAGTGTGGAATGTCAAACAAGGATGGAAACCGTTGTGTGAGTTTCTTGGGGTTCCTGTGCCAGATGAACCTTTCCCTCGTTTGAATGTGAACAGTAGTGCCGTTGCAGACGCAACCAACAAGTCGATTGCTGGACGTAGAATGTTTAAAGAGTTGGTGTTGATGATGTCTGTCTTCACTATTATCATTGCCGTGATGATTTGGCACTTATTATAGTTTGTCCGGTTTTTTATTATAGTATAGTATAGTGCGGTGGGGTGGGGTGGGCTGGGATGCGGTACGGTACGGTGCGGTGTGGTGTTTTTATAGGTCGATTGGCCAGGGTTTCAGTTGACTAATATGCATAAAGAACAAATCTCTTAATGACAAAATATACAAATATCTTGACTTAAGTGTGCAAACGGCTGGGGACAGACGGCTAAAGTTTGTCGTTTGACGGTTGCCATGGTGTTTTCTAATGAATTATTAATTTAGTTGGATAAGAAATGAAGAAAATTCAACGTATCGCAGTGTACAATGAAATTATACGAATTATCTTTCAACATTTTTGGAGAATATATTTTTACTCATTTTTGCATTTATCTTTTAACATTTTGGGAATATATAGTCAAATGAAGAAACGTTGTCAGGTCTAACAAGCCTATATTGCTTCAAAGCAATGATGTTTCGGCCCGCTCAAAACCCTTTAGATTCCTTTACGAGACTTGGAGTTCTAACTTGCAAAGAAAAATGTAAACTGAAAATCAAATTTGTTCATTAATATCAGCGGGATTCATTGTGACTCAACTAAGCGGAAAGTTTTTAAGCAATGTAGCAATGCAGCAATGCAACAAACCTCGATAAACAGCCTTTAGTTTAGGGCTGTAAATCCTGCAAATTCGTGTGTTTTAATGACAATTTTGCCATAAAACTTCCAATGACTATTATAAATAGAGCGTAAACTCATTCATCGAGATTTCTATGATTTCCTCTCGTGCCAGATTGGCTAATTTCACACAAGTGATGAAAAGGGCGTGTATGATTGTTACAAGTTCTATTCCCGACTAATCAGAAAGGGGTGTTCCCACGGTCAAATAAACAATAGATAACACAATCTTTGCAAAACGTTTTAGCGCTTCCTTTCATGCGATTGGATGTCGGTGACAGGCACGTCAAATATCATTTGTTGGTAGGTTTTCACCAACAATTTTTTAATAGACGTGAAAAGAATGCGACATATAATTGGATGTGTTATAAAAGTATGACAGCTAATTGACAGACGAGCCAAAAATTATGGGTTAGCAAACCAAACACAGCAACGTTTCGGCCTGAGGGCCGAAACAAAAACAGAACATAGAAGCTGAGACCGAAATGGTGCACGGAATGTGAATAATCATATTTCGATTTATTCATTTACATTTTGCCTTCGCTGCAAAATGCTGAAAGCAAATGCACGACCTGCGTTGGTGGGCCGTTTGGCTTCGATTTTTATCAGTTAATTGCAGTGCAAATGAATAAATCAGAAAATAATTATTCACATCCCATGCACCATTTCGGTCTCAGCTTCTATGTTCTATGTTTTTAGATCCGACAACGTTCCTCCAATATCTATCTATCTTGGGATATATCTATATTCGTTTGACATGGTTCAGGTTTGATTATTGTATTGTTATCGTATAATCAAGGTCATATAATCAGGGTGTCTCGGTGTTGTTAAAGCCGGCTTTCCTTTCGGCTATGCTCTTACATTTATGATATTTGGTTTTGCTAATCGCTATTGCTTTTGTTAATTGCTATTTTGGCACTCTCCAACGTCTCTACATGTCCTTGTTGACTTTTGGATAATTTAAGGCAACACCTATAGAGGTTATTCGCCACGTAGTAGGAATCGAGGTGCAACTGATGTTGGCGTGAGCTCCAGTTGGAGAACGCACTCCCCCTGTTCAATTGACTTTACATGCTGTTCATGCTTTGACACCTTTTTCAACTTTAGGACATAAATTTTTAGTGAACTTGTCATTGAAATATTTATACCAGTGGTAGAAGAATAATTTTTATTTTGCATTGGTATATGTTTCATATATTTCTATGGTAAGAACAGTACCCCTTCCTTTGATAAGAGCTTTTTGATAAACATGTTTACTTTATACTTTATACAGGGAGAAATTGTCCTCATTGCTACGAGCATTAACCAATCACGGTCCTCGTAGGGATGACGTCAAATATTGTCTGTCAATCAATTAGTTCTCTATTACTTAAGCTTTTGAACCTCTAGCAAAGGAGCAGTAACAAATAAGTACTCTATGAGTACATGTGGCTACTCTTTATTGTATTACTTATAGGATATTGAAGCAATATTTACATAGGGGAGCATTCATTTTTTAGGAGGGGGGGTGGGCCGGAGGAATTGCAGGAATCAAATACAAAAAAAATGCAAGCCCCCACGGTAAGGAATTGAACTGTACTGATGACCCACCCCACTTCCAAATATGAAAATAGGGTCCCTTGACCTGGTTTAACTCAGTTTCAGAAAAACATGAACCACCCCCTTTCATAGAGTAAATTTCTTTTGGCCCACCCCTCAATTCCTCCGCCCCCCCTCCTAAAAAATGAATGCTCCCTAGTTATAATAAATGTTGCAGTAATAAATCATGTCTTTTTTGCATTCTTGTGGCAGAGTTTGAATGGCATTTGAGTGTGATTAATTATCCTCAAAAGAGGCTGATATGTCCTCTGAAGAGGCTGCTTTATTGCTTTAACGATGTTTTGAAACTTAGAATAAAGCAAATAGTTTGAAATCAGGAAGCATTGTTTTTGCTGTCTTGAAAGTTTACTTTTGAATAGGTGATTATTACGGCGTAAATATCCGAAAAAATTGAATAAAACCTACAGAACCTTTCATTTGACCGTTTTCAAAAGACAAACAAAAGATGTGATGAAGAATAGAGTAAATTTTTATAAAATAGAACAACACTTAAATTCACTTGCAAACTTTGTCGTGTCGTCGTCCAACAGTGACCATGAGGTAGCGATCGTTTGCCTCTCGTTTGGTGCCGGTAACGAAAATTCTTTCTTTCAGTTTTCATTGGTTCCGAAGTTTATAAACATGGAATACTTTTGGGTTTCCTGTGGAGTTACGCACGCACTGACACTAGACGATGACATAGTGGCTCTCGCCTAGGCGAGTAGCCACAAAAATAAAGCAGAAGGAAGACACCCCAAAAGTCTTTACCGAGTCGTCTTCTAACAGCAGCAGAAGGGGGAGGGGGTGGGGGGTTACTTAGTCATGAGAGTCACAGGGAAGTGTGAACGATGATACTACGATCAAGCCAAAAATAAGGAAACCCCACACAAAGCAAAAAAGTACTTATATACTGAAGAAGCTTATAAGAGGGCAACACTCGCATCATGAAATGTCCAGCAGTGTTTTAGCGTTTTCCCACAAACACTGAGGATTGTTTTGCCTCGCTTAAGCTTTATCAACAAAAACAGACCCTCAAAAAAGTCATGCGATTTACTCGAAATCGGCGTGGTAGAAAAGGTTTAATTGTGTACTATTTTCTTTGCCTTGGTGTGTAGTTTATTGCCCATATTGCCACTTGTCTAGAGCTGCTCGAATACAGGAGATGTTTTAGAAAAACCGATTTCCGCGATCTTTGTTCATCGTTGCCAAGGTAACCTCATTTTTCGTCTTTGGGTCGAGCTGCTGATAATTACTGGGGTTTTCACTGGTTTGTCTGTTGTCTGGTATTTCATATTTGCTTGACGATTGTGGTGTTTCATGTTGTGGATGGACACGCAAAGATTCAACACTCAAGTACATCATGCCTGAAATGTGATCTAGCCTTCAACCTCGAAGGATTTTTTGCCGAATAACAATTTTTGTTAAACTTAACATTTTGGCATAGGCTTCATAATGGGAGATTGGTCACGTGACCTGTTACATCAGAAAACATGTTCTTTAATCTCGGATGGTGAAGACAACAAAAACTTTAAATGTTCTTACATTTTTAGATTTGTGTTAAGGTGTTGTATATGGATCTGTCTTGGCTGCTTGTTTACCATTTTTAATTAACAAGATATTCAGGTTAATTTGAAAATAATCGAGGTCACGTGACCTATTTTACATATTATCTCTTTAACGAACATAGATTGTTGAGCAGCTATAAAGACAGTTTTATTATCTACACCTAGAAAGAACTCTAAAACCATATAAACCACTATGGTTTGTTTTGTCTACACCACGGGAGAGATAAAAATGCGATTTATAACGTCACCGGTCACGTGACTTATCTTATGTGATAAAAATCGCACCAAAATGTTGAATTCATCGAAATAGATCTTTTTGTTAGGAATCAGTTTATCTTTTGTATTATAACAATCTTAGTCAATTTTTTTGATCATTTTGGGCAAATCCCAGGCCTTAACGTACTAGTTGAGTAGATTCGTACTCTTGCTGGTGGAACAGCTTCCATTTCAATGGTGTGCTGTAAATTAAAAGTAATTTATCACCTACATTAACTAAATTAACTATATGTTGATTTCCAAGGACACGTCCTTTCTCCCCTTTTATTTATTTATTTCTTTTTCTGCCTTTCTACCTTCCTTCCTTCCTTTTTATTCTCTTTCTTTCTTTCTTTCTTTCTTTCTTTCTCGCTTTCTTTCTTTCTTTCTATATATCTCTCTGTCTTTCTTTGTCTTTTGTTTGTGTCTTTCCTTCTTTTGCTTCTTGCTCAGTTTCTTTCTTTTTCTTCCTTCTTTCCTTTCTTCTCGGCTTTGTTTTCATGTATTCCCAATTGCTCTCAATCGTAAACAGTATTATGTCCATGGTTTGTCAATATTTATTACTTACTTCATATACTGCGTTAATGTTTCTCCTAGAAAAACAAGGAACTAAATGTCAGTCAGGCAAGCGTGTTTCAATAAAATGTGGTAAATTGACTTGCCTATTGAGGAGATGAACAAATGAAGGTTTGACTTTCAAAAGGAAGGAGGAAGGAAAGAAAACGAGGGGGGGGGGGGGGAAGATAGAAATACCTTTGCTCTATTCGTTCGATGCTTTTCCAAATGTGCAACACCAGTAGAATGAAGACTAGTAATAGAGACACTGCAAGGAAGGCTGACAGGACACCAATTACTGTAGAAGCTGAAAGAAATGACGTCGTTTACTCAAACCTATTGTTCTTTTAGCCTTCAAATTCAAATTTTTTGGTGATAATGAGCTTAAAAAATGCAGAATTTTTGGGAAAGTAAATATTCATATGCAATATTTATTGTTATCATTAATTTACTTAATCCATTTCCAATTTTAACCGATTTTGATTGTCGTCCCTCTTTAATTGCTGTATATTTTGTAAGTCTGGTTCCGTTTACATTGAAAGTAGATAACGCTATATAAGTGGACAGATCGTTCGATATCCAGTGGGTAAAATGATATCCTGATACAATGAATTTATCTTCTGCATAAGAATATATCCAACGGGTAGCGTTATCCACCCTTCGAAAAAATAGAACCTGGGAATAGTAATCAAGTAAACACACAAACAACTACAGTGCAAATCCTGTAAAAGATGGCGAAATGTTTTGTACAAAACTATGCTTACAATATCCCATTTGCTGGTCATCAGACGATAAACGTGTACGGTTTGTGTAACCTAGAAAACAAACAAGAAACATCACTACAGTCAGTGCGCTTACATGTAAAGACTAACTAGCTTGGTAATTTCCTATTTGCAATGATATTCATGAAAAAATTATCGATGCTGATTGGCTAAGATAGTGCAGGAATATCGTGCACAAATAGTGCAGAATTGTTCAGTTTTTTGCTACACGCATGAAAATTGCCACAATGATTGAAGGCAACATGCTGACTGATTCCTGATGTAGCGCCACGCCCAAAAAACAATACTTCCAGTTTTACACCGGTGGAATTAATTTTCACTAAAAATTAAATAAGATTGTTGCATTAACAAGGTGTTCCATGAAATTTGAGAATTCTTTACATGTACTGTTCCTTCTACTTAATTAGCTATAGTGCCTCGCCGCCCTATTTCCCATACTTGCAGTTTTATGTTAATGGATTAAATTAAATTTCATGAAAATAACTGTTTTCTTCCACGCTATCACCATCAACTCGTTCTATTTGGTCTGATGTTGTACGCCCTTTCATTTGACATGTACTGCCACACCCAAACTTTGATACTGCCAGTACAAATATATGGGAATATCTCAAGTCTCTAAAATATCAAAATTATTTACTATATTTTAAAGCAAAGAAGATAATAGATCGATGCAATACAATATCAACAACGCAGTCAGGGGCAGAGCCACTTAACTAGTAATAGTGCCCACCCTATTTTCCATACTTGCAGTTTTATGTTAATGGTTTAATTAAATTTAAAATTCAAGAAAATCACTTTTTTCTTCCACACCATCACCATCAACTCGTTCTATTTGGTCTGATGTTGTACGCCCTTTCGTTTGACATGCACTGCCACACCTAAACCTTGATACTGCCAGTACAAACAGTGGTGTAGCGAGGGGACCGCCCTAAGATTTCGGGCTCGAGCCATCATCTGAAGGATGATGTCGATCATATAATTCTAAAGTTTTACTTTTAATTAAATTCACAATATTTATATGTTCTCTCAACTATAATCCGCACTTGGGCGAACCAAAACGCTAGAAATCGCATTTCCGAGGTTCTGAACTGAATGACACATTTGTGGAAGAAAGACCAAGCAAATGACCAATCTTACTAAATTTGTCGTCACAGCTGGTAAATAAGTTTGTTTAATTCAGTCATTCCCACCTCCCCCTATTCAATGTTACGTTGAGGTGAGAAAAGTCTCCCACCCTATAGTCTGACCAGTGGACAACATAGCTTAGGGGGCGAGGGGGAAAAGTCACAATTCATAAAGGTAGAATTTTGACCATTTTTTTGAAAGTGTGTCAATTGAAATCGGCGCGGATTGCACGCGGATTGCAGCTCTTGGTACATAAAGGTTTGTCATCAAACTTTAGCAGTTACTTACTTTGAAAAGAAGGTGTCAAGGTGACACCATAAAAACCAGGTGCACACGAGTCACACTTGTCACCAATGACATTTGCTTTACAATCACATTTACCCGTAGTCTGTACAGAGAAGAATACAAGAATTTAAACAATAACAATGAACTCGATACCTAACTAACTAACTCACTCACTCACTCACTCACTCACTCACTCACTCACTCACTCATTCATTCATTCATTCATTCATTCATTCATTCATTCATTCATTCATTCATTCATTCAGTTAGTTAGTTAGTTACTTCTTTAGTTAGTTAGTTGGTTAGTTAGTTAGTTAGTTAGTTAGTTAGTTAGTTAGTTAGTTAGTTAGTTAGTTAGTTAGTTAGTTAGTTAGTTAGTTAGTTAGGTATTTAGGTAGGTATTTAGTTAGCTAGCTAGCTAGAGTGCTTTCAATATATCCGTGAAAAACTTTGTAAGAAATTGCACTAATTTGCACTAATTAAACAATAGAAAACAAAGGATTTCGCGCTATTTAGTACAATTTACTTCGCTAACTTGTTCACGGATATATTTTAAGCACTCTAGCTAGTTAGTAAGTTAGTTAGTTAGTGAGTGAGTGTGTGAGTGAGTGAGTGAGTGAGTGAGTGAATAAGTGAGTGAATGGATGGATGAATGGATGAATGGATGGGTGGATGGATGGATGAATGAATGATGAATGAATGAATAAACAAAAACTGCACATGTTGATTTTTAACGTCTTTCAAGGCCTGGTTTTCATGAGCAAAGGAAGCAGAAGTGGAAGCACAGTACGCAGACTTAGTGGTGCATTTCTTTTTGAGAGAAGACAGTGGACAGTGCACACTGAGTCTGTGTATGTTGCTTACGCATCTGCTTTCGTCCCTCGCGAAAACCAGGCACATAACATTTCAAATTTCAAATTCCCACAAATATGGTTTGAAGCCAATTCAGTGATTTTAACCACTAACCTCATTACATTGTTGTTTTGTAGAACCTTGTGGATGACAACTACATGCTAAACAACCCACACCACTAGAGAAATTAAACGCGTTGGCTTCACATCGATCACATGACCGTCCTACAACACGTGGTAGACATTGGCACTGCCCAGTAACACGATTACATGGTATGCCTGAACGACTTCCAGTTGAATTGCATTGACATGCTGTGAAGAACAATTAGAAGTGTTATTAGCATAGATGAACAAAGGGCAAGGGTGGAATACATCTACAATGTAAGAGGTAATACACCTTCTAGCTATCGCTGCTTATACATATGAGCCGCTTGAAGGAGATTAAACAAGGACTACTCTGCAAGAAAAGATTTCCTTGAACTATTCTCCTTTCTTTTCTCACTAGAGGAAAGGTTAACAAGGATATTCACGACATTCATCAATTTTGTATCAATGTAATAACTTACTGGAGCATGATCTCTTTAGAGCGTTGCCATAGAAATCATCAGCACATAACTCACAGTTATTACCAGTTGTGTTGTATTTACAGTTGTAACACTGTCCAGTGGTAGTATTACAGTTGCCTGATATACTTGTATCTACATTGCCACTACAGCTGCATGTCTGACACTTGCCATCGGGTTCCTAATTATCATAGAAGTGGCAATAATATATTGAAGTAATTCATTAAAGAGGAACTAGGGCAGGCTAATATTAATGGCAAGAAATACATGACTTAGGGAAGCAAGGGTGGCTGAGTAGTTAGAGCGCAAGTCTGTCACCTCTGTGGTCCTGGATTCGATTTAATTTCCAGGTGGGGCGTCACATGTGACCTGAGTTTGTTAGATCATATTCTCTCCCTCGCTTTGGGGATTTTTCTCGCCATCGCGCGCACAAGGCAATAGAATTTGATTTTTGACGTGCGCTCGGACGGAACCGTTTGCTTTCGGCATTTGAACCCCATTGTTTAAGAGCCTTGTGCGCGCGATGCCGAAGTTACTAAAAATAGCCTCAGTCGCCACGAACATTGTACAGACATCAATATTGAGTTTCGCTCTCCTATTATTATGGTCTTTTGTGGACACTTAAATATATACAGTTGTTATTGCCATGATCAGTTGTCATACCTACCATAGGTTTGCCATAGTTACCAGCTGTACAGAATTCACAGCGACGACCAATGTATCCCTTTGTACAATTTTCACAAGTAGGCTGACCATCACTAGCAAGAACACATGTCGGTGAGAACTGATTAGATGATGACGGTCCTCCAGGACATGGGCAGGGTTTGCAGTCATTGGATGTACCATAAGTTGCGTTACCATAGACACCATCCCCACATCGTTCACAATAGTCACCTTGCAAAAATATACATTAGTGACATGCTTGTAGCAACAGATTACATCACTCGGGGTCTTGTAAGCTGCCCAAAACACTCGCAGCTAGATAGCCAGGCTCATTCTGATATTGCCCACTGTATGTGCCGATTTGGCTCTTCGAAGCTACTTTGGGACAGAGTTTTAGATTTAAAATGGCTATTGTGGAGGAGTGGCCATTGTACAGAAATAATGCAGAGAGTAAATGTATGGATCGGATAATAATAACTTTATTCAAGCACAAAAATCCTTCACTTAGGCTGATTTCCAAGGATGCTCGTAATAATAATAGCATGAGCACAAAAATCCTGACCATGGTGGTGAGGTGTTCTGTGCAGAACCACAAACAAGTCATTTATTTCAATCGATTTAGATTAATTTAGATCGAGAGTCCTTTGAGAACTGCTATATATCTAACGTATCTTGCAATGTATTAAGTTTTAAAATGATATATAAAATGGAAAAAATAGGCCGAAGATGCTGATGTTATTTTTGCATATTTCGCCAAACATATTACACACGAACTGAGTTGACAGATATTGTTTTTAATCATTGCTATGGCAAACACACATGGGTTATAAAACCAATTTTGTTTGTTCTAGATTTTGGTCTTTCCTTTACGTTTCTAGATCTGCCTGGGTTCATTTATGGTCCTGGGATTATTTGCGGGCCTATATAGTTCAATGTAGAGATAACTGATGGTGGAGGTGGAAGTGTATTCCTCAGACAAGTTGAAATAGAAAATGGGTTATCTTCGAACACATCTGGTCTGAATATCACTAAATTACATGTCATATTTGAAGAATTGTTGGACATGAAAAGTCTTCCATTTCTAAAACCATTTATAGTCCATGACAACAATGGTCTATACTTACCTGTAGTGTTATGTTGGCAGGACAGACAGACACCAGTCTCGCCATCACAACTATTTGAATGTCCATTACATTGACATGGCACACACTGGACATATCCATCCCTATTAGTTGTTGCCCTTGTGTACCCTGGTGCACAGCGCTCACAGAATTGACCCCCATACTCTTTAGGACAATGACAAGTTTCAACATTAAAAGCCTTTGGTGCTGAGTTCCCTTTTGCGCTGTATTTCATGTTCATGTCTGCAATACGGGTGTTCTTATTGGTAAAAGTCGTCCATTTAGCTCTAATGTAGATGTACTGTAATGTACTTAGTACAACAACCATTTCAGTGCTTGTTGGACGTCGTCCATTTGTGGTGCCTACATACCAAACACTTTCCAGGAATTTTATCTAAAGATAACTTAACAAATTTCAAATAATGTCCATGTAATAGTGACTGACGTATATCAATGACTCTTCTACATTGATGCAATTGAAATATGAAGGCAAGCAAGCAAGAAGGCAAGCAAGTAAGCAAGCAGGCAAGCAAGCAAGCAAGCAAGCAAGCAAGCAAGCAAGCAAGCAAGCAAGCAAGCAAGCAAGCAAGTAAACAAGTAAACATGGATTGGGAACTTACCGTATAACTTGTAAATACAGTGCCAGGTTGAGAAGGTAGTCGGTATACAATCGGCTGACTGAATCCTCTTCCTCTCAAGATAACATCACCTGTAGTAGAGTTTTCTGGTGAACTGACGTCATCTTGTTGAAGCTTGAAGGAAATGGTATAGGTGTAAGCAAACCGTCCTTGTCTGACATATTTATCAGGAGCACTGAAGTACTGTTCTCCAGTCACAAGTGTTACGATATATCCCCTGAAATGTCAAGAAAAATGCAGATTTATATACTGTTACAACTTATATTATCAGCTTCACATTTCCAGATTTTTTTATTATTATTATTAATTTTCTTTATACCATTGCAGTTTGCCATTAAAAGCAGGGATTGAGCATAGAGAGTAAGAAAACTAAAACGTTTTTCATGCTCCAAACCACAATTGACGAAGTAGGACTAGTAAGAAGAAGAAGAAGAAGAAGAAGATGATGATGATGATGATGATGATGATGATGATTAGGTGTTTGCTAATGCGAAGTTAAAAAAGATAGATTGTTTGTCAGAAGAAAGGATATTGAGAATGGTTATCACTTATGGGAGGTGTTCTCTTACCGGTTGTGTCGTTAGTGAATGGAGTTTTGACCCATGCATGGCACAGATTTGGCCGACATGCATGTCTATTGTTTTGGCGCGAAATTCAAACTGCTGATCACTCGAGTGTAGCGAAGTTAATGAGGCAAATTACTAACACATCAATCAATAAACTTACATTGTCAATGTTGGTGATAATCCTTGACTTAAACCAGGTGAGAATTTCCAAAAGGCATTCACTGTTAGTCCATCTTTATTTACAGCTTTCCATCCATCCATATTGGTATTATCAGTTGTAGTTAATAACTTGGTTTCAACCTTGGTCTCAAACCATCCATCAGCAGTAGTACAGTTACTAGTCTTATTAGAGCACTGACACTGTAAGCAGCCTTTAGGGTGGGGTGCCCCTAGACCATAATAACCACTAGGACATGTGTCACACTGTCTGCCGATGGGGTGCTCTTTACAGGGACACTGTCCTGTTGTCTTGTTACATGTGGTACTATGACTGCCATCAGAATTGCAACTGCATGTGGTACAACCTGGAATTGAAACAAGATGTATTTTATAATTCTGTAGAGACAACACAACGATTCATTTATGGTATACCAACTTGATACTAATCTGGAAACCTGATCCTGATCCGTTCACTTGATAGAATTGTAAACTAAGGACGCTTTGTCCAATCCGATCGCGAGTTAGGACAATAGTACCATTCCAAACGGAAAGACGGCTGCATTACAACTTGGGTGCAAATAGGCCTTTAACAAATACAATTCACTTTAACGTGCGTACACGCCTAGCTCGATACGAAGTCGAGTGGCGCGACTTGTTCACACCACATTTTGACGTCATCTGTACGTCTATTGGAGTATAGACCCACGAAAAAATTGAATCCAATTTGTTTTATATAATATTTATCGAAACATTTCAACCAATCAGAGCGTCCTAAGATTTTATGACGTTATCTATGTGTGCGTATTGTAATAACACACGATTCTTGAACAATCAGAGCGTGCATGATGTACCAATTATAATTTAGGTCTTATTAACCGAGGTCTGTACGGGAGAATCTTGACTGAGGTCGGAATGTACAGACCGAGCGACCGAGGTCAAGATTCTCCCGTACAGACCGACCAAGCTCGGTTAATAAGAGTTTTATTATATGACCTTTTTTCTAAAATAAAGAAAAAAATCCCAGTCTTATGTTATTCATTTTTTACATTTTCAAGCGCGCGTAACATTCCAATGGCTTCTCAGTAATTTTACTTGGCCGACTTGTTTTGACAACCAGTTGGACACGAACGAAGTGGTAAGTGTGCTGCGTTTGCACGAACTTACAAGACAAAAATTCTTCTAAAACCATCATTTTGTCAAGTAATTGCTACACCTGTGGAGGTGACAATGTAGGCAAAAGCGAAAGAAACTATTCATAACAGGGAAGATTGAACAGACCAAACGATGAAAAACATTTAGCCACGTACCGCTGGAGTGAACTTTCAACCTTTCAGCAAACAGATTTGTGAATAATTTTGTGCCCCTATTCTGCTTTGGAAAAGAAGAAGAATTGAATGCAATCTGACACACCATTGAGAGTAAATGAATAGTATTGTGGTGGTTGAACCGTTGGGACATGAAAGTAAATTCAGGATATTTGATTTCCTTTTGAGCCGGGACAACGTTGTGACTCGTTGCATTTATGGCAATTTTTGTGTGAACTGTTTGGCTAAATTTATAAACACTGGCATCAAGGAGTCTCCTAGGGGACATTGGAAAATTATATAACTGGTGAGTTTTCATTTCTTATTCCTTGTAAAAATGTCGATCAGTTAGGTGACAGACTGCAGAGAGGACGCAGGCTTGTGGACTTTCAGTCGCTAAAGAAAAACAAAACTTTACGGTCTTCAGCAACTGCCTGCCTTTGAAGAACTGTATTGTAAATGTATGGGGAAAATTGATGAAATTTTTCATTCAAGTAACCTAATAACAAGTCCAACATAAGACATTTTATAGGTAATAGTTTGAAAAATAACGAGCACTATGAAAGTTTATTTGCATCTGTTTCACTGTCACTTTGTAATTGTTGTAATTTCTTAAAATTAAACTGATGATTTAACTAACAAAAAACGGTTGATCAGTTGATGAAAATGATTTTTGACATAAATCTGGCCGAACAGCACAATTTTGAAGAGAAATAGCTTTTTTTTCGCTTTGTTTTCAACTTTTAATATGCAATCGGACCGGTTATTACCGGAGAATCTAGACCGGTCCGAAATGTGATCTAACCAATCAAATCGCTCGATTTGCTAGCTAGTGTCCACACTCCAAAATACACGGTCATATAATAAATCAATATACAATAGAACTGGCACCAAAGGGGGCTCCAGAACCCCTGGAACCCTCCCTTAGCTAGCCACGTTCTTGGTACATAAAGGTTTGTCATCAAACCTTAGTAGATACTTACTTCGATAAGAAGATGTCAGGGTGATACCAGGCGCACACGAGTCACACTTGTCACCAATGACATTTGCTTTACAATCACATTTACCCGTAGTCTATAGAGAGAAGAATACTTATCAATTAGACAACAGAAAGCCGCGCGCCCATGGCGTTATAGACGCACGAGAGAAAATATAAAGAACGATTAACAAACGTAAGAGTGGCACGAGGCGTAACCCATAGGGAAATAGTTTATATTTTCTCAAGTGCTTCTATAACGCAAAATGCAATGGGCAAGCGGCTTTCTGTTGTCTAATTGATTTATAACAGAGCCTAGAACGTTAAAAACGGAGCCGTGCAGCCCATGGGACAATAGGGCTTGTAAGTGATGACGTATTTCCGTCGATTTTCGAACGATTTTTCACTTCCGGGTCCAAATGAGAAATGAGCGAAGACCAGCTTGAAACCGACTACAGTTCAACAAACTGCAAAAATTTGAACAAATTATTCTTTATTTACAGAAATAAGATTATGGCATACAAAACTAATGGTCAATTTAAGATTGTAAAGCGTTTTTGAAGAAAATTACAAGCAATAACTGAAAAAACACTACTATAACATCCATTCGTCGTTTTAGCGTTTTTTCTTTATTCAACAAAGAAATCATTTTTTCTTACATTGGAACAAATCTTAGTGCATTTTGTACTTGATTTCTTTTAGTTCTAGTTGCTTTAAGTTGATTTTGTTCTCTATTTTGTGTTTTTGAAATGATTGCTCTGTGAAAACAGAGCAAAAATGCCGCCAAATACATTTAGTACTTTTGACAATCTAGATTAATGACATTTGTCATTGAGATAAACATTCAGTTACTAGCAATGAGTATCTTTTGGAAATCCAGATACCTTAATGTGATATATATAATGATTAAATTCTGTTTCAAACACAATAACAAAAAGAAAATATCGTAGAGTTTTTCACGATCAAAATATTCATTCGTAAAAGCTAGTAGTAAATGTAATATAACGTTACTTACGATCTATCGTGTCACCTGACAAACTCACAAGCATTTCATCCGGACTAAAGCAAAACTGAGATAAGAAAAATCAGCTGTAACTTAGAAGAGCCAGTCAATTTGAATTGGTTTTCTTGCATGTTTTGAGGCGTTTGAAAAAATGTCCCTGCGGTACCGCGCCGATCTTGCGATGATGATGAAGACACGAGTTCAGTTGAGTTTACTTGTGTTGGCTGTTTTTTCTCTTGTTCATTTCTTCCTAGTAAAGAAAATCAGAGCTAACTAGTGAACATTTACATACAGCTGAACGTAAAGACGAAAAAAGACGTTTGTTTTCCAAAATTTACAAGATTTTTTGAGTTTCATTCATGTACTCGGCAAACGCACGATCTGTGACAAAAGTCGAGCAAGGCTCCACCAAATGGATTTGTACAGTACTTATATTTTACCCTTTCTACAGGCTATCTGAAAACAAAATAATTGTTTTCGTTTTTACTGATTGTAAAAGTCAAATGGTCTAGGCTTTGGTTGTACATATTGCCAACTGCGGACTTTGTGCCCTTGGTGGTGCCTTGCAAAGCAAAGTTGTCGTGAAAAGTGATTAAAAATTAAAAATAACTTTAGATTTTCATGTTTTGAATGCAATAACAATAGCATGAACTCCTCCATTATCTAGAAATTGTACTATTTAAAAGAAAACGGGTAAAAAAAGGCCATTTTTGCTTGTCCTTACCATGTTTACGTTTCTTCTTTTAGTTCGTAGTAAAACTGTCAAAGAAACGTCTGGCCTGTCTTCTGTTCTGTTCCTGTACTGTCTTGCATATCAGTAAGGCATCATTTACCAAAAGCGATGACATTTTCACACGATAAACTACAATAAAAACTTCACAAACTTTACGCGCCTTTGCACCTCCATTGAACAAAAATTTTGATTTGGACCCGGAAATGACGTGCGGGGGAATGTGACGTCACACTTACAAGCCCATAAGGGCTTGTAAGTGATGACGTATTTCCGTCGATTTTCGAACGATTTTTCACTTCCGGGTCCAAATGAGAAATGAGCGAAGACCAGCTTGAAACCGACTACAGTTCAACAAACTGCAAATATTTGAACAAATTACGCTTTATTTACAGAATTAAGAATATGGCATACAAAACTAATGGTCAATTTAAGATTCTAAAGCGTTTCTGAAGAAAATTGCAAGCATTAACTGAAAAAAACACTACTATAACATCCATCCGTCGTTTTAGCGTTTTTTCGTTATTCAACAAAGAAATCATTTTTTCTTACATTGAAACAAATCTTAGTGCATTTTGTACTTGATTTCTTTTAGTTCTAGTTGCTTTAAGTTGATTTTGTTGTCTATTTTGTATTTTTGAAATGATTACTCTGTGAAAACAGAGCATAATGCCGCCAAATACATTTAATACTTTTGACAATCTAGATTAATGACATTTGTCATTGAGACTGATAAACATTCAGTTACTAGCAATGAGTATCTTTTGGAAATCCAAATACCTTAATGTGATATATATAATGATTAATTCTGCTTCAAGCACAATAACGAAAAGAAAATATATCGTAGAGTTTCTCACTATCAAAACATTCATTCGTAAAAGCTAGTACATGTAATATAGCGTTACTTACGATCTATCGTGTCACCTGACAAATTCACAAGCATTTCAGCCGGACTAAAGCAAAACTGAGATTAAAAAATCAGCTAGCTGTAACTTAGAAGAGCCAGTCAATTTGGTTTTCTTGTATGTTTTGAGTCGTTTGAAAAAATGCCCCTGCGGTACCGCGCCGATCTTGCGATGATGATGAAGACACGAGTTCAGTTGAGTTTATATACTTGTGTTGGCTGTTTTTTTCGTTCGTTTCTTCCTAGTAAAGAAAATCAGAGTTAACTAGTGAACATTTACATACAGCTGAACGTAAAGACGAAAAAAGACGTTTGTTTTCCAAAATGTACAAGAATTTTTGAGTTTCATTCATGTACTCGGCAAACGCACGATCTGTGATAAAAGTCGAGCAAGGCTATACACCAAATGGATTTGTACAGTACTTACATTTTACCTTTTTTACAGGCTATCTGAAAACAAAATAATTGTTTTCGTTTTTTAATACTGATTGTAAAAGTCAAATAATGGTCTAGGCTTTGGTTGTACAGCCAACTGTGGACTTTGTGCCCTCGGTGGTGCCTTGCAAAACAAAGTTGTCGTGAAAAGTGATAAAAAATTAAAAATAACTTTAGATTTTCATGTTTTGAATGCAATAACAATAGCATGAACTCCTCCATTATCTAAAAATTCTACTATTTAAAAGAAAACGGGTAAAAAAAGGCCATTTTTGCTTGTCCTTACCATGTTAGCATTTCTTCTTTTAGTTCGTAGTAAAACTGTCAAAGAAAGGTCTGGCCTGTCTTCTGTTCTGTTCCTGTACTGTCTTGCATATCAGTAAGGCATAATTTACCAAAAGCGATGACATTTTCACACGATAAATAACAATAAAAACTTCACAAACTTTACGCGCCTTTGCACCTCCATTGAACAAAAATTTTGATTTGGACCCGGAAATGACGTGCGGGGGAATGTGACGTCACACTTACAAGCCCTTATAGACATTTCAGCCAATCAGAGTGCGCGTTATATGTGTCGCCATCTTAAAAACGAACGATTTGAAAAAGACGATGACGAAGATAGCTAGTGCGCGCGCAGTGCAGCCCATGGGCAAATAGTTCATAGCTTTCTGGCCAATTAGAGCGCGCGTACGATTGTAGCTATGTTATAAAAGAATCTAAACAATAACAACGAACTCGATAAAAGACTGCCACGAGCACGAATGTTCATTTCTGAGCCATTTAATTAAGTCGTTCTAAAGAGGGAAGGAAGCAGAAGCGGAAGCACCGTACGCTGACTTAGTGATCCATTTCTGTTTGAGAGAAGACAGTGGACAGTGCATACTGAGTCTGCGTATGTTACTTACACTTCTGCTTTCGTCCCTCGCGAAAACCAGGCACATAACATTTCAAATTTCAAATTCCCACAAATATGGTTTGAAGCCAATTCAATGATTTTAACCGCTAACCTCATTACATTGTTGTTTTGTAGAACCTTGTGGATGACAACTACATGCTAAACAACCCACACCACTAGAGAAATTAAACGCGTTGGCTTCACATCGATCACATGACCATCCTACAACACGTGGTAGACATTGACACTGTCCAGTAACACGATTACATGGTGTGCCTGAACGACTTCCAGTTGAATTGCATTGACATGCTGTGAAGAACAATTAGAAGTATTATTAGCGTAGATGAACAAAGGACAAGGGCAATGTAAGAGGTTATACATCATCTAGCTATCACTGCTTATATAAATGAGCTGCTTGAAGGAGATTAAACAAGGACTACTTTGCAAGAAAAAGTTTCTTTGGACTATTCTCCTTTCTTTTCTTGCTAGCTAGAGGAAAGGTTAACAATATTCACGACATTCATCAATAAAACTAAAATAAATTTGGGGTAGCTCATCATCACCCTTCCTTGCAGCACAAGTGCTGAATTACGAAGGGCGCAGTTCAACGTGATGGAGTCGATTGTATACAAGGGCGCTTTTATTTCGAGACAATTTTATTTTTATTTCAGACAGTGGGTTTTAGTGTTACTTAGTTTTTCTATAATTTTGTATTACATATTTTTAATGATGATGATTATTATTATTAGTTACACATGTACATTTACATACACACTGTAGCAGCCACCACACGACCCATGTCTGATTACAACTGATCACGGATCACTGCTTAGATCAAAACTAGTGAGGGAAGTAAAACCGGAGCTGAGCAGTCATACCCGGAGAAAAAGTTAAAACCCTTCAACGAAAGGAAAGAACGAACAATAAACTCAAGCCACATGTTATGCCCCGGGACCACAGACCGGCGCTCTCACCGGTTGGTTTTTGTGGTTTTGAAGAAAGTCACTTTGATACCGTCCTCCGGAAGTTTGGGCCATTCACCAACGCCGATTTTGAGACGACAATTATATATATATGGGAAGATAACGGATGTCAGTCGTCTCTCTGTCGATCAAAATGATAGCAGAATCGCGATACTTGTCATTTCCCTATGGTTATGCACCCTATTGAAGGACATTTGCATTTTAATAATAGAAACCAAATCTGATACTTGCATTAATTCACAGATTCCTCGTTAACATTGGTGGCAAATGTATTTTTAAGTGCAACTGTAACCCATTTCTGGAAGTATGAGAACTAAAGCAAAAACTGGGTGCCTTTAAATGGTGTGAACAGCAAAGCGTTGAGCACTGACAGCATGTTCTATATTTTAAGCTAGCTGCTCCTGACACAACTTTCAGAAAAACAAGTATCGGCCGAGCTCTGTTTGATAAGAATGCGCGAATGAAGATAACACCCCAAGTGGCATAATTTGGGCCACGATAGTGGCCGTTTATTAACACAAAGAATTGTCTTTAAATTTTAATCTCACTGGCCAGTTCAGTACATGTATGGAAATTAAGACCGATTTTCTGATCATTATGGCCATTTGAAGCGGAAGACCTTAGTGACAAGCTTGAACTGCCCTACTATTGTATTGACCTTTGCTGCTCAAACTCTCACCATACACAACCTTAATGTAGATAATACACCAATAGTTTACCTTCACATCCTGCAGAATAGTTCCAGTAATTTGGTTGACATGTGTCACACGCCCTTCCCTGTACTCTTGGTTTACAATAACATTGACCAGTAGTAGGGTGACAGTGAGTACGGTTGGAAATGTTGGGTACACCATTTAGATTGCATCCGCATGCTAGTGATTAAAAAATACAATACAATGCAAATAATGTATAAGAGAGTATAAGCTTTGAAGTAGGCAGCTGCAAAAGGTGTTGATGGGTTTCCTTGTGGGTGTCATTCTTGTTGACATGCAAGGGATATACAAAACCCTATAAAGACTTGACTCTTATATATACATCTATATTATCATATGGCATAAAAGGCATGCATAAAAGGCATAGCGGTTGTGATTTTTAAGTTACCTTTGGTTTGAAAATTTCAAAACAGTTTTTTTATTTCCATTATCCTAGATTATGATAATAAATATAGCACAACAACTGCAAAAAAATATAACTGGTTTGAAAAGCTTTTAAATCCAACCCCCCCCCCCCCCCACACCGTCCTGCCCCCCTCCCAAATCAAAAGAACAACATACATGTAGCCACCTTAAATATACCGTACATCTATTTGTGTTCTTTCAAATTGGCTATTTATGATTTTTATCAATTGATCTGATGAAAAATTATCTACAAGGATAACACCCTATCTACTATGGTATAAAAAGGTACATGTACGATAGTGTTAATTGGAAATTAATAGACTTGCTAAGACCGTAAGAGGCACAAATTACCTCAAGACTTATTCTAGCTTCAGTTCTTTTCCAATCAATTCATTTATATTTTTAATCTATTTACATTAAGCTGTATTCTAACTTACGTATACAAGTTTTAGAATGGTTCATCATAACAGCACTGTTCTTGTAATGCTCCACTTTACACAGCTCGCACTTATCACCAGTTGTATTGTCAGTACAGTTATCACATACTCCATATCCCTTGGTAGTATTGTAATGACAGCTTACTGCATGGTTGTTACAGCCACAATCTAAATATAACGGAGAAAGATATCGTTTATGTTACATCAAGAATCCATGCACTCACGGCATAGAGTATAAGTGAATGAATGTTGTTAATCATTCAGTGGGATTGAAATTACAAATGAATGGAGTCACTTACTGGAAATGAGATTTGTAGCGGAGTGTGCTATTTTGCGACCAAAACCTTTGGTCTTCTTCAGGCAACTGAAGGTTTGGTCGTGTGACGGCCGCACGTCAACATAGTAAGTTTTGTATGACTGCATGTGTTAATGGCGAGGTCACGGAATGGAATGGCTCGAATTTGAATATGTTTATAGACAGCACACCACTGCTACAGTCGTGGTATAGCGCAGTTTATAACATAGCTACAATAAAGCGCGCGCTCTGATTGGCTAATTTACCGTGAACCATTTCACGATGGACGCACGCTCACGTCAGATTTTCTCTTTTCTCGACAAAATGTTTTAGTTTTTTCATTGCTTTTAGACGGCAAAAGCCCACAAAAACTCAAAAACAAACCTTGAAAAACCTACATTCAAGTAACCAATGCCATGACAGTAAGTTGTTTTGATGTAAGAATTTAACAGGTGATTTTTCGAGCAGCTAGAATTAAAAGTTTTTTGTACATCAAGCTACTTTCGATAGAGTCAGAAATTTTGAATAAATAATGCTTTCGGGAAAACACCTTGGAACTGATATAAAAAAAGCTAGTGTTTGGCCGGTGTAAACGTCTAAAAGCAGCCAGAATAAATTTATGTACTTCTAGAGAAATATAAATAGATAAAAACAAACAAACAAACTCAATAGTGATCACTACACATTGAACTTTAGCAAGACTTGTCATCAAGCTCACCAGTAGATCGAAAATCTGAAGTTGTATTTAATAAAGCTTCACAAAAACTATTCAAGATCTTATGGCATGAGCTTAAATATGAAACACTGAAACTGAAACACAGTTTTTTCTTTTTTCATTGATTGTCTTTTATTGACAAATAGTTTGGTATGCTGAAGGAGAAGATAAATCTTACTAGAAAAGCATAACAAAATCTCACAAGTTCGATCGATCAAAATTTGAATGAGAGCTAGAGGCTACATCAAGAATACACTGAAAATTACAGTAAATCTACCTTCAAAGGATTCCTCCATTCCACTCAACAGTGCTGGAATATTTGAGCACTGAACAAAATTCTTCCACAAGCTAATGATATCGATCCAATATTTGTAAGCTTCGACGAAATACTTGTCTCTCGATCTACTCGATTTTCTTCCACTCGTGGAGTTTCAGAAACTAAAGTGACAGGAAGCACAACAAACCTTCGAAAGTTGAAGACAAAAAATCTCCAAAAGTCTGTGTAGTTTTTCTCTAGTTGTTGTCTTTCCATTCTTCTAGCCTCCGGTTTTCTTGTAGTTCAGCTGCAGGACCAGCTTCTAGTTTTGAACAAATGACAACACGGCTCACAACACTGATCCGAGTATTCAGTTTCCAAACTACTGATTCGATGTAATTACGTCTTTTTCGTCGATATTGTGAAGTCTTGAGTGATCGAGTCCAAGTACAAACCTTTGTAATACTAGTACCATAAGGTTTAAATGATATTTTCTGGTATATTTTCGAGTAGAAACTCGCTAGTGAAAGAACTAAAGGCAGTTGTTGTCGCCACCAGCATTCACAAAGGTCGGCACTTTGTTTTCGCGCGCTTTATCAATCGTGCAGTGTGGTGAGAATTTTGTATTTGATCAACAAATTCGCGTTTTAATATTGTTGCTATGTTATAAAAGAAATGGTTCACGCTTAGCGTGCGTCCATCGTGAAATGGATGCACTTGGGAGGTTGCCTAAGCACTCAAGAAGCTAGAGTCGCACTCGGCTAACGCCTCGTGCGACTCTTACGCTTCTTTCGTGCTTAGCAACCTCCCGCGTGCATCCATTTCACGATGGACGCACGCTAAGCGTGAACCATTTCTTTAATTTTATACAATCATACGAGATGATGGATATAATACAATACAATGCAGTTATGCCTAATGACAATTGTTTACGTTAATCACCTTCGCATGATTTTCTTATCTCGTAAGGTTTGTTGTTGAAGAGTGGTAAACATTTTCACAGTTTTTGCCAGTTGTATTCCTCTTACACTCACACTCAATGCCATTGGCCTAGAATAGTGGTATATATAAAGTCAACAAAAATAGAAAATCTGAATCATGCAGTAATAATCGATCAAACAAACAAACAAGTCACAAGGTACAGGAACGTTATATGACCCATAGAAAAGCCAAGTCATTCTTATACTAGCCATTTCTAATAGAAAGTGAAGTGCTGCGAGTATGCAAGGTATACAACAACAATTGAGAGTGGGTACATGACCCGTGAAACACTAAGTGAACGTACAAGTTGTGGTTATAAAAGAGCGTTGGTAAGTGAATTATAATGGATTTCTTTTGTATCTTTGACTGGTAAATAATTAGCGATATTGTTAATGCAAATTTTGCTTATTGTTCTTTTAATTTTAGTCATTCTTTGAATCAGTTTTGAGAGAATGATCAAGTTGTGTGATCGTGTTAGATAGGTAAGCTGAAACTTTTAAGTTAGCTTTTGTGCTATCATGTCGAATTCAACCCTCATTCGTCAGTGCAAATATTATAAAGGTCACAGGCTGTTTCTTTAGTACAGTAGTGACGTTTTACAGGCAGCAACAAAAGTGCGGACAAACATAAAAGATCATTGTCTTTCTCTAAAACCATCACTAAACTGCCTGTAAAACGCACTAAGGTGCGCGATTGCAGAAACTTTATGCAAATGTATGCAAATTAAGCACACCGTTCGTCGTTCTATAAAGAAATATATTACGGTACTTACTTTTTCCGCAATTGTGCACCTCACTCAAAATTGACTAAAATTAAAAGAACAATAAGCAAAATTTGCATTAACAATATCCCTAATTTTTTTTGAAAGTCTCACACAGCATTTAGCTGAATCCAACAAGCTACATGAATAGCCGGTATAACAGATACAATCCAATGACTCAATAATAGGCCAATAAGCTCATAACTAAGTATAAGAAATGCAAAGAAACTTTTACAAAAGCCTAGACCTGAAACTTTTGTTCAAAGTCATTAGAGTGTACCATAATTACAGTATTGTATTGTATTGCATTGCATTGCATTGCATTGCATTGCATTGCATTGCAATGCATTGTATTGTATAATTACAGTGAACTCATCTAGAAGGACACCAAAAGGATTATCAACAGGTGTCCATCTAAGGGAGTTGTCTATCTTTGAGCAAATTTAAAAGCAGAAAATATGTGAGATTTTAGATAGCATAGATAGCCATGGATGTCTATTTTAATTTAGAGAGGTGTCCATCTTAGTTTATAGTGTATAGAATGGATGTTCTTTATTGCCTTTAGTTTTTTTTATGGGGAAAATTACAATTGCTATAATAAATAAAGAAAAAAAGAAAAGTGTAAATAAGTTTGTTGTATTTACAATACAATCTTTACTAACATTAAAGCTATATAAGTAAATTGAAAAGTTTTTTTGTTAACCTCTAGTCTTAATGATTTAAATAAATAGTATTAAAAGGAATTAAACGAAGTTAGGCAAGCGACATGCACTCTATATACCAGTTATATAATGGCTTCGATTGGAATACTGTGGAATATCCCACGAGTCACTTGTATTTTCTAGTTCAAAGAAAATACAAGTGACGATTGGGATACATCCATGGCATGTATAACTTTTTTTTTTCCTACTCTATAGGAAATACTGTGAGACAGTTAAATAACCCGAATTCGAATATACAACAGTTTCCCGCTTTTTGATTGGCTGTATTTTCTGTGGAGTGGAATAAAGAGTATTACTTTCAATTTTCATACACTGTACAAATTCTGATTTTCTGATTGGTCAGTCTGTACCACGTGACGCGTGGTTATGACGTGCAACCATATCACGACGTAATAATAGCCGTGGTGTAAAGACAAACACTGAAAGGCTATAAACCACAGTGAGAAAGAAAAAAATGTTCCTGGCTGGTGATAATTTTGAGGATTTTTCGAAAAAGAGAAGATTAACAAACATATTTAAACAAAAAGAAGACTACTTGGCGTGCCTGTTTTTAAGGTAAACTGTAATTGAAGTTTTTGGAGCAAGCTTACTGAGATCAACATATTTCAACGGCTTGAAAACAGAGTTCGCCGGCTTTCCAAATTCATCTTAATATTTACTGTTTTTTAGACTGATTACCCAAAACCTATATTATAGAAAGTTTAGAAAGTCTGTCGCCACAAGTTTTCTCAGATGGGGTAAAGAAATTTTATCAGGAATCGAAGAAAACGCCAAACGAGTACTCCAGCCTTCGGCTCATTGACGGACGACAACTACTTCTTGTACTTGAGTTTAGCAGCGTTTCAACCGTAAGTCGCCAGTTTAAAACCAATATCCAAAAGTAATTTTCTAGTCAGACCTTTCACTAACAGAGTTCCAGGAT